>OY744603.1:26500296-26511648 GCA_963556255.1 Allolobophora icterica | reverse complement strand
TCTTCGTCTTCGTCTTCGTCTTCGTCTTCGTCCTTCGTCTTCGTCTTAGTCTTTCGTCTTCGTCTTCGTCTTCGTCTTCTTCCTTCTTCTTCTTCATTCTTCTTCTTCTTCTTCTTCTTCTTCTTCTTCTTCTTCTTCTTCTTCTTCTTCTTCTTCTTCTTCTTCTTCGTCTTCGTCTTCGTCTTCGTCTTCGTCTTCGTCTTCGTCTTCGTCTTCTCTTCTTCTTCTTCTCTTCTTCTTCTTCTCTTCTTTCTTCTTCTTCTTCTTCTTCTTTTCTTCTTCTTCTCTCGTCTTCGTCTTCGTCTTCGTCTTCGTCTTCGTCTTCTTCTTCTTCGTCTTCGTCTTCGTCTCGTCTTCGTCTTCTTCTTCCTCTTCCTCTTCGTCTTCGTCTTCGTCTTCGTCTTCGTCTTCGTCTTCGTCTTCGTCTTCGTCTTCGTCTTCGTCTTCGTCTTCTTCTTCGTCTTCGTCTTCGTCTTCGTCTTCGTCTTCGTCTTCGTCTTCGGTCTTCGTCTTCGTCTTCGTCTTCTTCTTCTTCTTCTCTCTTCTTCTTCTTCTTCTTCTTCTTCTTCTTCTTCTTCTTCTTCTTCTTCTTCTTCTTCTTCTTCTTCTTCTTCTTCTTCTTCTTCTTCTTCTTCTTCTTCTTCTTCGTCTTCGTCTTCGTCTTCGTCTTCTTCGTCTTCGTCTTCGTCTTCGTCTTTCTTCGTCTTCGTCTTCTTCTTCCTCTTCGTCTTTCTTCGTCTTCGTCTTCGTCTTCGTCTTCTCTTCGTCTTCGTCTTCGTCTTCGTCTTCGTCTTCGTCTTCGTCTTCGTCTTCGTCTTCGTCTTCGTCTTCGTCTTCGTCTTCGTCTTCGTTCTTCGTCTCGTCTTCGTCTTCGTCTTCGTCTTCGTCTTCGTCTTCGTCTTCGTCTTCGTCTTCGTCTTCGTCTTCGTCTTCTTCTTCGTCTTCTTCTTCTTCTTCTTCTTCTTCTTCTTCTTCTTTCTTCTTCTTCTTCTTCTTCTTCTTCTTCTTCTTCTTCTTCTTCTTCTTCTTCTTCTTCTTCTTCTTCTTCTTCTTCTTCTTCTTCTTCTTCTTCTTCTTCTTCTTCTTCTTCTTCTTCTTCTTCTTCTTCTTCTTCTTCTTCTTCTTCTTCTTCTTCTTCTTCTTCTTCTTCTTCTTCTTCTTCTTCTTCTTCTTCTTCTTCTTCTTCTTCTTCTTCTTCTTCTTCTTCTTCTTCTTCTTCTTCTTCTTCTTCTTCTTCTTCTTCTTCTTCTTCTTCTTCTTCTTCTTCTTCTTCTTCTTCTTCTTCTTCTTCTTCTTCTTCTTCTTCTTCTTCTTCTTCTTCTTCTTCTTCTTCTTCTTCTTCTTCTTCTTCTTCTTCTTCTTCTTCTTCTCTTCTTCTTCTTCTTCTTCTTCTTCTTCTTCTTCTTCTTCTTCTTTCTTCTTCTTCTTCTTCTTCTTCTTCTTCTTCTTCTTCTTCTTCTTCTTCTTCTTCTTCTTTTCTTCTTCTTCTTCTTCTTCTTCTATAATTCAATTCAATTCTGTTTCCAATTCTGTTTATTTCCTGTAACCATTGATTAACAACTATACAGTATACGCGGTAAGTTACCTTCATACAGAGGTTACTATAGGCGGAGACCCAAAAGGGATGGGAATCCCGCTGATAGTGCCACCTGACACGGTGAATAATGCACAGTAGGCCTAACTAGAGCGCGTGGCAGCTAGCTTTAAACAGTAGGTACAGGAATCATATAGATAAACATGACGTAGCTAAAGTAATAAATATTCTTAACTAACACACCCAATAATGCAAATCAGGAAGGTTCAAGTTATTTGTTGAATCAGATAATGGCGTAATTTATTCTTAAAAGTTGGCAGAGAAGGTAATTGACGGATAAATATGGGTATCGTGTTCCAAACTTTATCCTCTGCATATCTAATGGCTGACAACCGTGTTTATATATAATATATATATATATATAATATATATATAATATATTATATATATTATGCGGTACAATAACTGTGCACTAAATGAACATCTGCATTTCATTGCATGCTGAATCGGACCAACTGCAATCGGTTGTTTAAAAACCTTATTACCTTTTAGAATACATCAATCAAAGCATTGGTAGTACACAACGAGTAGAACATGAAAAAACAAAACAAAAACTCAATCACTTATTGTGTTTGAGAGAAAACACATAAAAATCTGACAACATCATTGTCATGTGACACACATCTCTGGGTAAATCGCAATCTTCTAATTAGGGGCATGAAATGCAGAGCTGATAAAACACTAATATGACAGATTTTGAATTTTTGGCCTATTTTAGAATTCGTAAAAATTCGTTGGACCATTGTTGGGCCTTTTTTTATATTGACTGTGGCGTTATGGAAAAGCAGCGAAAGCAACAACAACTAATGTGATGACGTCATGATTTGTTGTTTTATGCTTCTGCTTAGAATTTAATGTTAAATCCAATATAAAAGTTTACAACGTAACGAGTTAATTTATTTAAAATCCAATTTCTCAAAGATGAAAGAACATGGGCCGGGGTGGAAGTAGGCCTATGTGGTGATTTTGGAGGAGAAGGAAAAGGGTAGTCTGAAAATACAGTGTTGTTTTTGTGACAAGGAATTTGTTGGTTGTTCTGCCGAAATTCGTGAGCATTTGCATGGCGAAAATACTGAAACCACAGTCGAGTGGGAGCAGTGGGCAGTTCCGGACTCAAAATCAGAGGACGATGAAGTACAAGACACAGCTCAGTGAACGTTGCCAACCCTTAGCCATGTTTGGTTGCAAGCTGACTGGTTACAACTGGTTACAACTGACTAGTTACACTGGAGCT
Organism: Allolobophora icterica; assembly: GCA_963556255.1. Taxonomy (NCBI): domain Eukaryota; kingdom Metazoa; phylum Annelida; class Clitellata; order Crassiclitellata; family Lumbricidae; genus Allolobophora; species Allolobophora icterica. The sequence goes on along the minus strand of OY744603.1, from coordinate 26,508,820 downwards.
GGGCACTGGTGGTTTTTCGTTCTGCTGACTGACACTCACAGTCACACACTCAACTATGATAGAATCCGAAGTTCAAGACTCCAAGTAGAACAGTAACTGAATATCAATACTGTTGTGTTGCTATTCAACTAATTTTTACGGTTGATTGTTTGCCTATGATATTAACATTTAATTGCTTAAAAAGCTGAAAAGTAAACAAATAATAAATTCGTTGTCAGTTTTAAAATTCGTTAAAATTAGTGAAATATTAAAATTCTTAAAATTCATAAAATGCGAATTCTCGAACTATGCCATAGGGTGCCTTGAGAGACGTCAAAGCGGACGTCAACAAAGAGAACGAGGGAGGCGTCACCCAAATGCGGACAAAATATGCGTACCTGTGCAGGGCTTTACCCACAATTCGGACGTCCGCGTCGACATTTAGTACATACAATTACTTCAGTACGGCTTGTGCCTTAAAAACCAACTTCTGTCGGACAACAGACAGTCTGCATTACGTTGGATCTAATGAGAGTCCTTATGCTCAATGCGACATCATCACTTGACCTATAACCCCACAACACAGCTAGTCATGAACTAACAACGGGATTGCCTAATCTATGCCTTAATAGCCTACTGCTTTTCAGTGCGAATGTCCGCAAAGGCAATGGTCTTCGGTTGGTGGTATGGTCCAAGCCAGACGTTGAAATTACAGACTACAGATACAAAGAGGATGAATCCTTGGTACAACATACAGCACACTCGCTCTTACCCGGTTGAAGATCGATAATTTTCCACAGAACCCTATTCAACGACGAGACTTACCTGGGTCGTAATGCTGAGATTATCTGAAATTGCTATGCCTAGGATAACCAATAAACGAATATACATACATACATACCATGATGGCAACCCCATGGGTTACCAGCATCGTATGTGACCAGCGAAGCATCTTGGTCTGATCGCCTCCCTCTGGGCCTCCGTATTGGCATTGGCTTTGTTATGATTTAGTTTCAAGTTGCACGTCTTAGCCCAACGCGTAAAGTGCTCTAGTTCTGAAGATATGGTTGTGCTATTAGATGACGGTATTCGGAGGTAACAAACATCGGCATATTTGAAAAGACGGTTGAGAGGATGGGCAGGGCCTAGGCCATAGATAGCAATAATGAAGTTTACTTGTCCAAGGCTTGAGCCTTGGACGATGCTAGCATTAAATTTTATGTCAATGAGAGTATATAACTCATTCTGAAACTTGGTCAGTGGCGTAGTTAGGATTTTACCACAGGAGTGCGTAATGCGAAGCAGTAGTCTTCAGAGACCTTATGCATAGGTGGGCTTATAGGCCGATCTCCGGAGGCATAGAATTTTAGACAATCATGAAATCAACTCTCTCGGTTTTACTTTCCTATTTTAAAAGTTTCACAGCGTAATGTTAATGGTTTAAGTAAAAATCATTAGTGTTTCACGAAGTGAAGCAGATTGCTCATACACTACTTTAAAAAGCAAAGCAACAACAACTTCTATTCTAAATTTTGAAGTTCCTTACCATCAGTTGAGTCCTATAGTTTTTCTGGTTCAAGAGAGCCGTCTATTAGAAATTTAATTGAAAGCCTTTTTGTTTAAAAGTTAACGGATGAATATAGCAACTGTATCCTGAACAAGAGGGACTACTTTGATATGAGGCCGAGTAACATGAAGAATGAGGACTGCAGTTGTTTGTAGACAGTGTAATGCGCACAGGCCACAAATTAAAGCTTGTAGAGAGACATTGAGAGAGACATGCAGATGCGACAGAGAGAAACGAGAGAGACAGAGGCAGAGACACAGAGAGAGAGAGAGAGAGAGAGAGAGAGAGAGAGAGAGAGAGAGAGAGGAGAGAGAGAGAGAGAGAGTAAGCTAGTGAGAGATCGAAAGATAGACGAACACGGCAGCTATTATTTCAGGAATTTCTTAGCGCTGGAGTTGAGAGATCATATAGCCTACAGTTAGAGTGTATCCAGTGATTGTACGCTACATCAGGGTGACCTAGCATAGGCAGACACCAAACTTACATACGACTGTAGTCCTGTGTATGACAGTGTATCAAGTATCACGAGGCATCCGTACAGGCTGCAGTTCAGACTGCAGAGAGGCTGAGACCTACACGGGCCTTGTTGTGGCACTTTTGAACACCCTAGGCTAACAATTGGAACAATTGGCCAGATTTGAATTTGTGCGTTAGGAGGAAAATGAGAAACTAGGGCCCTAAAGCAGAAAGTGGCAGGGGTGCGTATACACCTTACGCACTTTGTATGACTATGCCTCTGGTCACATCATATGCATAATCCACAACGGTCCCACGGGATACATTAAAGTCTTTCGCGAGCTGCATGTGGCCCTCGGGCTGTAGATTTAGCTTGCTCACCAATGTCACTAGTCACCGCGCAGCCGATGACAAGGCTTGCGCACAGCACTTTGCCTCAGATGGAAGTTATTACTTACAATATAGGGCCTAATTAGGAGAACCAGCACGTTGAAAGAAATCCGTCGTGAATCCACAAAGGAAAGATATCAAGGATTCAACAGTGTCTATGTATATAGGATTTAGGAAGCTGCATGGGCCGTCGCGCCTCTGGTTCAATTAAAGAGCCGTTTTGCTCTGCTATATATAGCGTATTTACCGCTATACACAGGTGGTTGTCTAGACCTACTGATATAAACAAGTGCGACTTAATGTAGGCTGAAAATGTATTCTGAGCGGAGTGTCCAGCGAAACATCGATCCTTATGCATACATAGCACACAATGATAATGATATTTTATACTCCAAGCTTATGGAAAGCAGCTTAGATAAACTGTAGCCTACTTATTTGCAGTTGAATTGTAGCTATACACTTTGTATTAATATTACTTAGATTCTTCTGCAAAGGGATCGTTCGTTAATTATGTCAACAAATTTTAGACAGTTTTTACCCCCTCTTTCGTGGTCAACAACTGTCAAACATTCAAGGATCCCCTAATAAAATAATGTAAAAAGAAAAGAAACTTGAAATATTGCATGTTAAATAAGAGATTATGTGGCGAATTATCTCATTTAATCTGGGAGCAATAAAAAAATTAAAACGAAGAGAAATATCACATATGATTAAATTTTACAAATAAAAAAATGATCACTCATGAAGACTTAAAAAAAATCCTAATAGGGCCTATATCGTTGCCTCTTTATTAAATTATTCTTGACGTCAATTTGTCTTGTACACCCATCCCCTTGTCAAGAATTGTCAAGATTTTTCAAACCCCTTCCCCAATTTTGTGGACATAATTAATGGACGACCCCAAACTCGAATATTTGACAGTTAGATGCGCGTAAGTATTCATGCCTGCGCTTATCTTAGACATAAAAATTACTAGATCTTAATATTTACACTTCTTCAGTTGTTCAGCTGTTAGGATGCATCTCAACTTCTTTAGTCTTATCCTCTCTCGACTTTTTCGACAACACTCCATCAGCATAAAAATTAAAACCTCATTCAAACATTCGCTCTCTGTAAACGATTTATTAGGCCTATTTTTCGCAATTTTTGGACAATCACATAGCTAGTCTTGGTAGCAGCGTCCTGTAGAGATGATTGTCTTTCGAAAATACTTATACTTCCACCAGAAAAAAAGGACTTTGCAATCTAATAATTAATATCATCAGCAGTACAGCACGGCGATTTTCGAAACACAAAACGTGTTTCATTCGCAGAATCATCACATTATTGTCGAACAAGAAGCTATGATATGAGGTCACATCACATGCGCAATCTACAGCGGTCTTTGGCGAGCTGCATGTGGCCCTCGGACCGTAGCTACAGCTTGCCCACCTCTGAAATATAATTAGCATCGATACTACCTAACCAAACTGTGGGCCTACTGGAGTTATATATATAAGTGTATTCACGACTAAACGCAATTTGGAAGAAACAGGGGCCCAGTTTTTCGTATAACAACTGAATGCAAAAACACTTCAACACAGTCCACATGTACGCCTAGACAATGTAGAATCGTAGAGCTATAATATGTATTTCAAAATACATGCAGATTATAGGGTATGCGCTTCCTGTTCGAACTGAAAAATTATACGTTTGCTGTATTCGTGTGAAGTAATATTGTACATGAACGCACATCTACACGTAAGAGCCTATAGCGTATTATCTAATTCTAAGTTGAATCTACTTTTTAAAATCAGTTAAAACAATACGGCCTACAAACGATTTCATTAAAATGCGTTATTGCAAAAAAATTCTTGATATTTGTCTCTAAAACATTGTCTAGGTTCGAATCAACTAACTCTTTTTGAATGTCCAGTACTTTAATCAGTACACGCTAGCACCACAGCCCTCGAACTACACTTACTAAAGCTATTGAAAAGAAATAAATTTTTCTCCATGTTGTCCAAAGTGATTTGATGATCATAAAGGACGGCCGCGCAAAGACCTAATCTGATCCCTCCCTTGCCCTTTTCTTTCTTTGGGCTTGGCATTATCTCATCCTCTTTGCAGAAGTCCACCCTCTAGCGGCGTATGTCTAACAGGGCCAACGTTAGGCTATCTCGCTGATAGTTAGGGCTAACTGTACTACTGAGAGGCAACACAAGGAGTGCGCCATCGCTTGATGCCTCGCGCACTCGCAACCAGCGCGAAGGAAGTTATAAATTACAATGAGGACAACCAGCACGTTGAAAGAAAGCCGCCTTGAGTCGACATCGGAAAGATTCCAAGAATGCGAGAGCAGAGTCTAGGTACAGTGGATATTGCAAGCTGGACCGTAAAGCCTCTGGTTCAGTTGAGTAACTGCTTTGTTCTGTTACATAGTGCATTTAAAGAAAGCTATGAAGGAAGTGGCTATCTAGACCTGCTGATATAAACAAGTGAGACTCAATGTGGGGTGAAAATGTATTTGGAGCACAGTGAAAGCGAAACAGCGATCTTTCCACAGCACACACGGACAATAAATTTTTCACAAAGTAAAAAGTTGTTGAAGGCAGCTTAGCTAGACTGTAACCGACTTAATATTTACAGGTCTAATTGTAACTATAAACTTTGTATGATTATTATTTAAATTGTTCTGCAATCTCAAATACTTGAGCGCACGCGTTCATGTCTACGCTCATCCTAGACATAATATTTATTCGATCTTAATATTTACATTTCTTCAGTTGCTAAGCTAAAATGAAAACCTCAAGAACTTCTGCAATTGTTATAACGCACACTCCGATCCAGAGTCCAAGCTGTCCGCCAATGTCCGAGATCAGCTGGGTACGTGTCATTGCGGGTTCTTCCTTCGTTAGAAAAACATCAGAATCTGACACGTATACGTTGATCTTTGAGAAGTCCTTTATGGCACGCTTCATGTCTTCATCTTTGTAATTTTTATAGAATTCCTTCTTTTCCTCGGAGGAGAATCTTTCGATATATTTTTGCTCGTCCATTATTTCATGAATGACAGTGTCTCCGTCAATGCCTTGAGATGGCCACTGTGACAGACTGTAAGACACGTCGTAGAGAATTTCATTGCAGGATGGATAACATCCGCACTGAGAAAGTAATGTTGCATTGCCCATCACCCGATCTCTCACTTTATCTGCACAATCGATCTTCTTGAAAAGGTCAATAAAAACTTCATCGTCACAATTTGGGAGATTAGAGCTGTAGAATTTAAAACACTTGTGGAATTCATTCGTTCCGCTACATTTCTCGATACTCTTGCAGGGATCCTCTTTACTGCCTTTCCTTTCATATCCCAGATATTTTTCCGTAAAGCAATAATCATTGAAGTCTTTTTACGCGTAATATTCATCCCTTTCGAGTTGTTCAATAACATGACATCATAGTCAGGTATAAGATCCAGTTCAGTTGGTAGCGTGTTTTCGTAACATTCACATTCTCTAAATATGTGATTCTGAATACAGACTCTCTCGCAAGCCGTCCTCCTATAAGGTCCAGCCAACTTCTGTTCATCGTCATTTAGAAAAGGATACTTTTCGTTGCAATGTCCATAAGGCTGATCAAGGCGTATCCGTCTTTTTGGAGATAGGCTTAGTGTCGCCATCTGTTCAGGAGGAATGTCGTATCCTTCCGTCAAAGGAAACGGTTTAATTCCTGGAGGGTGGATAACGACACGGACTCCTTCAGCTCCCGATAGCGCGCTGTCTTTGGTGTAGATTCCTGGGATTCCGGAGACGTCCGGATTTTCGACATCCCTCAGCATTTTTGTCCCAGCCAAGAGCATCACACTGAACCCGTTTTCAATTCCCTCGAACAACGGCGTGGAATGATCGTCCGCGGATACTGCGGCATTCGGAGCAGTGAACGTATAACAGTTGAAAAAGTAAGGATCAAAGATCTGCTTAAATCTACAGGGTTTATTTCTGTAAGTACACTTGACAATGAACTCATTTTCCTGGACTCCGTTTGCAGATAACAGGTTAGAGGGTATATTAGCTGCCAGAGTTGTGCGCGAAAACATTTTATCATTGTATATCTGCGACTCCGTCTCGTCACTCTCGTGGAGTGAGCTGCTCTCATTTTTTATACGATAGTATTTACACATGGCTCTGATGAACGTATCGTTTAAATACGAATTGTTTGCAAGCATTGATTCTTCATTCTGTTTCTCGATTTCCTCATAATCCTTTCCTTCATATGTCTCGGTCCCTGATGTATCTTCGTAATTTGGCTCTTCGTTATCTGCTGTATCTTCGTCATCCCACTCTTCGACTAAGGCTACGGCTTTGGTCAATCTGTAAACCGTGTAGAAATCGAATCTGCCCAGGTTGCAGAGCGTGACAGATGGAAATGGAACTCCTCCTTGCTCTATTTCTGTCTTCAGCTTTTTCGGGTACTCGAAGTAGCTTCGAAGTACGAAGGACATTTGAACTGTGAAGAATATCCAGGCTGTCGTGAAGACAATAATCCAGGCTATACGTTGCGGTGTTGCCTTTGAGGCTACGATCCGAGGAATGCCTGCCAGCGATGTGTAGCTGGCGAAGTCCTCTACATATTTTCGGAATGCCATGACTTTCAATGTTCTGTTCCTTACAACATAAATCGAAGAAATTGAAGTTGCTTCGTTATTTTAAAAGTCAACTTATGTGCTGCTTCAGGATAGAAACACTCGATATATCATCGGTATGGCAGCTGAGAAGTTGTGCGCAGTTTACCTTCAACGTAAAGTGCATTAAACACAATATCAAAATTTCTTTAGTAATTCATTCAAAATTTGTCATGCTAAAAGAGAGATTGATAGTGCTTGAGAGGCTAACCTAAGGGAGACGGGAACGATAAGGGAGGGAGAAGGAAAGGAAAAGCGAGGGCGTAGCAGACAGAATAAGGTAAAGATAAAGCAACCGTTTTCATAGCGGAAGACCAGCAAAGATAGACAGGACTCACATTGAACAATAATGAACAGAATCACATAAACAATGATCACAATGTCTACAGCGTATTTAGAACAATCATAGCGTTGTGTACTGGAAACGCCGAGGTTGACTATTCCAATCATCACAGAAACAGAATATTTCAGAATTTCTGTTCCACTATCCAGGACCGGATTAACCAGTATGCCAATTATGCCATGGCGGGGCTTCCGTCGTCACCGGCTCCCGCGAGAACAAAAAGAATTTTTTAATGTGCATTTTCATATTTATTCAGATTTTCTTTTCAAGGGCAGTGTAAATTTACGTCAGGAGTCAGTTGTGAATTGGTGATTGATTCTTATGAGGGCAATCAATGGCCCCTATATCTATGTCAGTCATAATTATTATGGCTTCATTGGTATTTCATATTTGTAAACATTAATACTCTGTTCGCTCAGATAACTCATCGTTATTGACATTTCGTCTTCGTCTAAAAAACCGTGCTGGATGTTTTATTATTATATTCACGAAAAGTGAACAATTCCAAAGAATAAAATATTTCAACTTTCCGGTGCTCAAAGGGCCGAGTAGCTAAAGAAGGTACTGACAGGAAAAGAAATAGCGTTGCCTCTGTTCCGAAACTGGAGAGATTTTTCGTACACTCCAAAGAGACAGTCATATCAAATGATCCAGAAGAAAGGCAGGACGAAATATTGGTGGCAGCTGTGCGCCTTGCACTGAAGGTGTACATCAGCAGTGTCTGAAATTTGTGAGCCTGGTACTGCACTTGCACTGCTTTAGCGGTAACACCACACATTTCTGTTTTGGACCCGTCAGTGGCATGCAGATACATGATTGTACGGAGTACTATGGCAGACTTGTAAACGCCTAACTGCACTGGAATTTCTCAGTGTTGAGAGTGATCTCTTACATACTGTTTCTTTCGATGACATTCTTGACTAGCTTGCCACTGTCAAGAGTAGAAAATGTGAATTAAAGTCGGTAGATCATAAGATTTGAAATCGTTGAGCTGAACAATATCTACAAAACTGTATTGACGTTTGTTCTCTCACTTAGCTGTAAGACGTCACTTTGCAGTCTATTAAAGTTAAATTTATTGTATGAATCATTGAAATTGGATGACAGCTAACTTTCATTCACTTTTTGT
>OY744603.1:26230296-26495296 GCA_963556255.1 Allolobophora icterica | reverse complement strand
ACTTCACAGGCGCTGGGCTCCGGCTCCATCCTCCAAGTAAATCCCTGGCGGGGGTCAGGTCGAGCAGATACCATCATTACTTGTAGTCAGGATGAAATCCTTCATTAGCCTTTTAAACCGATGTCTGGTCTGTGCGGATCGGATATGGGGCGGTATAGTGTTCCATATCTGCGGTCCCATAGATTAAACGTTGAAGGTTCTAAGGTTAGTGCGGGCTTTAACTGGCCTATATAATGGTGCTCCTCTAGTGTTGTGGCTGTGCCAGACTGATGCCTTCGAGAAATAGTTTAAGTAGGAGTCAGATAAAAGGTTGTGTTCAAAACAGTAGAATAAATCTGCTATTTGGTAATTTCTAATTTGAGTAATTTTTAACAGTTTCAGGCTAGTAAATATAGGTCGTGTACTGGGACTGTTTGCTACTCCCTCACTCAATCTAATGGCATTTTTTGTAAGGTTACCAATTTTTGTAGCCGAGACGGATAGTTTGAGGCCCATATGAAGTTACAGTAAGTCAGGTATGGGTATATTAAGGTATATATGATAGAGACTTTTCTTTATATCTCTAGGAAGTAGGTACGCAATTCTAGATAGTATGCCAATATTTTTCGCTATTTTTGATGTTATGTAATTGACATGCGTTTTCCAGGTAAGGTGTTGATCTATTAATACTCCGAGGAACTTCGTGGATTCCACTTGTACAATTGGAAGATCGTTAAGGTTCAATGACCAATTTACAGGTTTGATTTTTCTGTGCGATTTAAAGATAATAAAATTAGATTTATCTGTGTTTACGGTATGTTTATTAGCTGTGAACCAGTTGTTAACTTTCGTTAGTTCTTGGTTGACAGTTTCCATAAGTGCTTCAGGGGAGGAGTTAGAGTAAACAAGGTTAGTGTCATCCGCGAACAGAATAAAATATAGGGTCAATGACACTGAAGCCAAGTCGTTTATGTATATTAAGAAGAGGAGCGGCCCTAAATTTGAGCCTTGCGGCACTCCAAAGGTAACAGTTCCCATTTCAGAAATGGCTCCATTGCATACAACGCATTGTGTACGAGATTCTAGGTATATATATATATATATATATATATATATATATATATATATCTATATATATTTATATGGATTACTATATATATATATAGTCTAGGGTGGTCCAGAAAACTAAAGTTCAAGCTAGAAACCAGGACACCCTCTCAGTTTTTTAGACCTGTCAATAGTATTATTGAGATAAAATTTCAGCTTCCTATTCCAGCTGGAAGATGGTGCTCAATGACATATAAATATTACCATATAGTAGTATTTACTGTAAATCTTGATGCCGTATAACTTGGTCAACATTTGTCATGGAGATGAGCTTTAAATAGTTTCTGTTGCGTTATCATACTCAGTTACTTACTGGTACTTGGAACAAAAAAGTGTACAGTTCTTGTTGAAGGTCATGGTGCCCACTTCCTGTCTTTTTGGCTGACATGTTTTCAGCAGTGAATTTTTACATTCCAATTGCTGCAGCGCTTGGCTGTGATCCTTCTGCCCTGCCACTTTGCACCATACACAGAGTGCATAAGAGAGCCAGGATACAGCATGCTGAAGCTGTAAGATCTGAATTTGTACCAGATTAGCCACTGGTACTACACTGGGTTGGGAAAACCCTGGTTAAGGTCTTTGGAGCAGGAAATATCGACCGCCTGCCAGTGCTGGTTTCAGGTGATATTGTGAATAAGCTCCTCTTTGTACCCAAATTAGCCTTTGGGACAGGATACAATGAATTCATGTTCGTTCATGTTCTTCTGAAGTTGTGAAAATTCACAGTTGACAAGGTTCAAGCCTCGAGCTTTGATACAATGTCTGTCAACACTGGGCATTTCAACGGAGTGTGCGTTCTGCTGGAAGACAAATAGGCTGAGAGCTCCTGTGGTTGGCCTGTCGTCATCATGTAATGGAATTGATTTTAGCCAAAGTATTCACTCTGTGCTGCAGTCCATCTGTTCACCATAAATCCCAATCTTCAAGAGATTTAAAGCTGCTGGGAAGGTGTGACACGTGTCAACTTCCGAGGACTGGAAGTCATAGGCGACACTGAAGACCCTCATGAAACAGCGTCAGTTTTCTCAAGGAGTTTGCTGAAAGAAAGTCAGATTCAGAGATCAGAGACAACTACCAAGAGCTCATTGAGCTGAGTGTGGTTGTCCTTGGAAGTCAGCCTTCAATAATTCACTGGAGAGCCCCTGCGTCAATTCACCATGCACGTTGGACGGCCAAGGTACTGTACGCAATCAAAATCTACCTTTTTGCGATCAACCTGATGTATTCAAGAAGAAACTCAGATTCATTGTTTTTTAAGTTTGGTGCCCTGTTTATGCAAAGGCATGGACAAAGGCCCCTTGCTGCTGAAGCTCCAGAACAAGATCTGTCACTTTGGATTGGTCTAGGACAATATGAGTCAATTGACTGTGAGATCAGCATTGCTGCCAGGAAGGTCCTAGAAAACCACTTGTGGTACCTTTCAGATGAGGCTGTAGGTCTGGGACTGTTCTCAGACCAACTTCCTGTAACAGATGAAATGAAGATTGTCGACAGAATGACTGCAAAGCCTGGTGAAATGAGGTGAGAGCTGATGCTACGGTACTGAAGGAGGGGGTTTGGGTGATTTTTACAACCCAGTGAGCATTGACACTACTGTCATACCTGAAGATGAGTGATTCCTTTCTTACACTTCAACCAGAGAAATGGATTCAGAATGAGGATTACAAGCAAGGTAGAGAGATAATTCAGCAGTTGAGAGTAGTGAATGACGCGGCTGAGGGGGTGTGAAGTTGTTCGAGGAAAGCTGTTCTCACTCACACAACAAAGAAGTCTGCTGTTGACGCAATGCTTGCAAAGCCTTGCAGTTTCTACAGTCAAAGACGGTAACGGGTGTTGAAATTATAAAACAAGAACAATCAACATTCTATATTCATGGATTGGACGATGTTTCTTGACATTTTTTGACATTTCCAATTCATTAAACCTACTGAAATTTTACAGTTCCATCTGGCCAACTGTTCTTGTATCACATATGTTGTCAAATTACAGTAACATTTGATCTATCTTGAAATAAAATGCATTTGTATGCGCGACACATTCATTTCTGCAATTAATGTCTATTTATCGGTATATGACAAAGTAACACACTCCGTGAGCATCGTCTTCCAGTTGGAATAAGAAGCTGAAATTTGGTCTCAATAATACTATTGATAGGTCTAAAAAACTGAGAGGGTGTCCTGGTTTCTAGATTGAACTTTATTTTTTACCATGTATCTGTATATATATATATATAGTAGCAGTTGCACACTTTTATCTATATAAACCTACATATTTAAATGCATCTGGTTTACTGTAAGATGTATAATTGTATAGGTTTACCTAATCAATCTATCCATCTATAAACTTAGGCCTATATAGGAGCCATTCAAGAAATCTACTCAGTGGCGCTCCCGACACATGCCCGGTCAAAAAGAAAGGTCTTAAGAAGGCCATAGAAAGTACCTGAGATGTCTTTAGGGAGGGAGCGAAGCGAATGAGGGAGGTGACTCCAGAAAGTAGAACCCACCATAGAAAATCCACTGCGCTGCGCCATAGCAGTATACGAGCATAGGGGACAACAAAATCACGTCGAGACGCGGAGCGAAAATCTCGGCGCCCCGCGAAAGCGGAAGTTAAAGTGAAGAGCTCGCAGAGGTAGACTGGGGCCCGCCCTAAGACACAGCGCAACGCCATGCTACAGACCCGGTAATGAATGCGATGCCCCACACGGAGCCAATGGAGGACGTCTCGCATAAATTCAGAGACGTGGCCGAACCCGGATAAGCGCGCAGCCGACCGCAGAACCCTCTCTAGACAAGCAAGGCGTGTTTGAGGATGTCCAACAAAGAGAGAGGATCAATAATCCAGTCGAATGACAATCAGATGCTTGCAGGTCTATCTAGTCTGGCATAAAACACAATTGTGTTATAGGTTTATAATGTGTTAGAGTCAAGCCATTGAAGTGAGGACAAAGAAGTCGCTAGTCTTACTAGAGACAGACAAGGCGTAGGCTATATACGACATTATTAAGATATGCGAATTTCATTTAATTGCATGGTATTATTTATTCCGTTCACACAGAAACACTTACTAATCAATGTCTAAGAAAACCTGGAAGCAAACTGTAAAGGAGGAGGATGAAGAAAACTAAGGAGTCGAGACAGGAGGAGGAAAACTGAAATCACAGAGAAAAACTGAAATCACAGAGAAGAGCAAGAATCAGAAGGATGGGGAAAAAAGAAGTAGTTTTCAAAATGGGCGTAGCTGGGGCACCCCCATAAGGTAACAACCACCTCATGCCTTACAGCGGTAGAGGTCTCCGTGGGTCACCCCGAGCCTACAGCCCTGCAATTAAGATACACCACTATTACTGTTGGTTCTATTCCTCGCTATGGTAGCGTATCCTCCTACATGCACCATACTCTTCATTGGCTTCCCCTTCTGCAGCGTATCTTGTATCGGCTCTGCTCTCTTGTCTGGCTAAGGATTTTGGGCACAGCTCCTCGCTACTTACAGTGGTGTGAAAATAATTAGAATCAGCACGAAAATGTATGTTTTTAAGCAGCTGATCTGCTGTGATGGTGTGGTCCATGATGTCAGTTCATGGAGTTGGGCGTCTGTACATAGTTCAGGGCAGGATGAACCAACATCAATACATCAGAGTTCTGGAACAGAAGTTGTTGACAGAACTGCCAAATCACTTTCCGAATGGTGGTGCTATATTTTCAACAGGACGGGGCACCTTGCCACACTGCCAAGTCCGTGAAGGACTTTCTTCGAAGAAAGCAAGTACCACTATTGGATTGGCCAGGGAATAGCCCTGACATGAACCCCATAGAGAATCTGTGGATGATTGTGAAACGCCGCATTGCTGAGAGAAAACCCACTTCTAAAACTAAACTTATCGAGGCGCTAATTGATGTTTGGCATCGGGACCCCGAAATAAGCAAAATGTGTCCTAGACTCATTGAAGGAATGCCAAAACGCATTGCAAAACTCATCCAGGCTAAGGGGTTATCCACCAAATACTAAATGTTGACTGATCTTTTACAGTTACTGACTTAAAAGAAAAAAAAGTAAAAATAATCACATTTTCGTGCTTGATTCTAATAATTTTCACACCACTGTATGCTCCACCTTCACTCTCTCCTCCTCTTCTACTGGTCGCTCAGCTCTTCGATCCTCTACTCGGGGTGACTTTCTGGTTCAATTTGCCCGCACTGCTACAATGCAGCGTCGAGCATTTTTCTGTTGTTTTGTCCAACAGTGTGGAATGACTTACCTTCTTCCCTACGCCTATCTCCTCGTACACACTCGTCTTCCTTCTACACCCTATTGAAGACTTTCCTCTATGATCAGGCCTGGCTCGGGAGCGCCTCTGAGTAGATTTCTTGAAGAGGCGCTATATAAATTCTATGATTGATTGATTGATTACAGCCCGCTGGAAGCCACCGGTTTGAAGCCACCAGTCCTGGGACACCATCTATAAGGCATCATAGAAGCTATCATGCCTTACAGCGGTAGAGGTCTTTGGAAGATATACACATTTTACCTCATTGATATGAATCTGTGTTAATGGCGTGCACTTTTCCAATTATTATACCGGTACGTCTATTCCGTGCGCTTTGTACAGAGACTGGGACCGCCTGGAAAACACGCTGCATAGAGACTGAGGCATCATTATTAGATTTTTAATGCAATAAAGCATCCTCGTCGATTGAGACACTCAGACAATTAAATATATAATATTATAGTTAGACAGACATACTGAGACAGACAGACAGACAGACAGACAGACAGACAGACATAAACAGATAGATGATGGACCTAACGCCATCTGGCAGATGCTGATGAGACATTAGGTAAACAAGTAGCGTTGAGGACGGAATGGAGAAGGGATGGACTTATTCGTAGGGATCTCGTCCTAAGCAAAAAAAGCGGAATGCCGGCGTCACAGGCCATATTAATCTAGAAAATGTTCCCGTGAATCCTGTCTAAAAAACCGGTCATCATAAACAAGAACCGGAAAGCCGTTCCGGTGCGTTCCGGTCCCAACCAATCCCTGACTATTCCATAATGATGATGATGTTGATCAGTGCTTTTTTTCAGCCGGAACGAGCTACTACTACTACTACTACTACTACTACTACTACTACTACTACTACTACTACTACTACTACTACTACTACTACTACTACTACTACTACTACTACTACTACTACTACTAAATACTACTACTACTACTACTACTACTACTACTACTACTACTACTACTACTACTACTACTACTACTACTACTTCTACTACTACTACTATTACTACTAATACTACTACTATTGCTACTAATAGCCTACTATCATCGTCATCATAATCGTTATCATAATCGTCATCATTATCAGCATCGTAATCGTCATCATCGTTTTATTTTTATTTTTATCATCATCATCATCATCATCATCATTATTATAATTATTATTATTGTTGTTGTTGTTGGTATTACTATTATGATTGTTGTTGTCATTATCGTCATCATATATACATATATGTGTATACACAGACGTACAGAGACAGACGATGGACCTAGCGCCATATGGCAGATGCAGATGAGACATTAGGTTAGGGTGACCATTTCTTGGCCTTCAAAAACCGGGACACTTTTTGTAACTCTCTTTTCAGCATCTCATATCGGCTGGGCAAAAGAAAACTGATCAACACAAATGAGAACTTGCATAGGCCTACTAGCTGGATGCCATACCATAATCTTAATATTATCTATCTATATTACTTATATTCTTAGAATTATTATCACGTTTCACATACATGCATGTGAAACGTGGAACATGAGGAAGGAAAAAATTGATAGAATCAGATAGATAGATGAGACTGATAGAGTAGATTGAAATAGAGTAGGCTATTAAAAAGTATAGTAGTCCGTGGAGTCGAGTAGATTAGAGAAGTAGACTGAAAGTCTTTGAGATGTGGGTTAAATTAAGGGTTAAGTGTATGGTTCCAGTTAGGGTTAGGTATCGCTAGGTCCGTTAGGCCGTTAGAGTAGAGTATACTCAGTAGGGTAGACTGTTAGAGTAGTAGAGTCAGTAGACCCAGGGTGGGAATTGTCGGGGTTAGGGGGTTCAACCTCCAGTCTTTCTTAGGACTCCCACAGTTAAGTCTTCATTGCAGATCACAGAGGGGTCGTTTCCAGCCCCCTCAGTTGTGCTGGTGTGATTTAGCATTATTTGATTCTGAGTATCTGACAAAGAGAAGACATTTCCTGGTGTATCATGTATGCATTTTTCAATTTTCCCATTGCGTTTTCTATACTTTCCACCTTATCTGCGCTTTACGCATTTTCACAAATCATTCCCGTCGTACTGAAATGAAATTGTAATATGAAAACTTTCACGTTATGCTTTAATATTTCGTATAACCTTTTAACTAAACTTACTAAAGATATAGTATATAAATAACAAACTGTTCTTTCGTTACGATTTCGTTTTGGGTTACAAACTATTTACTATTAACTATTAGTTCTGTGATTTACAAAGAACTGAGTTTTCAAGAAAGTTGACAATTTCTTTACTTCTCAGAAACCGGGACAATTTTACTCTTTCACACAAGTCGTCGGGACACCGGGACACACCACATACAACCGGGACATGTCCCGGAAAACCGGGACGTATGGTCACCCTACATTAGGTGTACAAGTAGGGTTGAGAAGGGAATGGATAAGGGTAGGGTCCTATTCGATAATGATGATTAGGATGATGATAATAGTCATGATGATAATGATAATCATCATCACCATCATCACCGTCGTCGTCATCATCATCATCATCATCATCACCACCATCATCATCATCATCATCATCATCATCATCATCATCATCATCATCATCATCATCATCATCATCATCATCACTATCATCATCATTATTGTCATCATTATCACCATCATTATTATTATTATTGTTATCGTTACCATCATTATGATTATTATTATTATTATTATTATTATCATTATTATTATTATTATTATTATTATTATTATTATTATTATTATTATTATTATTATTATTATTATTTTCATCATCATCCATTTATCATTATCATCATCTATTATCATCTTTCATCTAAGACTGATTGCTATGATTTATATTTATAATCGTCAGCATTTCTTTACTGACTCTAAGAGGTTCTTAAGAGATGTAGAAATGTTCTGCCACATGTTAATTACAACTGTCATCGTCGTCGTCATCGTCATCATCATCATCATCATTATCATCATCATCATCATCATCATGCCAGAAGCTAAGATATGAGGTCACGTCATATGCGCATCATCATCATCATCATCATCATCATCATCATCATCATCATCATCATCATCATCATCATCATCATCATCATCATCATCATCATCACCACCACCACCACCACCACCACCACCATCATCATCATCATCATCACCATCATCATCATCATCATCATCATCACCATCATCATTTATTAATGTAACATTGTCACCGATATACCTTTGGCTGTCTCCAACCGTTAGATCCACACCGCGTAAGTTCCTGCGTATGGCTGATGACTTCCATAGGAGTGATACCCCATTGGTTGACCTACACTTGGCGTGTGCTGCTGTATGCAACAGAGCCCGGGCTGTGGTGACCACACGTCACGGATTGTCCGGGACAGTCACGGAAATTGAAAAGCGTCCCGCTTCCCGGACACCTCCCTTCCGGGACAATGAAACGTTCCGGAATGAATTTTTTCTTTAATTAATCATAAGTAAAATTGTCTATTTTAAGTTTTAGAAAGTAAAAAAAAGAAATTACGACATCAGCAAATTTGCAACACTGCACAAAATTTAGAAATCCGCGGCACAAATTCCACAATGTAATCGTAAGAGTATGGCTAACTATGGGTCTGCATTCTGCAATAGATGCTGATATGTCAATGACATCTATTTACATCATAGCGCATCATGGCGCATATTTCAGTCGAGGCATTGCATTTGTAAAGCGCTTTTGGCTATGAATAAACTGGTTTCCGCGAATTCGCGTTTTCGGACGCGGTAGAAATTTCGAGATTACAATTACGCAGGAACGTAGCAAGCTATAATAACTGCGCTCTATTAGCCTACAAGCATAAAGATCAACTTAACCAATAACGACCAAATTTGTTATCTATATTATAATTAATATAATAGACATACAGAAATGTCACGAAGTCATTTAGTCACCATCGGTGACTTGATGACCTGAATTAACTGATATGAAAAATATGTGAAATGTCACTGTTCTTCTTGATGACGATAAACTTGCAAACTTTATTTTAGGCCTAATTTCTGGGATGACAATTCCAGAAACATTTAGTACCGGGTAGGCATTCTAGGCATTCAAAAATTCGCCCTCTGTAAACGATTGATTAATTCTAGCAAATATTTGCGTAGTCACATAGCTAGCCTTGGTAGCAGCGTCTTGTACCGATGATTGTCTTTCGAAAAATACTTTGTTGCTCTTTTAGACTTCCCACCAGAAAAAAGACTTTTCAATCTATTAATTGATATCATCATCATTTCAGCACGGCGGTTTTTGAAATACATAACGTATTTCATTCGCAGAATCATCACATTATTGTCGAGCGAGAAGCTGAGATATGAGGTCACATCATATTCACAATCCACAGCGGTCTTTGGCGAGCTGCATCTGGCCCTGGGACCAAACGCGATTGGAAGAATTAGGGACCTAGTATTTCGTATAACTGAACGCAACAACACGTCAACACAGTCCGCATTATTATAGGCGTAGACCATGTAAAATCGTAGAACTATAATATGTATTTAAAAATCCACGTAGATTATATGGCCTGCGCTTTCTGTTTGAACTGAAAAATTACACGTTTGCTGTATTCGTGTAAAGTAGGCTAATATAGTTCACGAACGCACATCTACACGTAGGGGTCTATAGCGTGTTACCTAAGGTTAGACTAATGTTCATGCTTTCTCTTTTGACACCAGTCAGCAGTGATATTTTACTTCTCAAAATAATTCCTAATTCAGTTCTAATTCAGTTCTGAGCTCTTGAATTTTACTTCTAATTCTAATTTTACTTCTCAAATAATTTTACTTCTAATTCCTATTTTAGTTCTCAAATAATTTTACTTCTTATTTTACTTTTCCAAATAATTATTAATTTCCGTGCTGTAAAAGTACATATGCAACGCTTGCAGAGAGAAGCACACCAAACCTGTCTCGAGAAAGAAAAAACTGTTTGAAGTAAAACAAGGGGTGACGCTTTAGTCTAACAATGCTGATAATTTGAATTTTTGAGTCGTGTGGGTATCATTAATACGAAACGAAGAATTATCTAGTATCAGCCAAACCGGATAGGCCCTACTGTGTGGACAACCATATCCAAAACGCTGTGCAGTCGCTGATGGAATTAATTCGAGTCAGTCGGAAGGATCTAATGCTGTTAGGCTATGCCAGCGTGTTACCAACTTACCATTCATCTATCCCCTTCCAAGACTTATTTTGCTTGTATTTCTCCAGCTAGTGCTGTTCCACAAATTCCATCATTTCCCCCGTTTAGTAGGCCTACTTGGCATGTAGATCTGCCTGTACATGTAGTTTCGTCGAAATGATAAACCCAAAATTGGGCTATCTCGCTTCCTTCCAGTCAACATTCTCGATAAACTTGTAATTTTACAATTTAACGATCAAACCCGAAATAAAATGGCGTACGAAACTGAGGTCGTTGGTACGCAATTAAGTGGGGACAATTAGTAGACAACGAAGACCAAAGATAATTGAAATGGTATGCACAGCGTCTTCATCTCAACCGAAGTTTTCCAAATGGATTTTGTTTGGAGCGCGTGCAATTTTACCGGTACTCGCCTTCGCCTCAACTTAAGTGCCACAAGAAGTAAAATGATTTTACTTCTGAAAATAATTCCTAATTTCGTTCATAATTTTAGTTCGGCAAATAATTCCTAATTCAATTCTTAATTTCGTTCTTTTTGCTGAAATAATTCCTACTTTTACTTCTAGTTTTCGTTAACGAAATCATTTATTTTTACTTCTAATTTTAGTTTTCGTTAACGAAAATATCACTGGCAGTCAGCCCTCCAGGTAGCAAGAGGCAGTAGAGCCTACAAGTCATTTCATTGGTATGCGCTCTCTAGCCAAACATCCCGTTGAGTTCTGCAACTGGGGGTGAGTTGTTGGTCCCTCGGTCCCGTTCCTCAGTTAAACAGCGTCGTGTCTTCTTAGTGGCTGGCCCCTCTACGTGGAATGGGTTCCCACCTTCTCTGCGCTTATTTCCACGAGTCATTTCACCTGCTTTCTACCGCCTCCTTAACTCTGCTCAATTGGATTCGAATCACCAAACTCTTCTTGAAAGCCCATCACTCTACTCAGTATACGCTAGCACCACGGCCCTCGAATCAGCCCGTGTTAATGGGCCCTGAGGCCCTGGAGTACTCTGTCATGTTGGGGCCCCTCCGTTCCTTCCCTCCTCGTCCCTTCCCTTTATCCTCCCTCCCTACCTCTCCTTTCCCTCTCTCCTTCCCTTCCCTAATTTAGTAATATTCAAATCTGCTGAGACTCCAATCAACAACAAATTCAACAATAATAGTAAGCACATTGATTTTACTCACGCATATTCGCATTATATTACAGAGCAACAGCTCAGTGCAAAAGTCAGTAAATGGATTGTCAAATTATTTTACACCGGCTGACTACCATCACCAGCCTTTCCAATCACAGTCACAGGCACACTATCAGACACAGTACTACTACTCTGAAAGAACATCGTCAGTTTTGGGGTGTTTAAGTTAACACTTCGAGATTTCGCTTCACTTGTTCGCACTTTGCAGGACGTTTAAAAACCTACTGGCATACTTGCGAGTACTCGACATTATTGAATGATTATTTAATACTTTAAGTTTAACTTATAATGACTTAAACTACAGCAAAGTTACCGTAGTTATTTAGTTACGCACAAGTCGGCACAACATGTCAGCAAGATGATGAGTAGATGACGTAACCACAGATATAATTAAAACATCTAGAGTCTTGACATTACTATTACTCTAGACTGAGTGCAAAGTAATGTGACTTGTCGGAGCATTTTCATCAAAATGAATTCCATTTCTCACCAAAAGTGAATTCAATTTAAATTTTGGGACGCAGAAAAAAGACTCATATTTGGGTGCCCTTGGTCCTCGGGGGCCCCGGAGAAAGTGCTCCGTGTGCTCCAATAGTTAACCCGGGCCTGCCTCGAATTAAGCCATTGAAAAGAAATTAATTTTTCTCCATATTGTCCAAAGTGATTTGATGACCACAAAGGACTTCCGCAAAAAGACCTAATCTGATCCCTCCCTTGCACTTTCTTTCTTTGTCTGCGCTTGGCATTACCTCATCGTCTTTGCAGAAGTCCGCCCTCTAGCGGAGTAGGCCCAACAGGGCTAACGTTCGGCTACCGCGCTGATATTTGAGGCTGACTTTACTACTGAGAGGTAGCACAATGAGTGCAGAGGCGGCGCTACACCAGGGCGAGCCAGGGCAAATGCTCTGGTAAAAAGCCTTCGCCCTGGTCGTTGCCCTTCCAGAATTTTTGCCTGCCCATATTTATTCGGGGCATAAATTGCCCTCTGCACTGGTTAATTGCCCTGGTTACAAAAATTGTCTGGCGCCGCCACTGAATGAGTGCGCCATCGGTTGATGCCTCGAGCATTCGATACTAGCGCGATGGAAGTTACTATAAAAACGAGGAGAACCAGCATGTTGCCAGAAAGCCGCCTTAGTTGACAACGGAAAGATTCCATAAATACGGAGGCAGAGTCTAGGTAAATTGGCTATTGCAACTCGGGCCGTAACGCCTCTGGTTGAATTGTGCAAAATTTGTACTGTTACATAGTCATGTCATAGTGCATTTAAAGAAAGCTACGCAGAGACGGCTGTCTAAGCTGATATAAACAAGTGCGACTGAATGTAGGGTGAAAATGCATTCTGACAACAGTGTCAAGTGAAACAGCGATCTCTGCAGAGCGCACGATGACAATGATATTTTCTGAAAGTCCAAACTTATAGAAGGCAGCTTGACTAAACTGTAGACTACTTAATAATTACAGCTCTAACTGTAACTGCAAATTCTGTATTATAATTACTTAAATAGTTCAGCAAAAAAAACTTCCTGTCCGCATGGCAGCGGACAGGAAGGCTGCAAAGAAAGCAGGCGACAAAGATAAGGTAAGGGCACTGAATAGTGCCTTCCAAAAACAAGCACGGGAAGATAAAGAAAAACATTTAAATGAAATGTGCAAAGAAATGGAAGATGAAGGAAGGATAGGGAGAACTAAAGAATTGTTTTCAAGAGTAAAGGAAATAACGGGAAAATTCACACCTAGAATGGGCTCAATGAAGACAGGAGATGGAAACGTAATATGCGATGAAGAGAAGATGAAGAAAAGATGGAAAGAACACACAGAAGAGTTATATAGTATAGATAAACGAGTCAAAAAAGAGCAAATTGATGTTACAGGGTATGAAAAGGAACCGGAGGTTATGGAAGCAGAGGTAGAATGGGCAATAAAACAACTCAAGGATAATAAGCGCCGGGTCATGATGGAATACCTATAGAACTGATAAAAGCAGGGGACGATGCAATGATAAAAACAATAACAAAATTATGCAATCAAATATGGGCAACTGGAGAATGGCCGAATGATTGGAAGAAGTCGATCTTCATACCGATATTCAAGAAAGGCGACGCGAGGGAATGTGAAAATTACAGGACGATAGCAATAATATCACACACTAGTAAAATATTACTGAAAATAATCCACAAAAGAATGGAAAGCACAATAGAGAGGGAACTTCCGGTGAACCAGGCTGGTTTCAGGAAATCTCGAGGAACTAGAGACCATATTGCCAACCTAAGGTGGATAATGGAACGGCAAAGGGAGTATGGACAAGAGGTGCACATCTGCTTCATTGATTATAGTAAGGCATTCGACTGCATTAACCACGATTTAATGTGGAAAACTCTACTTGAGATGGGAATTCCGAAACATTTGATATGGCTATTAAGGGGACTATATGATGATCAGATAGCGGTGATAAGAACAGAATACGGAGACACTGATAAATTCAATATTAAGAAAGGGGTGAGACAGGGATGCATTTTGTCTCCATTCCTGTTTAACTTATACGCTGAAAGAATAATGAGAATGGCGGAAATGGAAGGGGCAAAAGAGGGAATAAAAATTGCGGGAAGGACATTGAATAATCTTAGATATGCGGATGATACAACACTAATGGCAAAAAGAAAAGATGAGCTGATAGAATTAATAAGAAGGGTAAGGAGAGAAAGTGAAAAAGCTGGCTTATACTTCAACATAAAGAAGACAAAGGTCATGACAACAGCAGAATGGGATACTTTTGAGATTGACGGAGAAGAAATAGAGGTGGTAGAAAGCTTCACTTTCCTGGGATCATTGGTTGAAAAAGAAGGAAAATGTGATACAGAAATAAAACGAAGGATTGCGATTGGGAAAGCTGCAATGATTGGACTGGAAAAGATATGGAAGGACAAGCATGTGAGCATAGATACAAAAAAAGGCTCGTGAGAGCCCTAATCTTTCCGACGGTTCTGTATGGTTGTGAGTCGTGGACAATGACAAAGAACATGGAGAAAAAGGTCAACGCATGTGAAATGTGGATATGGAGAAAGATGTTGAGAATATCATGGACAGAGAAAAGGACGAATGAATCAATACGAGTGGATATTGGTGTCGAGAATGAAGAGTCATTAAAACAAAAGGCGACAAGATTGAAGCTAGGATTCTTTGGTCATGTTATGAGATCTGATGGGCTAGAAAAGGAAATGATGTTGGCTTGTGGTGAGGGGAAAAAAAGACGGGGTCGACCAAGGAAGAAATGGATGGATGAGATTCACGATGTAACTGGCATGAATTTGGAAGAACTAAGAGACCTGACTTCGAACAGGAAGCAATGGAAATTGTGTATCATGACGATCGCTAGAGCTCCAGGAGTTGACAGCACAAGGTACAAGGTAAATAGTTCAGCAAGCTCGAATATTTGATACTTGCGCGTACGCGTTCATGTCTGCGTTCATCTTAGACATAATATTTTATTATATCTTAATATTTACATTTCTTCAGTTGCAAAGCTGTTTGGATGCATTTCAACTTCTTTAGCCTTGACCCCTTTGGATCTTCTCCGATTACACTCCATCAGCATCAAAATCAAAACCTCAAGAACTTCTGCAATCGTTATAACGCACACTCCGATCCAGACTCCAAGCTGTCCGCCAATGTCCGAGATAAGCTCTGTAACAGTCATTGCGGGTTCCTCCGTCGTTAGGAAAACATCACCATCCGACACGTATACATTGATCTTTGAGAAATCTTTTAAGGCACGCTTGATGTCTAACCTTCTGTAATTTTCATAGAATTTCTTCTTTTCCTCGGAAGAGAACCTTTTGATGTATTTAAGCTCCTTCCTTATTTCATAATCGACAGCGTCTCCATCAATGCCCTGAGATGGCCACTGTGACAGACTGTAAGACACGTCGTACAGAACATCATTGCAGGATGGATGACATCCGCACTGAGAAAGTAATGTTGCATTGGCCATAACCCGATCTTTCACGTCATCTGCACACTTTATCTTCTTGACGAGTCTCAGCAGTACCTTATCGTCACAAGTTGGGAGCTTAGAGCTGTAGAATTTAAAACACTTGTGGAATTCATTCGTTCCACTGCATTTCTCGATACTCTCGCAAGGATCCTCTTTACTGCCGTTCCTTTCATCTTCAGTGTAGTTTTCAGAAAGGCAGTATTCCTGAAGTTTCATTGAATTCATTTTACGCGTAATATTTAATCGTTTCGAGTAGTTCGAAGGCATAACATCATCGTCCTCGTCAATTAGAAGGTCGATGTCAGTAGGTAGCGTGTTTTCGTAACAGTTACATTCTCTATAGATGTGATTCTGAATACAGACTTTTTCACAAGCCATCTTCCTATAAGGTCCCGCGAACTGCTGCTCTTCGTGATTTAGAAAGGAATACTTCTTGTTGCAGTGTCCGTAAGGCTGACCAAGTCGGATCCGTCTCTTTGGAGTTAGGCTGAGTGTCGCCATCTGTCCAGGCGGAATGTCATATCCCTCCGTCAAAGGAAACGGTTTAGTTCCTGGAGGATGGATCACGACGCGGACTCCTCCGGCTCCAGATAGTGCGCTGTCTTTGGCGTAGATTCCTGGCATTCCGGAGAAGTCCGGGTTATCGACTTCCTTCAGCATTCTTGTTCCAGCTAAAAGCATCACACTAAACCCGTTTTCAATTCCCTCGAACAACGGCGTGGAATTATCGTCCGCGGATGATGTGACATTCGGAGCAGAGAACGTATAACAGTTAAAAAAGTAAGGATCAAAGATCTTCTTAAATGTGCAGGGCTTATTCCTGTAAGTACACTTGACAATGAACTCATTTTCCTGGACTCCGTTGACAGACAGTATTTTGGAGGGTATATTAGCTACCAGAGTTGTACGCGAAAACATTTTATCATAGTAAATCTTCCACTCCGTATCGTTGAGTGATGTGCTGTCATTCATTACACGATAGTATTTGTACATGGCTCTGATGAACGTATCGTTTAGATGCGAATTGTTTGCAAGAATAAATTTATCTTCCTGGATTCTACCATGAGGCATTTCTCTATATGTTTCGTTCCCTGTTGAGTTCTTGTTACTCGGTTTCTTAAGTGGCGCTAGTCCCTCACTCAATCTGTACACCGTGTAGAAATCGAAGCTGCCCAGGTTGCAGAGCGTGATAGCTGGAAATGGAACTCCTCCTTGCACTATTTCTGTCTTCAGCTTTTTCGGGTACTGGAAGTAGCTTTGAAATACGAAGGACATCTGAACTGTAAATAATATCCAGGCTGTCGTGAAGACAATAATCCAGGCTATACGTTGCGGCGTTGCCTTAGAGGTTACGATCCTAGGAAAGCCTGCCAGCGTTGTGTAGTTGGCGAAGTCCTCTACATATTTCCGGAGTGCCATGACTTTCAATAAACTGTTCCTTGCAACATAAATTGAAAAAATTGAAGTTGCTTTGTTATTTCATTAGTCATCTTATGTTCTTCTTCGGGATGGAACCACTCGATGTAGCGTCGGAATGACAGCTGAGATGTTGTGCGCAGTTTATCTTCAACGCAATATCCAAATTTGTTTAATAATTCATTTTAAAGTCAGGCTAAAAGAGAGAGTGTGAACATGTGAGATACTACCCCCAAAGAGACACGGAGAGGATAAGGGAGGAAGAAGGAAAGTAAAGGGGAAGATGTGTCAGGCAGAATGAGATAGAGATAAAGCAACTATTTTTATAGCGGAAGGCTTGCAAAGATAGGCAGGACTCGCACTGAACAATCATAAACAGAGTCACATAAGCAGTGATCTGAATGTCTAGAGCGTATTTAGAACAATATGTTACACCATGGGAGAGCGCGATAATCTATTGTTCATAGCGTAATGTACTGTAAACGCCGATGTTGACGATTCCATTCATCGCAGTAACAGAATAATGTTTCGTGATATCTATCTCCACCTAGCGAACTCAACTATGAAATTTTAAAGGAGTACAATGACAGTGTAGGCTGACGATGGATGGTTAGGCGGCGAGGATGCGTTGTGGTCACCCACTCTTATATGCTGGGGCTAAGAAAATAAAACTGTTGGTAGGCCTATTACCTCGAGAGATTGCTCTCTTCTTCTTTTCTTCTTCTATTGGTTCTTCCTCTACTGTTTCTTCTTCTTCTTCTTCTTCTTCTTCTTCTTCTTCTTCTTCTTCTTCTTCTTATTTCTTCTTCTTCTTCTTCTTCTTCTTCTTCTTCTTCTTCTTCTTCTTCTTCTTCTTCTTCTTCTTCTTCTTCTTCTTCATCATCATCATCATCATCATCTTCTTCTTCTTTTTCTTTTTCTTCTCCTTCTTCTTCTTCTTCTTCGTCTTCTTCTTCTTCTTCTTATTATTATTATTATTATTATTATTATTATCATTATTATTATTATTATTATTATTATTATTATTATTATTATTATTATTATTATTATTATTATTATTATTATTATTATTATTATTATTATTATTATTATTATTATTATTATTATTATTATTATTATTATTATTATTATTATTATTATTTGCCCCGAGGTATACAGGATCCCTCAGGGACTTGAATATTAACTAATATGGAAAATGAAGTGTCCGGAATTATTATTATTATTATTATTATTATTATTATTATTATTATTATTATTATTATTATTATTATTATTATTATTGTTATTATTATTATTATTATTATTATTATTATTATTATTATTATTATTATTATTATTATTATTATTATTATTATTATTCCCCTCAGTCCAAACAGTGGGGGTACGGGTAATCTCATATCCCAAAAATTACGTCTTTGGTTTGTTGCTTTCTTAGATATCCCACCAGATCATTTGCCTTTAATAAGCCCTAATAAAAAAACGGATTTTGCACCTACCCCAATTCCATTTCAGGTAGGCCCTATTAGCGGTACAATATTTACTGTGCAGAAACTGAATATCTGCATTACATTGCATTGTGAATCCGACAAAATGCATTCGATCATTGTTAAATGGCGTATGAATGATCTGTTCGTGGAAACAACTGAGCTAAAATTTTGCAACTCCTTCTTCTATATAGATTGACTTATAGTCCATGCATAAACATGAAGTGCACGAATATAGACCTATATATTTTTATTAGCAACTGGTTTACTATAACATATATACAGTCATGGCCAAAAGTTTGCGATCACCCAATTTTAGGCATATATGTTCCAATGACCCGATGGTGTTTGGTCTATTCCTGAGATAATTTTCTTACGTATTGCGCTTCTTTTGTATTGTGACATTGCTAAATAGTTTAAAAATAGTTTAAAAGTTAATATTTTGAACATTTTATCCCCATTTACCGTCTTTTCCGGCAAGAAGCTGTATAAAGTTGTATAATAATACTAACCGTTTATGGATTTTATTGGAATTTTAAAGTATTTAAACTACAACTACTTTATTTGTGCTGTGTATATATGTATGTATGCATGTATATATCTGTATGTATGTATGTATGTATGTATGTATGTATGTACGTACGTATATGTATGTATTTGTGTGCATGTATTGTCCTGCAAGAAAACGAAAGCTGTCGCCGAAGAACGTTAAGGATCGGCTGAACTTTTGTCATATGTACAAACAGTGGACTTCTGACCAGTGGTGACGCATGATGTTTTAGGATGAGATCACTTACACACAATATGCCTGCAGGCATGTGAGGAGGCCATCTAACCAGAGTCATAATCCCAAGTACATCATGTCATGTGAGGTGATGACTGCAGGCATGTGAGGAGGCCATCTAACCAGGCACCGAAGGCCATAGTGTGAGAAGCAGTGTCGGGTGCTGGGTGGGCTGGGCTCTGGATAATTCCAAAGGACACCACACGAACTTGATCATGTTCATCAAGTCTGCCTCAGAAAGTTGATTGTGGACAGAGACCTTCTGTTTCATCAAGTCTGGTTCTCTAGAGCAGTGGAACGCGCTTTTGCTTCAGCCAGGATTTGATACCCTTTGTACCTTTGAATTGGATGTAGTTTAATACTTTAAAATTCCAATAAAATCCATAAACGGTTAGTATACTGGAACACCAACCTATTATACAGCTTCTTGCCGGAAAGACAGTAAATGGGTATAAAATTATCGAAATATTAACTTTTAAACCATTTTTCAACTATTTAACATAGCAGCAATTTGCTGTCACGATGCTAATAGCAAAAGAAGCGCAATAACTAAGAATATTATCTCAGGAGTAGCCCAAACACCATCAGAACGTTGGAAAATGTGCCTAAAATTGGGTGATCGCAAACTTTTGGCCATGACTGTAGGTCTATCAAGGCAGATGCTTACAAGTTTATATAGTCTAACATAAAACACAATTGTGTGATATGTTTAAAATGTGTTAGAGTCAAGTCATTGGTGTGAGGAGAAAGTAGCCGCTAGGCTTTCTAAAGACAGACTGTAGACGTCTGTAGATGGATTCCGTTTAATCGCATGACATTTATTCAGTTTACACAGGAGCTCTTACTTATCAATGTCTAAGAAAACCTGGAGGAGGAAGCAGAGTAAAGGAGGAGGATGAAGAATACGGAGCAGGCGAAACAGGAGGAAAACTGTAGCCACAGCGAAGAACAAGAATCATAAGGATGGATAAAAGAAAAGGAAGAGCAAAATGATAAGAACCAGAGCTGGAACCAAAGATGGAAAGGTCTCTTCTGGCTTGTTAGCGGTAAAGAAGTAGAGACAAGAGGAATACAATAGGTTCTTCATCTTGTGTGCCATAATCCACCAGGCTACATTCACACCTTGGGGTACCTTAGGAGTCGTCCAAACCGGACGTCAACAAAGAGAACGAGGAAGGCGTCACCCAAATTCAGAACATTGCATACATGTGCAGGAGCTTACGCTCAATTCGGACGTCCGCGCAGGAAGTTAGTACATACAATCATTTCACTATAGCCTGTGCCTTAAACGCCAACTGCTTTGGATGTAATAAGAGTCCTTATCCGGTGTAACCCTGCACCACAGCTAGTAACGAACGATAATGGGGTTCCCGGACACTCAGTCATTTCAAAGTGATGTGAAAGTTTCGTTTTCATTACTGATTTGAGGGTAGGTGTATATAGACCAATTTTGGTCCAAGGTGAGAGCGCTCAGATAAGAAATGGAGTTTTTGGTCTATTTTCCAAAATGGCCGCCATCGGAAATCGTGAAATAAGCATACACTTGGTGTTTTTTGAAAGAGCTCATGTGTATTAGAATTTTTATTGTAATTTTTATAAAGCTAATACTTAATGAGGAAACATACGAAGTCGAAATATTGATGTTTCGACTATTCTGGTATTTCAAAATTCCCAGACGGCTGCCAATTTCTGTGTTTTAACATTACGCCTCATAATTGAGTGGCTGTTGAAACCTCTCAAATAACTATCTCTGTGAGTTTTCTCCCTATGGATTTGTTCGATAGCGAGAAAGATGAGCTTGAAATTCCAAGTCAATTTTTCGATGTACGTGTAATAACTAAATCATCGATGGTTCCATGGTAAAAACCACCACACAACCAACATACATGTAATATATTTAGATTGTAGAAATTTGGTATTTTGATGCATCAACATGGCAACCATTTAATATTGTCTTTCCTTGGTGTTTCTACACGTCGTTTCTGAGATGGATGAGATAATAAGATGGTAGTTGTGCATTCTATGCCAGAAAAGAACTGAGGAAGAGCCTGTCTATCCTCATTTGGCATGGTTCATACTGGAGATACAGATGTTGTCGACATCCTTTTGATTAATTTCCATTATGAAGGTTCTGAATCCTACTGCAGAAATCTGGATCTCCTGAGCGGGGAAAGACAACTATGTAGAATGATCTCTCTGAACACTATCGCTTCAAACCTGGACACGACAATGTGTAAAGCAATGGCCCTCTTCCACGCATTCACAGGATCAGACATGACGTCTTCGTTCAAATTCAAGAGTAAGCGATGCTGCTGCAAGTTGATGGAAGAAGTACCATCCCTCATGGAGAAATTTCCAATTGTCATCGACAATCCGTTCCAAACGCTGACCTCGTCCGAATAAAGGTGTTCTCACAGAAGACTAGGGACGTGGACAGAATTCCCCCAACGAGTGATGGTTTGGATCAACATCTCAAAGGCGTGTATTCCTAGCGAGCATATGGTTAACAGCTCAAAGGTCCATGATGCCTGTCAACAATCCCACTAATCATGGGTGGAAGAAAGAGGACGGCAGGCTGTTCCTATTTGGACCTCGCTGCCACTCGCCAGGGATGTATTCCACCTGGATGTGAAGTGCACTTGCACCGCTCTCTCTGCAAGTGCATGAGGGCAAAATTGAAGTGCACACCGTCACACGTCTGTGCAAGTGCACATGAGCGAAGTAGCTGAACAAGACCAATTTGCAATATTTACCTGTATGTACTTTCGATGTTTTATAGCCGGTTTATTAGCAACTTTATTATGACCCTTTCTCTATTTTTGTGGATATGCGCCGATACGGGCACCATCACTGCTTTAATGGGCAATATGCATGTTAATATAACTGGCAACTCCTGATCCTGAATCCATACATACCACATATGTTCAGGTTGCACCATTCGATCAAAAGTAATAACAGTTTACATATCTCGCATAGGCCCGGTTGAGGTTTCGAACGCTCGCGCTTCAAGAAGTCTCATTTTATATCTGAATGCCTTCTCCTCGAACCCAAATTACAGGCTGAAGATGCTAGGAGGATGGATCCTTGGTACAATCTAGAGCACGCTCGCTCCTACTCGATTGAAGATCGATAATTTTTACACAGAAACACTATTCAACGAGGAGACTTACCTAAGGACAGAACACTACATGAGAAAAGTATCGATACAAAAATGAAAACAGCTTATTCAGGATCCACAACGATGAGGAAGTCTCCAACGGCAAACCCCAAATACTTTCTACAAAAGGGAATTGATTTATAGGCCTACGCTGCTAATATATAATCAGGTCTCATGCTTCTGGGCATCTGACTATTGTAAACTACTGTAAAATGGATATATAAGCTGGCCTTGTGCTACCGGACAATGACGTTTATTGCGACGCAGTAAACGTCAACGTCTTCATTGGCTACGGCGTTTTAACTTTTATCGGTAGTAAATATCTAAACAGTCATTAACTGGAGGCATAAAAGTAAATGGACCCTACCATTTGGGTGTAGGTAAATTGAGATTTATGCTCTCAAGCCTGTGGATGATTCCTTTCCATTCATGAATGTCAAACTCTCCACCTATATATTATATCGATAAATTTGATGAATGCAGACATAACATAAAAAAGCCTGGAGTATTGTCCGGTCACTGATTGGTAAAGGCAGCCTTAAACAGCTAATTCAACATATTAAAATTGACGGATTCATGATTACTGACCCTGTCCTTATGGCCAATGAATTTAATAACTTTTTCACAGGCATTGGTCGGTCATTGGCTGCTAATATACCACTACCCAAAATACCCCTTGAGAATTTTATAAACAACCCACCCCCACCTGACACATTTGTATTATTCCCAACTTCTATTGAAGAAATTATTACAATATCAAAATCTCTCAAAGCTACACACAGCTCTGGGTATGATGGTATAGACCCGTTTTTGGCCAATCCTGCTAGACACATTGTTGCTACTTTCCTATCTGAAATCATAAACTGTTCTTTCAATGCTGGTATAGTCCCAGATGGTATCAAATTAGCAAAAGTTATTCCAGTTAGGCCTATTCCTCATTATCGGTTTTCCAACACACATCAGAGTGCCATTAAAAATTTCTTAGAAACAAGCAATGCGAACTTACCTCCTCCATGAGAGACTGCATTTACTCTTGTTTTCATCGTTACCAAGAGATTTAACCTCTCCCTATCTACTAGTAGGCCTAGTTTTTTATTTTTTCAAAAACTTTAGTCACACCTCTTCTCTAGAAACCATCCCTTGAAGAAGAGATCATTTCTAACTACTGACATCCCAGAACTCTATCTTTCATCTCCAAATTAACTGATCACATTGTCCTGTCTCGGATCAATGACTAACTTCCAACTCACTCCTTAATTCACACCAGTCCTGTTTACAAACGGCGCTCGACTGAAACCTTAGACCCCCCTACCAACGTTTCTCTATAATGAGTTTTTTCTGCCATCTCTCATCAACTGGTCTGCCTTCGATAAAACATTGGAAGACTCATCGCAATTATGTTCTCTTATTTCGGAGTCCCATTAGGCTCTGTGACTCTGTCCATGGGGCTCTTTTCTCCATCCTTTAGGGGCCTACACTAACTCACTCAGCTATTTCAGTTTAGCATCTTCAGTTAAATATCACATAAAAATTCTTATGTCCGTAACATGGGTTCGACTTTCGACCAAAACCTCAGCTTCTCCGACAGGGGCGCCGCCAGGCTTAAAAAAATTGGACGCACACCTCTGCCGTCTCCTCCCATCCATAGGCTACCCGTTCTCTGTCTGTCACTCGTAGTCATACACTGAAAATGACTCAGAGTGACTTATAAAAGTGCAGTATAACGCATGCACATGATATCATATGATATTATTTATACATACTGTACGGTGAACCAAAATTATAGTGAAATTGTCAAAAAAGTTTGATGCGATGCCCAATCCATGTGTGCATTTGATTTGGTAGGTAGATGCACGTGCGTCCAGTGCGTCACGCTGATTACAAATTTCTCACGCCTTCGTATACCTCCCCATATATGTTCACTGGCACAATGGCATTATCCCCATCAACCAACTGTGAATAAAAAGTGTTCAAAACTTTTATTCATAGCCTAATTGCAACAATATATTTAGAGAATTGTACCAAAAACATGCAGCAAGCTTTCTGTTTGGTGTCCATAACTAAAAGGTCAGTATCAGACTATCAGTTTCGGCTTTTTTACCTTTACTATATATTCTAGATATCTTTACTAAATAATCAAGATATATAATCTTCGTCGTGTTGTAAATTAGAAACATAACATGGAATCTTCAAAAGTCTGTTAAAGTTTCACTGTGCAAGTAGCTCTGTAGGCCTAGGCCAAAAGCTTAAAGTTTAACAACGTTATTTTATTTCTCTACTTAAAATCGCAGTTTATTGATCTATAGCCCCATATAATAGTCTTCAATTTCTCTTTATCTCATTTTGTCAGGTGAATATGAATACAATATCTTATCCTATCTGCGTTACCACATGTCTGAGTTCTTATTGCTTCCGGTGCGATGGGTCCTGCTTCACTTCAGCGGCAGCCTGTCACTAAATTTGTGAATTTGTGCAGTTATGTTCATTAGCTTTAACGAATGTGTACAAAATTACTTACTTACTTACAGCACGATTGTGAATAGAGCCTCCTTTTGACGAAGAAAAAACGCAGAAAATTTTCCCGCAGAAATCTGTCCTCCACCCAATTTATGTACAGATTTTCGCTTCTGCACCCATCCTATGTTGACCCTACTTGGCAATAAAAGAAATTGTATTTGCACTAGCAAAAGCGAAAGGAAAAGTCGATGACGGTTTTTGTGGGTTTGCTTTTGGTTTTAGCCGTCAACAGCTCGTCTGTAATTGGTACAATTAAGCCAATTTAATTAAATATCGGATGTTAACTATTGAATATATATTATATAATGATGAATATCGAAATCTAATCATATAACCGTTGAAACGGTTGCCGATTGGTTAATGCTGTCGGCGTGTAATGTTCGAACCTCCCCGAGTTGTTACTCTGTAGGAATCTTGAGTAAGTAAATACTAATGCAAATGTACGCGATTTTCTATAGCGACCGTATAATTATGGCCTCGACCCTGCTTATTTTTCAATGAATTGATCGGGTGAGATCCTTCACAACCGCTGCCCGTTTGAATGGGTGCCACGCCATTGCTAGCCGAGATTTTTAAGTCTCTGAAATAAGCCACCTTCGGGAAGCGAACCGCGGTCCGCATGCGCTCTAACACAGAGTCGCATGAGACGCGCAGCCAACGCTCATCCCGAGTCCATCAGACACAATAATTGCTCAGCGCCATCGATGTTCTGTCGCACGGTCGTGTGTACACTCTGAACTTTTTGGAAAAAGAACAGCATCAAGCACAGTTGTATTGTATTGCATAATTGTGTTATCAATAATTGCTATCAAATAGTAACAGTTATACAATCCCTCACGTAGACCTTATGCTCATAGGGGGAGCTCCGTAGAGTAATGGATAACACACTGGCGTGAAGAGCAGTAGGTACCAAGATCGAACCCCATAGACACCCTTAAGGTTAATTCAGCCTTTCCACTCGTTAGGTGGCGGCGGTGGTTAAAATGAATAGTAAGCCTTGATTGATGCCGTATGTTGGCTGCCGCATAAACAGTTATATTCGACTCCTGTAAAACTGTTATCATGTGCTTCTACTGTATACATGTATGTAAGGCTCCCTGCGTGGCTGCCGTTTCTACTATATGTATGTTCACTGTACAGCGCAGTGCGTTTGCAGGCGCTTAATTAAAGAAAAAGATTATTATTATTATTATTATAAATGCTACATTCTCTGTATTACAGTAACCCCAGTTACCTGTCACAAAACATCTGATGCGTCATTTCAGGATTGAATACGACGCCACGGAAGTTGAGCAGCCATGTGATACTGTAAAAAATGTAAAGCTGCGAGTAGCTGTACACAGAACCCGTGATTCCTGTAGATACGGCCGCTATAAATTGACAACTCTAAAAGGCCCCGACGTTTAGGCAAACTGAGTGAATAATGAGTCTCTATATTGGGGCACTTTAAACCAGTGTTTAATCTAGCACCCCTCTTCTGAGGGGGAAACAAGGTTTATCGGGGGAAGGCAACAACGGCGACCTTTTTAGGAGAAATTTCATCCGTGTTCCAACGTCAAAAAAATTAAATTTTTTAGGAGTTTTGGAATTTTAAAAGTTGGAATTTCATCTTCGAAAAAAGTTGATGACCTTTTTTTAGTAATTCGTCCCACTTTCTCGAACTTAAAACTTTGACGACCTTATTTTTTAGGGATTCTTCGTCTCTGGGGGAGCGCAACATGTATCCTGGGATCCTGGGGGATTTCTTCCCCAAAAAAGTCTGTACATTATAATATCCCTGGCCTCTGGGGGAACATAAATCCTGGGGGTAATTCCCCCCAAATGACGTCTAGATTAAACACTGACTATAAACGATTGGTCAGAGAGCTCGGCCTGAAACGCGACGTGTATGAGTTCGAGCCTCGTCTGATACGATCACTATTTAGGGACCTTCAGTAAGCCCTTCACTCAAACTTGCTCAGCCCATCGATTTATAATTAGATATTAGATAGTGGCGCTTAGTAAATTCAGAGACAAATATACGAAGATGATGGCCTAATTTCTGAGATGACAATTCCAGAAACATCTAGTAGGAATTCTAGGCATTCAAAAATTCGCCCTCCACATTAAACGATTTATTATTTCTCGCAATTTTTTGTACAGTCACAAAGCTAGCCTTGGTAGCAGCGTCCTGTACAGATGACTGTCTTGCGAAAGTAGTTTGCTACCCTTTTAAACTTCCCACCAGAAAAAATGAACTTCCCAATGGATCAATTACCATCATTCGAGCATTATAGCACGACGGTTTTGAAATACATAACGTGTTTTATTCGCAGAATCATCACATTATTGTCGAACGACAAGCTAAGAAATGAGGTCTTTGGCGAGCCGCGTATCGCCCTGGACAGTAAGTAGCTATAGATTGCCCACCTCTGAAATATGGTTAGCATCGATACTAGGCCTACCTATCCAAACTGTGGGCTTACTGGGGTTATATAATTATGAGCACACCTACGACTAAACACGATTTAGAAGAAATAGAAGCCTAATATTTCGTATTACTTAATGCAATGCTGTCCAACTTTGTTGACACCGCGGGCCACCGAAACAAATTTTATGAAGCCAAGGGCAGTGTTGTAAAGTAACGAAGTAAAAGTAACGCGTTACTGTACTTAAGTAAAAGTTTGAGTACTTTTACTTGTAACGAAGTATCAAAAAACGGAAATACTTTTACTTTCAACGAAGTAAAATTTGAGCCATTTTTCAGTACTTTTACTTCGTTACAATTTGTGTAATAATCGTTACAATGTTCCTTACTCCATGCAACAGTCGATCGCCTTTTCAGCTGCGCTGGTTTGACAATGAACCATAAACGCACTCGACTGCATGATAAGCATTTTGAGAATTCGGTGTTCTTGAAAGTCAATAAGTGGATTCAAGTACAAATAGGACTCAGTTCTTCTCAACATATTGCAGTCAGAGAAAAAGATGTTCAGTCTAGTGTGTTTATGGTTCATTAGCCTCAGAATAGTTTTCTTGAAGGGACGCTATAAAAATGTTTGATACTTTTACTTTTTACTTTAAAAGTATTATTTCGAAGAATACTTTTTACTTTTACTTAAGTAAAAATTTTGATGAGTACTTTTACTTTTACTTAAGTACATAAAAACCTGTTTACTTTTACTTTTACTTAAGTACATTTGCCCGATACTTTTAACAACACTGGCCAAGGGCCGATGCAGTAAACTCAGAAGCAGCGACTAAAATTTATTGATAAATTCTAACTGTATTAAAATTTATTATGAATGGCAACAATTATGTAATAACCTGTGAATAATAGCATGTATGTATGGCATGCTTTATAATTGTTCAGCGCCCAAAAGTATATCAATAAACGTTCAAGCACGCTTTTAGTTAGATATTTGGCTTTGAATTGTGCTTGCAATTGTTTTTCGCGTTTAGTATTCAGCTCGGGCGGGCCACTTAAAATCAGCTCGAGGCCCGCGTGTTGGACAACACAGACTTAATGCAACAACACTTCAACACAGTCCCTATAATTTCATAGGCGTAGATCATGTAGAATCGTAGAA
This sequence comes from Allolobophora icterica, assembly GCA_963556255.1. Lineage (NCBI taxonomy): Eukaryota > Metazoa > Annelida > Clitellata > Crassiclitellata > Lumbricidae > Allolobophora > Allolobophora icterica. The sequence continues at coordinate 26,466,636 of OY744603.1, read as the reverse complement.
ATTTAACCTTCGTAGGACGAAGCCCTTTTACGATACACGGAGGACGGAGTGGCGTAATTTATTACCCCAAACACATGTGTAATATCTCAGCTTACATTTAAGCTACAATGACAAATGAAGTGTCAATTGTAACATTTCCAAGGTCAAGGAATCGATTTATCGTAGTGGCGATAGTGTGGAGTACTACTTTCCAAGATGGCGGCCATGTTGTCCGCAAAACCACAGAAATAGGTATGTCTCAGCCCCTAGGTAAGCTACAATGACAAATGAAGTGTCAATTCCAAGGTCGAGGAATCGAATAATTGTAGTGGCCATAGTGTGGGAATACTACTTTCCAAGACCTCGGAAATGTTATGATTGACACTTAATTTGTCATTGTAGCTTACCTAGGAGCTGAGACGTAGATAGTTTTGTGTTTTGGAGGTCATATTGGCCGCCATCATGGACAGTAGTATTCGAGCACTATTGCCACTACGGTAAATCGATTACTTGACGTTGGAAATGTTACAATTGATACTTAATTTGTCATTGTAGTTTACCTATGAGATGAGACATACATATTGTTATTTGAGCGGCCATATTGGCCGCCATCTTGGTAAGTAAAGTCTTCACAAATACAAATACGCAACTATTAAAACTCAATTTCATGGTAGATTCCACACTTGATTTATGATTGCAGGTCACTTATGAGCTCATTTCTTAAAAAATATATCTTGACCTCGAAAAAATAACGACGGCGACGACGAGGGACCTCAAGACACTTTGGAATGAAAAAATTATTTTTCCAACAACATGACACTGTGGTGGTTATGCAGTCAGAATATGTCATCGATGGTAACTGGTAGACACATGCAACGACAAATTATACCTACCTACGTTACTCCGCAGTCAAGATCCAAACACCGCTGGGGTAACTATTTACCCCACTCCGTCCTAGGAAGGTTAATATGCATTTCAAAATGCATGTAGATTAAAGGGTCTGCGCTTCCTGTTTGAACTGAAATATTACACGTTTGCTGAATTCGTATAAAGTAATATAGTGACTATATTACTTTACACGCACAGTCCATCTACACGTGGGGTCTATAGCCTATTATATAAGGTTCGACAAAGAGGAATATGTCCATGCTTTCCCTTTTGACACCAGTCAGCCCTTCTGGCAGCAAGGGGCAGTAGGGCCTACAAACGATTTTACTGGAATGCGCTATCTAGCCTAATGTCCCGTCGAGTTCTGCAACTGGGGTGTGAACTGTGTTGGTCCCCCGGTCCCGCTTCTCAGTGAAACAGCATCGTTCCTTCTCAGTGGCTGGTCCCTCCATGTGGTATGGGTTCCCGCCTTCTTTGCGCTTATTTTCACAAGGCAGTTCACCTACTTTCTACCGCCTCCTTAAGTCTTCTTTGTTTAACCGTGGCTGGACTAGGAGCACTTCTGAGTAGGGTTCCTGAAAAGGCGCTATATAAATTATTAAAATGAATGATTTAATGAAAAACTATAAAATTTCTCTCTATATATACTTGCCTTGATTCGAATCACAAAACTCTTTCTGAAAGCGCAACACTCTAATCAGTATACGCTAGCACCACAGCGTTTAAATTAAGCCATTGAAACGAAATTAATATCCAAAGTGATTTGATCACCATAAAGGACGCCCACATACAGACCTAATTTGGACCCCCCTCGCCCTTTTCCTTCTTTGTTTGCGTTTGGCAGAAGTCCGTCCTGTAGCAGAGTAGGCCCACCAGGGCCAACGTTAGGCTATCTCGTTGACATTTAGGGCTAACTGTACTACTGAGAGGTAGCACAAGGAGTGCGCCATCGGTTGATGCCTCGAGCATTCAACATCAGCGCGATGGAAGTTACTACTTAAACGAGAAGTAAGAAAGAAAATCGCTTTGAGTCGACATCGGAAAGATTCCAAGAATACGTTGGTAGAGTCTAGGTATAGTGGATATAGCATGCTGGGCCGTAACGCCTCTGGTTCAGCTGAGCAACTGTTTTGTTCTGTTAAAAGCAAGCTATGCATAGGCGGCTGTTTAAGCTTACTCATATAAACAAGTGCGACTTAATTAATGTAGGCTGAAAATGTATTCTGAGCACAATGTCAAACTAAACAGCGATCTCTGCACAGCACACACTGACAATCAGATTTTCTGAAAGTCCAAGCTTACCGGTACCTAAACAGTAGCTATTCTACATAAAAACTACAGATCTAATAGTTACTATGCCTTCGTATTACTATTATTTAAATTGTTTAAATTGTTTAAATTATTTAAATTGTTCAGCAAACTTCAATATTTGATAGTTAGTACTTGCGCGTATACGCATTCCTGTCTGCGTTCATCTTAGACATAATATTTTTTATATCTTAATATTTACACTTCTTCAGTTGCTAAGCCGTTTGGATGCATTGCAACTTTTTCACGCTCATCCTCTTTGGATTTTCTTCGACAACACTCCTTCAGCAACAAAATTAAAAGCTCTAGAACTTCTGCAAATGTTATAACGCACGCTCCGGTCCAGACTCCAAGCTGTCCACCAATGTTCGAGATCAGCTGGGTAAAGGACATTGCGGGTTCTTCCGTCGTTAGGAAAACATCAGAATCTGACACGTATACGTTGATCTTCGAGAAATCCTTTAAGGCACCCTTGATGTCTTTCCCTCTGTAATTCTCATAAAATTTATTCTTTTCCTCGGAAGAGAACCCTTTGATGTATTTAATCTCCTTCCTTATTTCATAATCGACAGCGTCTCCATCAATGCCCTGAGATGGCCACTGTGACAGACTGTAAGACACGTCGTAGAGAACATCATTGCAGGATGGATGACATCCGCACTCAGAAAGTAATGTTACATTGGCCATCACCCGATCTTTCACTTTTTCTGCACATTCGATCTTCTTGACAAGGTTACGAAGTATTTCATCGTCACAAGTTGGGAGATTAGGGCTGTAGAATTTAAAACACTTGTGGAATTCAGTCGTTCCGCTACATTTCTCGATCCCCTTGCACGGATCCTCTTTGCTGCTGGTCCTTTCATCACCGGTATAGTTTTCAGAAAGGCAATATTCCTGAAGTTTCATTGAATCCTTTTTTCGCGTAATATTCATCCGTTTCGAAGACATGACATCATCGTCATCGTCAGATAAAAGGTCGAGTTCAGTAGGTAGCGTATTATCGTAACAGGTACATTCTGTAAAAGTGTGATTCTGAATACAGACTTTTTCACAAGCCGTCTTCCTATAAGGTCCGGCCAACTTCTGATCATCGTCATTGAGGAAAGAATACTTTTTGTTACAGTATCCATAAGGCTGATCAAGGCGTATCCGCCTCTTTGGAGCTAGGCTTAGAGCCGCCATCTGTCCAGGAGGAACGTCATATCCCTCCGTCAAGGGAAACGGTTTAGTTCCAGGACGATGGATCACGACACGGACTCCTGCAGCTCCCGACAGTGCGCTGTCTTTGGCGTAAATTCCTGGCATTCCAGCGAAGTCCGGGTTTTCGACTTTTTTCAGCATTCTTGTCCCAGCTAAAACCATCACACTAAATCCGTGTTCAACTCCCTCGAACAGCGGGGTGTAATCATCTTCCGGGGATGATGTGACATTCGGGGCAGTGAACGTATAACAGTTGAAAAAGTAAGGATCAAAGATCTTCTTAAATCTACAGGGCTTATTCCTGTAAATACATTTGACAATGAACTCCTTCTCCTGAACTCCGTTGGCCGACAATATCTTATTGGGTATATTAGCTGCCAGAGTTGTACGTGAAAACATTTTATCATAGTAAATCTTCCACTCCGTGTCGTTGAGGGATGTGCTGTCATTCATTACACGATAGTATTTATACATGGCTCTGATGAACGTATCGTTTAGATGCGAATTGTTTGAAAGTAGTAATTGATCTCCCTGGATTCTACCACCAGGCTTTTGTCTATCGGTTTCGTTCCATGTTGAATTTTTTTTACTCGGTGGTTTAAGTGGCGCTAGTCCCTCACTCAATCTGTACACCGTGTAGAAATCGAAGCTGCCGAGGCTGCAAAGCGTGATAGCTGGGAATGGAACTCCTCCTTGCACTATTTCTGTCTTCAGCTTTTTCGGATACTCGAAGTAGCTTCGAAGTACGAAGGACATTTCAACTGTAAATAATATCCAGGCTATCGTGAAGACAATAATCCAGGCTATGCGTTGCGGTGTTGCCTTAGAGGTTGCGATCCGAGGAATGCCTGCCAGCGTCGTGTAGCTGGCGAAGTCCTCTACGTAATTCCCGACTGCCATGACAACAAAAAGCGAAGAAATTAAAGTTTCTTTGTTATTTCATTAGTCAACTTATGTAGCACTTCTTCAGGATACAACCACTCGATGTAGCATCCGGTATGACAACCGAGATGTTGCACGCTTGTTATCTTCAACGCAAAGTGCATTTAACACAATATTAAACACAAATTTGTTTAGTAGGCCTAATTCATTTAAAAGTCACACTAGACGACAGAGTGTATGCGCGTGAGATGCTACTCCCGAAGGAAGACGGAAGGGATAAGGGATGGAGAAGGAAAGGAACAGAGAGGATGTGGGAGTCAGAGTATGATGGATATAAGGCAACTGTTTTCATAGCGGAAGCATAGCAAAGATGGACAGAAATCACATTGAACAATAATAAACAGATTCACATAAACAAAAGTGATCTGAATGTCTACAACGTATTTAGAACAATCTGTTGCACCATGGGAGAGCGCGATAGTCTATGGTTATAGCCTAATATACCGGAAACTCCGAGGTTGACGATTCCAATCATCGCAGAAACAGAATATTTCAGAATTTCTGTTTAACTATCTTCGCCTAGCGAGCTCATCTGTGAAATTTAAAGGACTACAATAACAGACTTACGATAGAAGGTTAGGCGTCGAGGATGCATTTTGTCCACACACCCTTACATGCAGGAGCTAAGAAAATAAAGCCATTTCTGTAGGTTACTCTTTAGGTTTTGGCTCAAGGAATTGCTCTCTTCTCCTGCTTTTCTTCTTCTATTGGTTTCTGTGCTATTTCTTGAATCAGTAGTTAATAAGTATTCCATCTCCTCCTTTCCTTACTTCTACTTCTTCTTTTTTCTTTCCCTTCTTCCTCTTCCCCTCAGTCCAAATAGTGAGGGTTCAGGTACCCTCGTAGCTTAAAAATTACGTCTATGGTTTGTGTCTCTCTTAGCCTAGACTTCTCACCAGATCATTTGCCTTTAATAGACCTCAATAAAAAAACGGATTTTGCTCCTTCCCCAATTTCATTCAGGCAGGCCCTATATTCGGTACAATATTTAGGCCTACTGTGCACTAACTGAACATCTACATACATTGCATTCTGAATCCGACCAATTGCATTCGATCCTTGTTTCAAAACTCTATAGGCTAACGTTACCTTTAATGCCATGTTAAATGGCGTATGAAAAATCCGTTCCTGAGATAAAAGGTTGGGTTTGCTTTCGAATAGGCCAAAATCGAAAAGGGCGCATGTTAAAAAGGGCGAATGTAAATTTAAAAAATGTGCTTACGAGGATAAGTGGGAAATGTAAGAAAGCGCACCTTTATATCGGGGAACTTCGAAAGGGCCTTATCAGAAGTAGGCTTACTCGAAACGGGAGCAGTAAACAAAGCGCAGGCTTATAAAAGTCAGTCCTTCAGTTGCTGAAAGCATTTCAAGTAAAATTGTGTTAAGATCTATAATTTTGCTAAACTTTTGATGCTTTGAAATAGGTGTACAAAATAATGAGTTTAGAATTTGTGAAAAGTAGGCCCTAACCCGGGTCAATATGCATGTATGTTGGTTCAAGAAGGTTTCTCATTTCACAAGGAGAAAAGTGTTAATAACAAGACGTATTGGAAATGTTCAGAGTATCGCATTGCGAAATGTTTGGCTAGATATCATACTGAAGGCGATGTCTTGACAAAGTTGCCATAATTATGACCTTAACCATGTACCAAGTTTTGCTGAGATAACTGCAAGAAGAGTTGTAGCTGATATGAAGCAACGGGTAACAAACACTACGGAAACAACACACAGTATTGTAGCAACTATACCGCCTGGTGTTAAAAGCAGCAGTCAGTGGTAAGCTGCCAACTACCGGAAACTTAAAGCAAAGAATAAGACGTGTTAGATATAAGTAGGCCCCTATCAAGCACCTTTGTAAACACGCTCTTTATTTACGTTCGCCCTTTTAAACATGAGCCCTTTTTCTTTTCGCTTTTTGAAACATGCACTCTATTAGGCCTAACTTAACGTTCGCTTCATTCACTTTCGCGCCTTTGATTTCGTCCTTTTGATTTCGTTATTTTTGAGTTTCGCCCCTTTGATACGATACCAAAGTTTGCAGCTGCTTCTTCTATATATAGCTTGACTTACTCACTTATCTGTAAGCCAAGGTGCAGATTGTCATCTGGTGAATCAATAGAACGAATATCATCACTTATAGTCCATGCATAAACATGAAGTGAACGAATATAGGCCTATATATTTTATGTGCAACTGGTTTACTGTAACATGTTTAGGCCTACCCATGCAGATGCTAGTCTAACATAAAATACAATTATATTATAGGCTTATAATGTGTTAGAGTCAAGCCACTGAAGTGAGGAGAAAGAAGCCGCTAGTCTTTCTAGAGACAGACATGGCGTATATACCACATTGTTGAGATAGGCGGAATCCGTTTAATCGCATATCGTAATCGTAATCGTAATCTCGAGATTTCTACAGCGCCCACAAAAGCGAAGTCGCGGGAAACAGCTTATTCACAGGCGCTTAGTCAAATCAAAATCGATAGGCGAGGGGCGTGAGATCGTTTCAGGTCAAGATCCAAAGGAGTCAGTCAGGCATAGCATTTATTCCGTTCACACAGGAGTTCTTACTTTATAAATCTGGAGGAGGAAGCAGAGTAAAGGAGGAGGAGGAGGAAGAATACGGAGGAGGCGAAACAGCAGAAGGAAAACTGTAGCCGTGCACAGAGAAGAACAAGAATCAGAAGAATGGAAAAAAGAGAAGGAAGGGGTGAATGAAAAGAACTAGAACTGGAACCAGAAATGGAAAGGTCTTTTCTGTCTAGTCAACGGTAAAGACAAGAGGAATGCAATAGGTTCTTGATCTTGTATTCTACAATCCAGCAGGTTACATTCGAACCTTGGGATACCTAGGGAGTCGTCCAAAACGGACGTCAATAAAGGGAACGAGGAAGGCGTCACCCAAATTCAGAACATTGCATACATGTGCACTTGTGCAGAAACTTACGCTCAATTCGGACGTCCACGTCGAAAGTTAGTACATACAATCGTTTCATTATAGCCTGTGCCTTAACCCTCGAATGCCCAAGGCATTTTTTGGTACACGAATGCCCAAGCGGGAGTTCGACCGGACCCGTGTTTTCATTGTAATATCTGGAGAAGGGATTATAATATAATTTAACGGGATTTGACTTGTTATTATCCAAATTGAATTTACAATCAACTGATGTACGGTATTTCACAGTATCGCCACCTGGTGAAACTTTATTTGAACTTTAATACTCGGTTGCAATTTCTGGATTTTTCACATGTATTCAATTGTACGGATGGAGCTTTGGCCTGTATAGTGTATAACCTCGAATAATCAGCTGACTGTCAGACACTACAGTAAATCAAACTGTATTACACTCAGCGTTGAATTCGCTGTCCAACGATGCCTAATAACGTGCGTTGAAAAATTTATTTCAAGTCTGGTAAACCATGTTCCAGTATGACCATCAGCCGCACATCTTGCGGTGTCCTTGGTATAGGCTATGCTATGGTTGTGAGGTACAGGGTGGGAGAATAACCACGCAAATATTATATCATACAAAGCCAAATTGATGGCTTTAGGATGTCCTGAAACCATTTTAACGATTTCCTAGCCGTTCTAAAGTTATCCGTGGAAAAGCGGGTCCGGGTCCGGTCGGACCTTCCCTTGGGTATTCGAGGGTTAAATGCCACAGCGTTGGATCTAATGAGAGTTATTATGCCGGTGTCGCATGACAGACTATGCGTCCTAAAACTATCCGGGAAATGAATAAATTTATCCCCTCGGATGGACTATACCGATATAGAGCATCCGTGGGGGATAAAGCATTTCTAACCCCCATTGTGTAAAATCATGCCCCGTGGGATAAGAATTCACAGGTATAAGCTCTTACTGAAAAATGCGTATAATTGATAAATCTATGTTGTAATCAAAATCGAAAACCAGAAATACGTAAAGCAAGTGACTCTAAGACTCTAAGTGTTCTAAGCAATGTTCAGAGCAAATCAAACCGAAGCTACAGTACGAAGAATAACCACACGCGGAAGTGGCTTTCTGTAATGATATATTCCTTCTGATTACACAGATGCACTTCTCTAATAGTTATTGATGGTGTAGGATAGGTGTGATTGACAGTTCATTAGATAGGGTTGTTAATTTAATTAATTGGCCAGCACAATGACAAGCAGCAGGACATAAAATTTAAGCAAGATTCGGGGTTATTATGAAGATTCGAGACTATTAACTTTTTGGTGTCAAACGACGATAGGCCAAACTCAAAATGTAACGATCTTCGCATGAGTCGTCTGCTAGATATGTAAATGAGAACTGGTGAAGCGAGGAAGAAAATCAGTTTTAATGCCGCTTTCGAGCACATACCTTAATTGGGTCTTTGAAGTCAAGTCGGTGAACTCCTGGTCGGGAGGTGTTTATTCGAAGTAAGTGTCGTGAAGGACGGTAACTTTCAACGACCAGTTGAAGAAACAGACTTATCGGCGACAATGTCCGTCGCTCATCGCATGAAGATGTCCATCTACAACAGTCCTGTCGGTAGTTACCTGTGAGGGGATCGAAGGACGATTGGAACTCTACGTTCTACACTTCAGAGGAATCTACTCGTCACGGGGAGGTTAATTTAGGTATCGTATAAAATATCAATCGATAATGCTGGTCATAGGTAGGAGAATAGCAAATATTCTAACATTCTAAAGCCTACTAGGAAACATTGCTTGATACCTGAACTTTTCTTGCATTGACTGAACCTTTATTTGATATCAATACATATTCAAAAATTTACCAGAAAGGATATCATTGGCTGACTATTTAGACACAATTGACCTAAATGCATGTGAAAGGAAGCTTGGATTGAATAATAAGTGACCGGACACAAGATCACTGTCATACCCCTCGAGTGATAATAACCAAATACATACATATCAAAGGTTACACGTTCTTCCCCTTCTCTTGGGAATGATTTGGGAGGGAAGAAGCATGACGTTGTCGTTGAAACATTTCTCAAGATGTTTTGACATTTCTGAAGGATCACCGAAGCAATCTCAAAGGCATAGGCAGCCGCGTACAGCCCACATGAAGAGCAGTCCTTTTGCTGCTGGCAGGGGAGGACTTTAAAATGTAAGTTCCCCGATGTGGCTAGGTGCCTTGTGTAGGAGCTGATGCAACTGTCGGCCGAGATTTGCCGAAATTTTATTGATATGAATCGACCGATATCAAGCGCGAGCTACCAATTCACTCATTTAACACCTTAGTTCATTTTCATGACATTGTCGTTTGTGAAATGCTTCTTTTTGTCTTCTCGCTTTATAAACGTGCATCGCAGCAAGCCTTTCACACAACTAATTATGCGAAAAGACATTGTTTAATTTGCGTGAAATTACAACACCACAAAGAGCCCTGGAGACTGATTCATTACATTACATATTATGCTTCAATGGCTTTGATGGCTTGATACGAAGCGACCGATATCAGTGTCACAACTTGCCTAAGAGTAAATAGAGTATAGCGTAGAGAGAGTAATAAAAGGATCATTGACTTCACTGGATACTGTGCTCACGTTTGCCAACAAAAGTCCTCCCCTGCCAACGACTGACATAGTTCTAAATTGAGTTAAATCGCACAGTTTGTAAATATGTTATTGACGGGCGATAATTTCGTACGACTCATGGGGGATGCTTTTGCACGAGGAGGATAGTCAAATCAAAATCAAATCAAATGAAATCATTCTTTATTGAAACCATAATGTACAATGAAAGCAATAGTACAGAATGAGCAACAAGATGGCTACAATGGTAGGCCCAGAAGGGATAAATAATCTCGCTAGTAGGGACAACAAGTAATTGCAGGGTAGTTTAAGACCAGCTTGAATGACATTAATTACCATGGAATTTATTCATTATTAAGTAGATATATGGTTGACCAGTGACCGCCGCATCTTGAGGCAGGAAAGAAAGCGGGAATAAGATGAAAGAAGGACAACCGAGCAGTGTTAGCTGAACAAAGGAAATAAGGAAAGATACTTCTAATAATGAGTAACGTTACAATGAAATATTAATAGCAGAGCAATGATAACTGGTCACCGAAAATAAAATAAGGGAATAGAAAAAGAAAAAAACGCTTCCAATAATAATCAATGACGTTACTAGTAAGACTGTGGCTATGTGCGACATCGCCGTCTTGCGCTAAATAAGTGACCTAAGGGCTGGCCTCGTTTTGACAGCCGCCTGCGCGCTAGGGTAGGCTAGATGCGCTAGGCTGATGTCAGATCAGCAGCGTTACCACTCCTTGGGTTTTTTCACAAGATCTTGGGTTTTTTAATCCGAACTTGGGAAATTTGGTTTTTTTATGGAGACCCTGGGTTTTTTGCTTGGGTTTTTCTTGTCTTATTGAAACCCTATTTTTCATTAACTTAATCAATTTTTGCAACGGTCTTGATGATCGAGGTCAATAATAAGTGGCGTAATATGCGTGCAAACATGTGCTATAATAGTTTATTGCTATACTTAACATATAATTCTAAAGATTAAATGTGTTATAGGCCTACTAGTCTACTGCTATAGCCTATTTAGAAAGTATATCTCTAATGACTAAAAGAGACTGCAGACTCACACTGTACATTTTCGGAAGTTTACCGAAGAATCAGCTCTTGCTCTTTTTTTAAAACTGAAGATATAATATTTTGAGTTTCATCATGGGCATCCGTAGGAATTTTTGGGAGGCAATACAAAATTTTTTGAGTGGACAAAATGCACAGAAACAAAATTTGCATAGAAAAAAAATTAAAACTAAATAATGATCAAGAACTTTACCTAAATAATTAAGTGTTTTTTACATTGAAAATCGTGATGGCACTGTTGTAAAAATCATAATAATCAAAACATTTTATTTTTGTAAAATAGTTGCAGACATGTGCTATATGAGTTTCAAAATCTTTTATCTTTATTTAAGCAAAGATAAAATGTGCGATAGAAGTAATAATTCACGTGATTCAGACTCTGATGAAAATAAAAACATGTATAGACATTTTGACTTTGCTTCGAATATTAACTGAAATTTTTGTAACAATAACGATTACCCGTAAAATTGTAAAAATATAAGATAGAAATGAAAGATAGAACAATATTTTCATAACAGAATTGGTATAATTGCATTATATTATTATATTTTATCTTATAATTCGTTTATTAATATCCAAAGTCTGCTGAAAAACTACCTTGGGTTTTCTTGGGTTTTATCAATGTCCTAACTTGGGTTTTTAATTTTTCTATGAGTGGTAACACTGCAGATCAGTGTGTGTTGAGCAAGGGGATCGCCATGACAGATGGCCGATGTATTTCTGAGGCTCGAAATTGTCGCCAAATTGCCGATTTAAGATGCAATTGTAGCGTACATTTGTGTAGTTTCGAGTAGTTGGAAATCGATAAGTGAGGTGCTGAAGGTTTGATGCATTTGAGTCGAGTTAATTGCAGTTTTAATCGAAATTCGACGATCTTGCGCTTAGTCTGGTGAACTCGAATCGACAGTGCATCAACTGTGGAGTTCAGCCGAAGTGATCTGTGTGCCGATGTCGAATGTTCTCGGAAGGACAGGTAAACCTTTGATTTCTTTGATTTCTTTCTTTCTAAATTTAAGAAGGTTAAATGTTGGCCGTAGTGTAATAGTTAAATCGTATATTAGTTACTTTTGATTTGGGCAAACCGTGTGCGCTGAAAAGTACGTCTAGCGGTGACATTGCATTGCACTGATAACCCTCGTGAGCCGATTGGGGCCCCTGTTTGCAATTTGATTGACGTCTTACGAATTGCTAGCATTGTGTTGAACGGGTATTGCTCACGATCGCTAGTGAGGTGCTGACATTTTACTGCTATATAAGTGTGTGATGAGGACTCATTAATAGATTAAAGACTGAAAGATCTATTCTGAAATTGTAAATTTAAGTTTAGTCCAGGCAATTTACAGTTAGACCTGGGCAAAATTGCTTCAGAAGCTTTTTAAACGGTTTCCTGTCCAGAAAAAATTGCTGAATAACATATCCAAAATCGCACAAAATCGGAATAGGGGAACACCCCCAAAAATGAATTTCAAAATGGCGGATTGGGGTTTTTCTAAGAAATACCGATAATAATACAAATAATTTGCAATTAGACCTGGGCAAAATTGCTTCAGAAGCTTTTAAAATGGTTTCCTGTCCAGAAAACATTGCTGAATAACATATCCAAAATCCCCCAAAATCGGACCACGGGAACACCCCCAAATGGTCAAATTCAATATGGCCGCCGTCGACCATATTGAAAAATTAACTTTTTTGTTTTTTAGAGTATATGCACGTGCAATACCTCTAATGTGACTGATTTCGGTATATAGAATTCATTTCTGATATTGTTTTCACCATTCGAGGTCATCTTCACCTTGAAAGGTCATGGTCAAGGTCATTTTGGCAGATTGGAAAATTCACCTTTTTTGTTTTTAGAGTTTATGCACATGTAAAACCTCTAATTTTACTGATTTCGGTATGTGGAATTCATTTTTGGTATTATTTCCGCCATTCGGGGTCATCTTCATCTTCAAAGGTCATGGTCAAGGTCATTTTGACAGATTGGAAAGTACACCTTTTTGTTTTTGGAGTATATGCACGCGTAATACCTCTAATGTGACTGATTTCGGTATGTAGAATTAATTTCTGATATTGTTTTCGCCATTCGGGGTCATCTTTACCCTGAAAGGTCATGGCCAAGGTCAAAAATATTGTAGATCGATTTGTTGCATCGATGACTCCATGAAGCAAACGTTCCATATATACAGAAATTGAGTTTGATATTATTACTGCAAGGGAGTCTGTTGTTATTCTTATTGTGATAACCTGATCCGGTTGCTTTAGTGAGAGATATTCTGGAATAACAAGTATAAAGCTGCATATCCAGTGCTGGCACAGTTGTAAGTACTGCAAATTACACTGGCTGAAGAACAATGTTGCCCTGAGCAGTGAGTCCTGATTGGAGAATTGGAGGAGTTGCATCAGGACTTCCGGGAATTTGAGGAGTGCAAGGCCAAGTCCGAGCTCTGCCATTTCTTTTGAGTTTGGCTGCAGTTGGTCGCCGTCATCAGGAACGCTGTATCAGAGAGAGAAAGAAACTGGAAAATACTTGAGTGTATACTGTCGAGAATTCTATGCCAAACTTTTCAGTATATGACTGCATCAGCTATCTGTGTTATGGATCGTGGTATCTGGAACAAATCAGTGTTGGAGTTCACACATCCTGAGCTCTACCGGCGTTTCTGTGTGAGCCAGTGGGTTGTTCAGGGTCGCCCAGGATGGTTCTGCTCTGTCGGAGGTGGCATGGGGGTCGAGCAGACCATCCAGCGAGTGTCGAAGGGTCCTGGAGGTCACTATGTGGTAGGAGCCACACACAATGCCACTCCCATGGCAGAGTTCGAGCTCTTGTTCCACGACATCGGGTCTATCACCAGCCTTCTCAGATTTCTCCGCTCTGACCACCCCATGAGCCACACAGAATGACATCTACAGCATGCAATGAGCACCACTCGCCATCTCGCATTTAAGCATTACGTGTCTAAGCTGTTAGACTTGGTACTAGAGCGGGAGAATCCATACTCGGTGACAGCCCCGTGCAACTGAACAACCTGCTCACAAAGGTGGCTGTTGACCGAAAAATGGTGAGCATGCCTACCGCTCACACAGGTAGGAGAGATTAGTTGAGAAGACGAAGAAATTTAGAACAACTTCATCCAAGTCGAAACTGCCACGGTTCACCGACCAACCTCAGAAGACACCATAAACAATGGAGAAGGAGAAGAAAGACCTCTCATCCAAGGACATGGTAGAGGCGCATAAAAACATGGACATTGCTAAGGAGCGCGGCATAGATCTCAGCTAGATACTCACACACAATTTGCTCTCAGCATTTCCATTGTTCGATGGTAATCTTCCAGCTCACACCAACAAGTCACTACTTGTTTGGAAAGATTGGGCCTAGGCTGGACCTTACCCAATGTCAGGAGTCTAGTCTTGCCACACTTGTGGTAGATTTCGTGCCTAAAATCTACAAAAAATGTAAACACTTTTTCCAGCTGCTGCAATCACATCGCTTCCATAGCTGAGACATCTCAATGAATGAGGCAAGTACCTGATGGATGAATTTCACATTTTGGCAGAGAGATGAAGCTGAGGTTATGATGGCGTCGATGACCACACCAAGATTGGAGAGTTGTGCTAGTGGCATCTACCGCATCTTAGACATAAAATCTACCACAACATCTGTAGCAAGAGTAGTATATGGTCAGAGTGAAGAACAGCAACACATAAAATTTACATTTACCGTTAAGTTTGCTTGATGGCGTCATCGATGTAATAAAATGACCTTGACAATGACCTATGAAGGTTAAGATGACCCCGAATGACGAAAACAATATCAGAAATGAATTCTAAATAACGAAATCAGTAACACGTGCATTTACTCTAAAAAACAAAAACGGTGAATTTTCCAATCTGCCAAATTGACATTGACCGTGACCTATCAAGATGAAGATGACCTTGAATGGTGAACACAATATCAGAAATGAATTCTACATACCGAAATCAGTCACATTAGAGGTATTACGCGTGCATATACTCCAAAAACAAAAAAATAAAAAAGGTGTACTTTCCAATCTGCCAAAATGACCTTGACCATGGCCTTTGAAGGTGAAGATGACCCCGAATGGCGGAAATAATACCAAAAATGAATTCCACATACCGAAATCAGTAAAATTAGAGGTATTACATGTGCATAAACTCTAAAAACAAAAAAGGTGAATTTTCCAATCTGCCAAAATGACCTTGACCATGACCTTTCAAGGTGAAGATGACCTCGAATGGTGAAAACAATATCAGAAATGAATTCTATATACCGAAATCAGTCACATTAGAGGTATTGCACGTGCATATACTCTAAAAAACAAAACAGTTAATTTTTCAATATGGTCGACGGCGGCCATATTGAATTTGACCATTTTGGGGGTGTTCCCGTGGTCCGATTTTTTGGGATTTTGGATATGTTATTCAGCAATGTTTTCTGGACAGGAACCGTTTTAAAAGTTTCTGAAGCAATTTTGCCCAGGTCTAATTGCAAATTATTTGTATTATTATCGGTATTTCTTAGAAAAACCCCAATCCGCCATTTTGAAATTCATTTTTGGGGGTGTTCCCCTATTCCGATTTTGTGCGATTTTGGATATGTTATTCAGCAATTTTTTCTGCACACGAAACCGTTAAAAAAGCTTCTGAAGCAATTTTGCCCAGGTTCAATGGATATTTGAGCTAGATTGCCTGGACTAGTTGGTTTGTTGCTGAAATTAAATATGAGTTTAAGTGAATCTCAGATAGTTGACTTGGTGCTAAATAACCCTAGTTTAAGGGCAGAAGTCACAAAAAGGGCGATGGCGCTCCTAGAAGAGGCTACTGTTGCGCCAGTTGCCTCAATTGAGGACAGTTCTGTTCAATGGAAGGTTCGATCCCAAGCTACGATTACAGACCCAGATAGGATTAGCCAAAGCGAGGAGGGATTTCCCCATGATACTCCAATTAAAACTGTGTTTGGGTCCAGTTCGAATCCTGAGGTAACCATTCGGCTAAACCTCGCTTCCAGACCGGAAGCCGCTGACAGCCGTTGAGTTGAGTGATGATGGTGATGACGATGAGGATGAAATGCATGACCAGATTGATCTAGAAGAATGCAGATCCAGAAATATGCTTGAAAGTCATGTTTTGTCAAGAGCTAATAGCTTGCATTTCGATGTCACTGAAGTGAAACAACGATTTAGTTTAGAGATGTTTGGTAGATGCTGAAATGGCATCTGAGAATGTAGAGTTAGGAGTAGGGAATCCTTCCATAGGCCTGCCTAGGCGTAGCGAAAGGTTAAAGGGTAAATCAGCCGTGCATTACGGACAAGAGAAGTTTCGCCCTCTTCCAATGGATTGCCTCACCCCGTCACCCATGACGCAGCACCAGGGCCCAACACAGCACCCGGGCGCGTAAATACAATCTGTACCATGGCGAAGACCAGGGGCGGAGCTTAATATGTATAATACGACTCTGACCAATCACAGTTAACGAAACAATAACCAACCAACTGCCGCTTTGCAGATACATCTAAGATGAGTCTGTTTTGAATCTCTATCGGTAAGCCCACAAGTGTACGAATTTCGTAAAACGCTTTGAAAGAATTTAATAAATTTTCTGAAGGGACATCCGAGATGGATGAACGTTTGGCACAGGTGAGCGTATTATTTTTAATTATTTCTTTAAAATGACACTTATTATGTGCACAAGGTTAGTAAATCTTCGTATCCGTCCACACTCCTTACCTAGGCTTCTGTTTAAGGATATCTAATTATTCTATAATAATTCTAATTATCTATTAACACATCACTTGCACCGTTTCTCATCTCATAATTCAACCCTCATTTCAAGCTTCTTGTTAATCCATTTTTACTATTACTGGCTCCTAATTTTTCTGTAACCGATTATATTGAGAACTATTATCGCTATTATTTCAAATTAGCATTCTAATCCTTTTTTGTTTTACTTATTGTATATCTTAACCTACTGTAAATCGTTGCGTTCTGACAACTATCTTGTTGAATAAATGTGAATCGGTCTGTGAACACCGCCTCCATGGTAATTACGTGGAGTTACGCCACTGAGGAGGCTTTAATTTACAATTGTAAACTGACAGATGCAGTGAAAGGATCACTCTGCACAGTATTACCACCTCCAACAGTATTACAGTTACTTCAAGTTATAATGATGATCATAGTGGCGATGATGAAGATGATTATATTAATGATACTTGTGTAATAATAAGAAAAACAGCAAATTGTTTGGTGCTGTTTTTGAAGTGAGGATTAAATCAGGAAGTAAGCATTTTGCAGAGAAAGGAAATAAATACTATGAAGAAATATTTCAAAGCAGTTATTGTTTGAACTGTTTACAGGTTCTACCAATGCCAGATTTGTACAAATATTCGGTTGAATCATTCAGTGAATCAATGTCAAAAACCCTGTAGCATTTAATTCAACATTCACTGTCAGTGTGATCAATGAAGAACAGCTTTCTGAATGGATGAAGAACTTTCAGAGACAATCAAACACACGATTTAATATCGATAGAACATTTGCTTGTGATGGACGATATCTCAGCTTCAAGAAGACGTATAAGTGCCATCATAATGTTAAGGGTGGTGTTATTGGCACTGGTAAACTTACCTCATGCAATGCCAAAGCCACCGTTACGATACGGCATTGTCCGAAGCGCATCAGGAAAGACCGCACTAAAGTACACCCAGATGGATTGTGTCTTGTCGATTTGACATGGGAGCACAATCATCCACTATCGGCTGCCGATGTTGTTCGACACTATGCTGTTAGTTCTGAAACTGATGAGAAGCTAATCCAACTTTTCAGAAATGGCCACAGTCCTAGTTCTGCTTTGGAGTGTATCAGAATGGAGTTGGAGGATAGCATGACAGAAACTGAATCACTAGAGCAGCTTTTAGCCAACCGTTCTATCTGTCCGGATTACAGACACTGTCACTACTTATTTACAAGGGAATTTGAAGGGCAACATTGCGATCCACATTGCAATGATAAACTAAGAGAGTATTTGGACAAAATAAACCAAGAAATGGGTAACTTTTTTATGAGGTGGCCACTGGCAGCCCAGCCTGGTTGGCTGGATTTGCTTCATTGGTGGTTGTGGTTAAGGTTGTGTTATGTAATGGTTGTAACCTGTTCTATAAATGCATTGTGTAACCTATTCTCATAGATGCATTAGTGAAACCTATTCTGTGGATGCATTGATGTGACCTATTCTAAAGATGTGTTGGTGTAACCTATCCTATAAATGCATTGGTGTATTCTATTCTGTAGATGCATTGTGTAGCCTATTTTTGATAGATGCATTGGTGCAACCTATTCCATAGTTGCATAGTATAACCTATTCTATGAATTTGTATTCATTCATTCATAGATTTATATAGCGCCTCTTCAAGTTAACTATTCAGAGACGCTCCCAACTCCAGCACGGCCAAAAAGAACAGTTTTCAGGCGGTCATACAAGGTGCCAGAAGAAGACCTAGGATGTATACGTGCAACTCAGGAGGAAGGCCATTCCATATGGTCGGGCCGACCACTGAGAAGGCGTGTGTCTGCATCATGCTCTAGGTGAATGTGGGGTCAAGGTTATTATAAACTATTGGCATTTCTTGGCTCCTGTTGCACAGTACTTAATGATTCATGACTAACTGTAATACTTGTTTTGTGCAATAAACACTTCAATCAATATGAGTTCAAATAGTTGTAGCTAAACCCCTTGTCCATCCATTGTCTATACCAATTACAAAAGTGCAATACACTGCTCACTTAGGGTATACTACATGTAATATCAATCTTTAATTCATCAAACATTGGTAGCACGAAACAAGCAGAATATGAAAAAGAGACAAAAAATTCAATCACATATGGTGTTAGAGAGAAAACACTGACATCATTGTAAAAAATCTGACAACATCATTGTTATGTGAAATGCATTTTTGGATAAATCACAGTCTTCTAGATAACCAACAGTCTAATATTATTTCATGCATGAAGTGCAGAACCGATACAGCTGTGGTATGACATGTTTTGAGTAGTTTACATGTCGCAGAGCTGTAGGTGTACTCTAAGTCTAAGGAGTTCAGGTCTGACTATAAGGATTACATGTGAACATCCCAAGCCCTTTTTGAGTACAAACTGCAATTCAGCCACAATATATACGTTTATTCACCACGAAGGTAGAAAGTACAAAAGACAAAACACAAAATTAAGTACATACAGATGCAAAACTGGCATACATGAGATGATCACTTCTGTGATCTAACGTAGATATATCAATGCCATACTCATCACAAAGTGGTACAAGTTCAATATTGTAGCTATATCCTTTCCCACAAACACTGAGGACATTGTTGTTATGGCTTCCATGCAACAATCGACCAAAAAAGTTTAGTTTACGCAGGTGTAGTATATGAATGAGGTCTATACGACCAGAATAAAATTGAATGTCTTTAACGGATTCCCATTTATGCATATTAAATATTTTTCTGTAGACATAATTCCAACACACATTCAGCTGACGCAGCTGGGCTGTTGGTAAATTAATAACCTCCAAGGAATAAGTTAACAGAGGTAAGACAAAAGATTCTAGCAATCTCAATTTCACATGCTCGGAAACATATTTTGAATGACAAAATATGGCATTAGCAGATGCATAAAAACGCTTAATTGCAACAGACATATCAATTTTCAACTTTTTACAGGAGATAAAGTATAATCCAAGATATTTCAATTCCTTCACCCATTCAGTAGATTCTGATCCAAGGAACAAATTACAGTACATGCTGTTATAAGAAGGACCGACACAGAATAACTTGGATTTGTTGGCATTAAATATTATATCAAGTTTTGCACGTTTCTTAACACAAGTATTTATCATTTCTTGAAGTCTACATACCGAGGCAGATAGCAGTATAATTTCGTCTGCATAAACAATGCACCCTACATATGTTTGACCAATGTGGCAACCAATACCTGAGACTTCCAGAGCATTTATAACCACATCCATGTATATATTAAAGAGGATTGGAGAGAGAATACCGCCCTGTCTAATCCCACTTTTAATGGACACTAGATTTGACAAAGTATTATTCCATTTTACCACTGAGGAGGTCTTACCATACCAGTCAGCAACAAGTTTAACCAGTCTTGCTGGTAATCCTTTGCCAGTAAGCAGCTCAAACAATTTGATATGATTGACTCGATCAAACGCTTTCTTTGCATCCAGAGCTGCCATGTACACATTACTACCATGCGTCACAAAGTAGTCAGTAACTTGCCTTAGAGCAAATATGGCATGTGCACATGTGTTTTTTAAATCCAAACTGTAAATTCCCAGATATTAATTGATCTCCAAACTTATGTAGAATGCAATATTCAAAGAACTTTGAGAAAACTGGGCTGATAGTAATAGGTCTGTAATTGTCTGCTGATGTTATGTTACCACATTTATCTTTTACAATAGGCACTGTTAGCCCAACACCAAAGTCGTCAGGCACAAAACCATGGATATAAATCATGTTAAACAATAAATTTAAGTTTACTATAACAGCTGGATGACAGTGTATTATATGTTCTTTGGTCGATCCATCCAGTCCACATGCTTTACCATTTTTAAGGGATCCAAGGCTCATTTCAATGTCATCAAAATTAAATATGTTAAGCTGACCTTCACTGACCTCATATTCAGAAAGGAACTTGGAGTGAAGACTATCCCAAAACTTAATAACTCTGTCACTGTCCTCATAGGAGTTAAAGCACACCTGTGAAAAATTACTGCTAAAAACATCTGCAATATCTTGATCGTTTACCCTTCCATTTATATTGTGTGGGATTTCATTACGCTTCGAAAATTTGCCATTCCATTTCTTCCAAAATTTATTCATATCTTTAGCAAGATATAGTTGTGATATTTCATCGTCTATTTCGATATCCTTCAACTCGGCTGCCTGCCTTATGGCTAGTTTATACTTATATTAGCTATCTCGCCGCAAATCATATATTCTCACTGTATTGGGCTTACCACACATATCCCACAGGTTATGTGCATCAATTGAAGCTTGCTTCAGGTCATCAAGTTCTGGGCTCCAATACGATTTTAATGAGTTTTCCCTTATGACTGGGATTGTGCTATGAGCTGCATCGGATAGCGCATTGATCAAGGAACAATAATATTCATTTATAGATTGCCAATGGTTACATTTGAAAACATCACAATTACAGCATAAATTATCATAGGGCACGTTGATGTTTTGCAGTATCCCACCACTTAGGGCATAGTAAAGAGATAGGTTAGCTTTATCCCATCTTCTGACTCCTGATTTTTTAGCATATTTCTGAGAGCCCATTTCCTTAGCTGGAATACAAAGGCCTGTCAGGTCTATGGAGCAGGTTACTGGTAAATGATCTGAGAAGTTAATGGCATTTTCACTAATTTTATATTCCCTGATCCTTTCATAAAATGATTTATCCATATAAATATGGTCAATCCAGGAGTGTTTTCCAGTCGTTTCTTTGAAGTATGTATATCTATCTTTATATGGGTAATATTCCTTTCCATTAATTAAGTTAAATTCTGTAGCCAGGCTTTGAAACAGTTCATAACCGCAATTATCAAATCTGCATTCAAAATTCATGTCACCTAGAATTACCAGCCCATCTGCTTCATTAGTCTGAATGTAACTTTCAATGAAACCCAGGCATTCCAACAACTCACTCTGATATTTTAAACTTGCCTCATAACAGGGAAAATAAACCACAATTAATAGTAAATGAAAACCTCCAGTAAAGGAGAGCTTGACTGCAGCACACCGACAATCTGACTGAACAGTAACAGATGAAACCTTTATATTCAAATTATTCCTAACTAATAATCCCAACCCTCCAAATGGTCTTCCCACCAGAATGCCACGTTCAAGTCTTTCATCCATAGCCGACCAAGCAAAACCCTGGAAATCTTCATGAAAATCCCTTATTTTGTCCAAATCGCATTTACCAAGCCAGTGTTCTTGGACAGCAATAATATCATTTACTCTACACAAATCTTTTAAGTACAAACAACCTTGATTAAAACCATACATGTTATAAGTGGAGATATTAATAGCCATAGTTAATTAGTATTTACTGTCCGTTTGCTAAAATACCAATCCCTAACTTCTGCACCAGAAGACCACAAATCTTCATCAAAAGCAGCATTCACCAGGTCAAAATGAATGACAACTTTAAAGGCTGCATGTCGCTCTTGCCATTTCTCTTTTCTCTCAATGCTCAAGCATACACATTTTCAAAAGTTCAGATAAATTTGAACCTAATGTGATGCCACGATAGTTGTCACAATAGCCATTATCTAAGGTGGGTCCTTTTCCCAAGGGTATGATTAGGCCCAGACCAAAATTGGTGGGTGAATAAATACTAAAAAATACGTCCACGTAAACACTGAGCCAAGCTTTTATTCAGTCACTTTTTTTACTTTGCTTTTAGGTCAGTGTTTACGGAGTCATATTAATTAAAGGCATTCTAAGTCATCGGTATAGTAGGCTATCGTAGCATTAGGCCTTAAAACCGTTATAAGCTTGTGGGGCGTGGTGGCTCAGTGGTAAGTTCGGCGCCATGTGACCGGAGGGTTGCAGGTTCGAATCCCACTCTAGCCGCTGCGTACGGACCTTGGGCAAGTCCTTCACTCGCAATTGCTCGTGGCGCTTCGGCGTGAAAATTCCGGCACAGTATCAAATGCTGTAGTCGGGAGCGCCTCTGAGTAGTAGTTGACTTCGAGAGGCGCTATAGAAATATCCGGAATAAATAAATAAATAAATAAATAAAATAAGATAATAAGAGGTCGTTCTTTAGAACGCGTTACGCGTTAGAGTTCCTCGTGTAATGTTTTTAATTTCAGTATAAATAATCGCAATGCAAAGCGGTAGTTGGTTGGTTATTGTTTCATTAACTGTGATTGGTCAGAGTTGTATTATACATATTAGGCTCAGCCCCTGGTCTTCGCCATGGTACAGATTGTATTTACGCCACCGGGGAAGTTTTCAGTTTCGTGTGCTCCCTTTTGGTCTCTGTAACAGTGTGGCGTCCTTCTCCCGCATGATGAACCTGGTCATGGCCGGCCTAAATTTCGCAATTTGTCTAATTTACTTAGACGATAGTATTGTGTTCGCTACTGACCTCGAGACACACCTTGCTAGGCTGTCGCAAGTGTTGGAACGATTGGTGTCTGTTGGACTCAAGCTTAAACCGCCCAAATGCCATCTACTACGGAAGCAAGTGCTCTTTCTTGGTCACATCGTAAGTGAACACGGAGTTGCAACCGACCCAGACAAGGCCGAAACAGTCCAAACGTGGCCAACGCCTAGGAAACTACGTGACGTGAGAGCCTTCGTTGGACTCTGCTCTTACTACCGGAAGTTTGTTCCAGCGTTCGCTCGCATAGCCAGACCGTTACACGCAATGACAAAGAAAGGTCTACGTTTCAGCTGGACTGTTGAGTGTGAAGATGCGTTTCAGCGGTTGAAGCGTTGCCTTACTGAAGCTCCGATTTTGGCATTGCCGTCACATCATGGTACGTATATTCTGGATACGGATGCTTCGGGCGAATCCATTGGTGCCGTTCTGTCTCAGCTCCACGATGGTCAGGAACGAGTGATTTGCTATGGCAGTAGGATTTGCTCGCCAGCGGAGTAGAATTACGATGTTAGAAAGCGCGAGTTACTCGCAATTGTGTATTTCCTGAAGGCCTTTCGTCAGTATTTACTTGGAAATCGGTTCTTGTTAAGGACGGACCATTCCGCTCTTCAGTGGCTGCAGAAGACGTCACGGCCTATCGGTCAGCAAGCTAGATGGCTGACCGTGATTGAGGAATTCGACTTTGAAATCCAGCATCGAGCTGCAAGTGCGCATCTTAATGCGGACGCAATGTCTCGGCGTCTCATCAAGTCGACGTTACCAGACTCACCTCAGGAAATGGTCCTGAGTTGCCAGTGGCTTGGAGTCGGGAAACGATTGGTGAAGAACAAAAAGAGGATCCAGACAAAGGCTGGGTAATACAAAAGAAACTACAGTCCGCGGTGGAACCAACACCTGAAGAAATTCGTCCAATGAGTGGAGTGGTGAAGTTCCTGGTCTCGCAATGGCCTCAATTAACCATTCAGCAAGGACTGCTGATGCGAGAGTGGTTGGACGCGGATGGAAGTCAGACGCGGTGGTATCAACTGATTCCGCCTCCTTCCCGTCGATCCACCCTAATCCAATTAGCGCATGAAGCAATGTCAGGAGGACACCTAGGAATAAGGAGGACACTTGCTCAGTTGCAGACCAGGGCTTACTTGCCAGGTTGGCATGAAGATGTCCGTCTGTACCTTCGACGATTCCGAGCATGTGCTCAGTACTATCGCGGGAAGCCACCACGTCAAGGCCGATTGCAACCGATGTCCGTGGGTGAAACAATGGAGCGAGCCGGCATAGATATTAGACACACATCCGACCCCCAGTAAAGGAAATCGTTACATCCTGACCTTCATCGACTACTTCACCAGGTGGGCGAAAGCGTTCCCGATCCGATCACAAGACGCAACTACGGTCGCCAAGGTACTGGTCAATCAGATCTTCACTCGATTTGGTTGTCCTCGCCAAATACTCACAGATCAAGGACCGTGTTTCGAGGCGACCTTATTCCAAGACCTCTGTCGACTGCTGGGCGCGGACAAAATCAGGACGATGGCCTAAAAGCCAAGCACAAACGATCTAGTGGAAAGGTTCCGCTCAATTCAATGTTAGTGAAGGTCGTGTCTCACAATCAACGGGATTGGGACCTGCATCTGCCGTTTGTGATGTCGGCCGACCGTTCAACAGAGCATGAAAGCACGGGATTCACGCCATGCCGATTGTTTTTGAGGCGGGTAAATTTTCTGCCAATTGATCTAGTCTTGGGGGATTGTCAATCTATTGTGCATGATGTGCCTAATATTGTTGACTTTGTGTGTGATAAAGAGAGGCAACTGAGAAACGCATATGATGTTGTCCGAAAATTACACAGCGCGTTGTGACTTCTCGAGGGTCTCGTTACAATTTGAGGGATAGGCCCGTCAGGTTTAAGCCAGGGGATTGGGTTTGGCAACTTTTCCCCAGGAAACGTGTTGAGATAAAAGGCAAGTGGTCTCGATTGTATATTGGTCTGTTTCGCATAATGGCCCAGGTTGGTCCGGTTTTGTTCAGTATACAAAAGTCAAGGAGATCCCAACCGAAATTGGTTTACGTGGATAAGCTTAAACCATTTCATGGAGACACACCTGGAGATTGGGAGGAAGATAATATTGAAACTGAGGACACTAAGCCTGAGGACACAGAGGAACAGGAGGAAGAATCTCCACATTTTCCAACGCGGCCGCCAAGGGTCATTAAGCGTCCTGTTAGGTTTAGGGATGATGTGTAATGGAAATGTGAACATAGGCCTTACACCGTAACGACTTGATCTTATGTGGAGGTAAATATGTCGTTGACGGGCGTAATTTCGTACGACTCATGGGGGATACTTTTGCACGAGGAGGATAGACAAATCAAAATCAAATCATTGTTTATTGAAACCATATGATGTACAATGAAAGCAATAGTACAGAATGAGCAAAAAGATGGCTACAATGGTAGGCCCAGAAGGGATAAATAATCCCGCTAGTAGGGACAACAAGTAATTTAAGACCAGCTTGAATGACATTAATTACCATGGAATTTATTCATTATTAAGTAGATATATGGTTGACCAGTGACCGCCGCATCTTGAGGCAGGAAAGACAGCGGGAATAAGATGAAAGAAGGACAACCGAGCAGTGTTAGCTGAACAAAGGAAATAAGGAAAGATACTTCTAATAATGAGTAACGTTACAATGAAATATTAATAGCAGAGCAATGATAACTGGTCACCGAAAATAAAATGAGGGAATAGAAAAAGAAAAAAACGCTTCCAATAATAATCAATGACGTTACTAGTAAGACTGTGGCGAATTGCGACATCGCCGTCTTGCGCTAAATAAGTGACCTAAGGGCTGGCCTCGTTTTGACAGCCGCCTGCGCGCTAGGGTAGGCTAGATGCGCTAGGCTGATGTCAGGTCAGTGTGTGTTGAGCAAGGGATCGCCATGACAGATGGCCGATGTATTTCTGAGGCTCGAAATTGTCGCCAAATTGCCGATTTAAGATGCAATTGTAGCGTACATTTGTGTAGTTTCGAGTACACCAGACTAGGCGCAAGATCGTCGAATTTCGATGAAAACTGCAATTAACTCGACTCAAATGCATCAAACCAAGCACTTATCGATTTCCAACTACTCGAAACGAATTGCTAGCAGTGTGTTGAACGGGTATTGCTCACGATCGCTAGTAAGGTGCTGACATTTTACTGCTATATAAGTGTGTAATGAGGACTCATTGATAGATTAAAGACTGAAAGATCTATTCTGAAATTGTAAATTTAAGTTGGTTTGTTGCTGAAATTAAATATGAGTTTAAGTGAATCTCAGATAGTTGACTTGGTGCTAAATAACCCTAGTTTAAGGGCAGAAGTCACAAAAAGGGCGATGGCTCTCCTAGAAGAGGCTTATGTTGCGCCAGTTGCCTCAATTGAGGACAGTTCTGCTCAATGGGAGGTTCGATCCCAAGCTACGATTACAGACCCAGATAGGATTAGCCAAAGCGAGGAAGGATTTCCCCATGATACTCCAATTAAAACTGTGTTTGGGTCCAGTTCGAATCCTGAGGTAACCATTCGGCCAAACCTCGCTTCCAGACCGGAAGCCGCTGACAGCCATTCAGCCATCCTGGTAGATGCTGAAAGGGCATCTGAGAATGTAGAGTTAGGAGTAGGGAATCCTTCCATAGGCCTGCCTAGGCGCAGCGAAAGGATAAAGGTAAATCAGCCGTGCATTACGGACAAGAGAAGTTTCGCCCTCTTCCAATGGATTGTCTCACCTCGTCAGCCATGACGCAGCACCAGGGCCCAACACAGCACCCGGGCACCCAAGTTTGGGGCCTCGCGACAAGACTTAACTAAGATCTTAACTAATACGAGGTTAATAGTAGGATATTCAAGAACTTGCACCATTGTCAATAAGGTGCAGGCGTAACATTCTTTTGAAAACCTGGAGGGTCCCCACCTGTTGGAGAGAGGGAGGGAGCGCGTTCCAAACCAGGGGCCTGTGATTTTGATGGAAAATCTACGAGAGTTGGAGTGAGCATATATAATTCGATATTTGCTCGAATTCCTCGTGAAATACGGGTGGATGTCGGAACCCTGGCGAAAAAGGGTCTGAAATAGTAGGTAATAGGTCTCGTCTAAATTTGAACATGAAGACACCAATTTGAAATTATTGCCTTATTTGACCAATTTTTAGTAGCTTATAGCGAGAGAAAATAGGGTCTGTATGAGAGCCCAGTGGGGTTCTACAGATAGAACGTACCGCTCTGTTTTGCAAGACAACGAGTGGTTGGAGTCTGTAGTCATAAGCAGAAGCCCATACAATGTTGCAGTAGGATAAATACGGATCAATTAAGGAATTATATAATTGGGTTCGTACTGAGAGCGGTAGCTTACTGGAGGCACGGTGAATTATGCCAAAAATTTTTGCAATCTTTGTCGAAATGCTTTTAATATGTTCGTTCCATGTCAAGTGTTGATCAACAATGAGCCCTTAAAATTTGGTAGAGTTGACTTGCGTAGGCCTAATGGCGGTATTACTTATAGTGTAGTGCCTCACGTTCACATTCATCCGGT
Organism: Allolobophora icterica; assembly: GCA_963556255.1. Lineage (NCBI taxonomy): Eukaryota > Metazoa > Annelida > Clitellata > Crassiclitellata > Lumbricidae > Allolobophora > Allolobophora icterica. The sequence continues at coordinate 26,438,922 of OY744603.1, read as the reverse complement.
CAGATAAGCTTAATCCATTCTGCTAAGGAGATATTATTGTATGGGGATACTCTATTTCGTATCACCGGACGCAACAGCTTTGCTTGACTTAAAATTATTGATTTATTTCAGTCTAACTTCTATAGCACTCTGCGCTTATTACCAAAAAATATATTTAACTAAAAATTTAGACCCCAGCAGATGTTTGTTTTATAATATGTCATTGTTCTTATTTTGCTTTGCAGAATTGTTACTTGTTGCCTCAGAAATCTGGATCTCCTTCAAAGCGGGAAGACAACTAGAACGATCTCACTGAACACTATCGCCGCAAACCTTGGCTCGACAACTTGCAAAGCAATGGCCCTCTTCTACACATTCGTTCAAGTTCAAGGGTAAGCGATACTGCTGCAAGTTGATGCACAAAGTGCCATACCTCGTGGAGGAATTTGCAACTGTCGTCGTCAATCCGGATCTCCTTCAAAGCGGGAACATTGTATTTAGTTGAGAAACGGCGAATATTTGATCTAGCAAAAATATACATACCACATATGTTCAGATCGCACCATCTGATCAAAAGTAATAACAGTTTATAATCGCATAGTCCCGGTCGGGGTTTCGAACCCCACGCTTCAAGAAGTCTCTTTTTTTATCTGAATGCTTTCCCCTCGAACCCAAATTACAGGATGAAGATGCTTGGAGGATGGATCCTTGGTACAACACAGGCCTACAGCACGCTCGCTCCTACTCGATAGAAGATCGATTGTTTTCCACAAAAATACTATTCAACGAGGAGACTTACCTGAGGACAGAACACTACATGAGTAAAGGATCGATACAGAAATAAAAGCAGCTTATTCAGGATCAACAACGATGAGGACGTAATATAGTAACGCTGGTAATATATATAGTGTATCATGCCATCCGACTATTGTAAATTACAGTGATATATACAGTGATATAGGCCTATTACGCTGGCCTTATGCTACCGGACATTGGCGTCTATTGCGAGGTACGCAATAAATGTCATCGTATTTATTGGTTCCGGTGTTTAACTTTGATCGGTAGTAAATATATCAAAATAAGTAACTGGAGGCATAAATTAAATATGGCCCAACCAATTGGGTGTAGGTAAATTGAGATTTATGCTATCAAGCGTCCCTTCCCATTCGTGAGCGTAGTGAGAGTAATGAGAGGATCATTGAGACTGCTTCGGTGATCCTTCAGAAATGTCAAAACATCTTGAGAAATGTTTCAACGACAACGTCAAGCTTCTCCCTCTCCCCCAAATGTCAAACCTCTGCACCTCGATCCTCATTATCTGTTTTTTCTAACACACATCATTGATAAAAATTTCTTACAAGCAAGCAATGCGAATTTACCTCCTCATTGAAAGACTATGCATTTACAATTGTTTTATTCGTAGCCAATATATTTAACCTCTCCCTATTTACTGGTAGTTTTCCCCTCTTTTCAAAAACTTTAGTCACCCCTCTTCTCAAGAAACCATCGCTGGATGAAAATATCATTTCTAACTACTGACCTCTCTGAAATCTATCTTTCATCTCCAAATTAACTGATCAATGATCATCTGACTTCCAACTCACTCCTTAATTCACTCTAGCCTGGCTTTCCAGCACGGCCTCTGACTGAAACCTTAGCCCCCACCCCTACCAACTTTTCTCTACAGTGCGCTTGTTTCCGCCATCTCTCATCAACTGGTCTGCCTTCGATATCATTCACCACAACATCTTACTCCAAACTTTCAACCTGTTTTGGTTTGAATGGCGATGCTTTCCTCTGGATTCAATCTTTTCTTTCCTTCCCCCTCTTTCTGCGTTAAACATTGGAAGACTCATCGCAATTATGTTCTCTTATTTCGGTGTTCCACAAGACTGTGTCCATGGGGCTCTTTTCTTCATCCTTTACACTAACTCACTCATCTCACTCATTTAAGCGTTCTCAGTTAACTATCACATACAAATTCTTATGTCCGTAACTTGGGTGTGAATTTCGACTCAAACCTCAGCATCTCTGATCACCAATTTATTCGTAGAATCCGCCCTGTGCTTGACCTGAAAATCGCATCAACTATTGCTACATGCAGAGTCCATGCTAAACTAGGCTACTGCAATTCACTTTTCCTGAATATCGACACCTCCAAAAATAAATCGCCTTCAAGCTATCCAGAATGCTCTCTCGTTTAATATTCATTTTGCATTTAACTTATTCATGATTCATCCAAGGAATGAAACCAATGTCTCTCTAATGCTCCAACTCTTTTTCTTCCTTCCAAAGTCTCTTCAAATCTCATTATTCCTCACCATGTGTCAAAAAACATCTGTATATCAATTTGTTTATCGACAGCGATTGGCCAACCGCGCCTCGGATTCGCATTTCTGTGTAACTTATGCACGTTAAGCATTTTCGTAATAATATTAATCATAATTCTACTTCTAAATGTTACCCTGATGGTAATTAATTGATTGGAGACGCATATCAAATCAATTATTGTCAAGAGTGCAAACTTACTACCAACCGATTTCTTTAATCACAGCTACACTCTCCCGGTAACGCAAATCATAGGGGGACAGACAAGTTTTCAGTGAGGGACAGCAATATCAATGAGTCCAGTTCAGAGGGTACGCTTTGGATTTTTTTTCATTTATTAACTGTTTTTTTAATTTTGTGTGTGATGCACACAGTATAGTTTGCATTAAGGACTATGTAATATGTTCAGTTAGAATACGGACAGGTCTACTGCCCAGATAATGCTGTATGGTTTTTCTGTGCTACCATATTTGGTGAATAAAAGATTGATACATATATAGGCCTATTATATACGCCCTATCTATATAAATAAAGCCAGCTTTCTGTGTGTCTGCATGTGTGTGTGTGTCTGTCTGTCTGTCTGTCTGTTTGACCGGGCTTAACTTCTACAATTTTGCACCTTTTCACTCGAAACCTTCACTAATGTGTCGGCCTCGGCTTCGGATACCCAGTGGAGGGGTTCGCGTCCTCCGTTTTCAACCCTACCATGGTGAAAATGCCCCAAAACGCTACCCACCCGACCGTCCATAACGCGCAAGCTCGCCTATTCCACTGCCAAGCGGTTCTATTTATGGCGCCGGTATTCCCCAACGTCATTAATAATCCGCTTAACGACACCGCGGTTCTATTTATGGCGCCGGTATTCCCCAACGTCACTAATAATGCGCGTAAGTTGTTTATTTTCGCACAAAATATAATGACGATCGATTCGAAGTATATTCATCGTTTTACAGCAAAATTTTAACACATGTATGTTCAAAGACAAAGATCTAAATTATTTGCAGTATATCAAACAACCAGTCTGCTCTACTAAGGGCGAGGCCGACTACCGACCGACAGTGAGGGATAGATTTCTGGCGTTTTATTTAACACGCCAACGCCCGGTTCACCCTCTTCGACTGCGAAGCAGTCAGTCCACGGGAGACTGCGAAGCAGTCTCCCCCACAGGTCGCCAGACGCCACAAGGGCCTCCAAGACTGCGAAGCAGTCGCCGCCAGAGGGCGACTGCGAAGCAGTCACTTCACGGCACAGGTCGCTAGACGCCAGAAGGCGTATACAAGACTGCGAAGCAGTCTCCGCTGTACGCCAGAAGGCGTCTACAAGACTGCGAAGCAGTCTCCCCCACAGGTCACCACACGCCACAAGGGCCTCCAAGACTGCGAAGCAGTCGCCGCCAGAGGGCGACTGCGAAGCAGTCACTCCACGGCAGAGGTCGCTAGACGCCGGAAGGCGTTTACAAGACTGCGAAGCAGTCTCCGCCAGAGGTCGCCAGACGCCACAAGGGCCTCCAAGACTGTGAAGCAGTCGCCGCCAGAGGTCGACTGCGAAGCAGTCACTCCACGGCAGAGGTCGCTAGACGCCAGAAGGCGTCTACAAGACTGCGAAGCAGTCTCCGCCAGACGTCGCCAGACGCCACAAGGGCATCCAAGACTGCGAAGAAGTCGCCGCCAGAGGGCGACTGCGAAGCAGTCACTCCACGGCAGAGGTCGCTAGATGCCAGAAGGCGTCTACAACACTTTCGAAGCAGTCTCCGCCACAGGTCGCCCGACGCCACAAGGGCCTCCAAGACTGCCAACCAGTCGCCGCCAGAGGGCGACTGCCAAGATTGCCAAGCAGTCGTTGTTGTTGTTGTTGTTGTTGTTGTTGTTGTTGTTGTTGTTGTTGTTGTTGTTGTTGGTGGTGGTGGTGGTGGTGGTGGTGGTGGTGGTGGTGGTGGTGGTGGTGGTGGTGGTGGTGGTGGTGGTGGTGGTGGTGGTGGTGGTGTGAAACTTATAACCCCGGGCAACGCCGGGTAATCCAGCTAGTATAATATATATAGGGCGTAAACATGTAAAAATGCATATGTATTATATGCATTTTAACTTCGATGCATTTAGCCAACTAACAGAGCAAGCTGTTTGTTTAACTAAAAATTTAGTTATCTATTTAGGTATGTAAATGTAGTAGATGTTTGTAGTAATAAAGGATCTCTCTCTTTCTGTCTGTCAAATATTATTATTATTGTTATTATTATTATTATTATTATTATTATTATTATTATTATTATTATTATTATTATTATTATTATTATTATTATTATTATTAACATTATTATATTAACACTAATGATTAAATTATCTGAAGCGCCATCTCAGCGTCACTCAGTGAACAATTTATGATGAAAAGGTCGATGAGAAGCAGTAGATGACAAAGGTCTTTTTTGGCGCAGCACCGTAATTACGTTTAAAACCAGTTTTGACTGGCCCACAACACCCAGTTTTTCTGGTCCCCACCACTCCATTATCTCACCGAATTAAGAGGATGTCGATCTATACCATCTAGGCTTCCAGAGGGTCCTGAAACCCACGGACAATTATAGCAGACCGACTTCCAGGGCCTCCTGAGGGCCCACGAACGCTTATAGCAGATCGATATTCAGGGCCTATAGAGAGTCCGTGGGACCTACGAACGCTTATAGCAGATGGGTTTTACTTTTTAAAATAATAAACGAATAATTATATCATCACACTGATGTGTGCTTCCCTCTGCGAACTCTGAGATTGCGCAGCTCTAAAAATAATATCTCTATGGTGGCCACAGGCCGTTGAAACCGGTTGAAACCAGACTCTGAGACTGCCATGTCGACAAATGCAAATGGTTGCCGATGATGAGCGTGCTGTATTCGCTTTAAAACTACGATTTGCGCTCATAACTACGAATTTGTTGATCAAACCAGGATCAAGATATTTTGTGGCGATTATAATATAGTTGTGAGACTTGTTTTTCAAGCGTCTGTCAAGCTGAAATGGATTTTCATTTGCCGCTTATCATTACATTATATACGCAGTTTACCTAATTCTCGAGGTAAGTCTTTTCATTTATTTCTTACTCATCACCAAACGGCTGGTGTCAGGACTCGTAATAATAGTGATTGAGGTCATTTGTTGTAAGATGAATGGATGGATTAATGAACGGATGGATAGATCGATGAATGAACGAATGGATGAATGAATGGCTCGTTCGATGAATGGATGGATGAATGAACGGATGAATGAACGAATGAATGAACGGATGAATGAACGAATGGCTAGCTCGATGAATGGATGGTTGGATAGATGAATTGATGAATGAACGGATGAATGAACGAATGAATGAACGGATGAATGAACGAATGGCTAGCTCGATGAATGGATGGTTGGATAGATGAATTGATGAATGAACGGATGAATGAACAAATGAATGGATGAATGGCTGGCCGCAGGGATGAATGATGAATGGATGGTCGAATCGATGGATCGATGAATGATGAATGGATAGACGGAGGGATGAATGGAGCTGTTAATGGGAAGGATTGATGGGAGGACGAATGGACGGATGGATGAATGGCTGGAAGAATGAATGGATGGACAGACAGATGAATGATGAATGGACGGGCGGATCGATGAATGGATGGTTGAATGAATGAACCGATGAATTGACGGATGGATGTATCCCTGACTGAAATTCTAATGTTATTTTCGTTTTTTTTTCTTTTCTCAGAAGCTATGATGTGTGTTTTTTGATTAATCTTGATTCAATCAGCAGTTTTGGTCTGCATCAGCCGCCTTCTCTATACACACAGATCGGCCGCATTTAGCTGTTGGCTGATGAGTTTCAAGCCGGCGTACGAGTCTAGCGCCTGGCGCATACGTTTAAAACTGTGTACAGCTAAAGCTGTAAACAGAATGATGTTTTCCCATGGTCTTGTCGTTTATACATTGCTTACAATAAGTTGGACTACTTTGAAGGCGTGACATAGAACTGTGACTGAAACCGCTTTTTCAGATTTTCGCGAATCTCGTCACAGCGAAGTACTTAACTGTAGGCCTTAGACTTTGTGATTGTGTTAATAAATATTGTTTTGTCTTGTTTTGTAAGGTAACATCTATAGCGCCAGAGTGGCATAACGCCGCAACTTCTATAGTGGTAACCAGCTTATTCATAGGCGGTTGGCAAAACATAAGGCCCATTGACCCACTCCTCGCAATTGATGGGAGTTCAATCATAATCATAATCAGGGCTGTAGTCGAGGGTACACGCGGGTTTACAGCGTATACTCGCCTCTAGAGACCGTATACCCACCTCGCAAAATATTTTTTATTTATTTATATTAAAATACTGTAGTGTATACTCAAAAATACTGTGGCGTATACTCGCCTCTAATTTGTTTCGGAAAACTAACCGGTAGCGTGTACTCGCCTCTAATGTTGCCACTACAGCCCTGATCGTAATCTATCTCGAAATTTCTACGCCGTCCAAAAACATAGGTGTGGGCAGCCAGTTTGTTCACAGGTGCTTAGTCAAATCAAAATAGATGGTGTATTTTAAATGGCCAGGAAGGTAAGGGGAAGAGGAGGACTCGAACAACAGTGTGTTAAGTTTTTGAGGTATAGCCTTAGAAAGAGGAACAGGTGACCGTAAATCACAATTGTAATCGTAATCTCGAGATTTCTACAGCGCCCAAAAGCGAAGTCGTGGTATTAACTAGCTTATTCATAGGCGCTTAGTGAAATCGATCAGACAGACGCTAAGGCATAATCATAATCATACTTTGGAGATTTCTATAGTGGACACAGCGAAGTCGTGAAAAAACCAGCTTATTCACAAGCGCTCAGTCAAATCATGATCGAGAGGTGGCGGATGCGCCAGCCAAAAGGTGAGTAGTTTTTAGATTTGAAACGGCGAGAAGGTAAAGGAGAAGAAAAAGAATCGAAATCAAGGAATCCTTTTGGAAGAGAACAGGTTTATGAGGCCAACAAACGCTTATAGCTTAGAAGTCCTCAAGTGTGACCATTTTCACAGGTGTGACTGATAATATGGTCACAACGGTCACACCAAACTAGGAGCCTCTTCCTGCAGAAGCATCTTAAGTCGTTCAGCACGAGAGGCACCATTAATCATTGCACCACCGAGGCGTGACGCGCGTATATTATAAGTCATGCGTTTCTCTAATTGGGTGTTTCTCGTTTTCGCTTTCAACCGCACTGCCTATGGCGGCGGTGAATAGCTCACAGCATCCGTGTATAGAACTGGTAAATAAATTTCACCTCAGGCAGTAAGATTCAAGCGGTAAGATTCGCAAAGACAAAAACCTAAATATTTAAGTGGGAGCTTTAAATTTTTCTTTTACTGTTCGCCCAATTAGAGATTTGATGATGTTAGGAATATCAATAGTATGTACAAGAATACGATGCCGTTCGGACTAAATAAATGCGCTTGGCTTAAAATCGGCCAGACAGAAATCTGTGGCCGAAGCTGTATTTACGACTATTGTAAGACACATAGGGCCAAGCTGCGTACTGGAACAAATTTACCACGCGAGTGTCGTAAATGTAGTGTTGGGACCCATTCTGAAGTTCGCTTATGTAGAGCTTGTGGCGCTCATGCGGTCGCGCAAAACTTGATTAATATTGAGAAGCGTGCCAGAAAGAAGTTCGCATCAGTTTTGGTTGAATTAATGACGGCCGTGCGCCTATTTAAACAAACGCATGACTTATAGTATACGCCGAAGCATATAGCCTGTGTATTACTTAAAAGCGTGCCAGAAAGAAGTTCGCATCAGTTTTGATTGAATTAATGACGACCGAACGCCCATTTGAACAAACGTGTGACTTATAATATACGCATTGGCATAGTGATTACTTAACACTGAAAACGCGCCAGATAGACCTAAACATCAGTTCTGGTGAGTGAATGACAGCTCAACGCCCATTTGAACAAATACGTGACTTATAACATACGCATAAGTTGAAACTATGGACAGTTACGTAGACGAACTGTTGGCTGAGTTAATACAACCGAAGACTGAAGTTCTTAGGGCAATACTGCGCAATATTCTTGATGAACCTATTCCTGAAGGAGTCAGACGGCGCTTGTTGAAGCCTTTGTTTCCAAGACCAATTCCTCCTCTGCGTAAGCACAGAGGGGCGAAACGTAAGGCCCTTCTGGCAGAATTTGACCCCCTTTTAATTCAAAAGGATAGAGGTGAACCACCACTCTTTCTAGTGCATAAAGAGCTCGCCAATCAGCATCTGAGAGACTTCCGCGCACAATTACCTTTTAACCACAGGTTGGAAGGAGACGCGTTGGTTTTCTTGAGTGCAATGGAGCACAACATCGAGTCGCAGCTAAACGAAGAGCTCTTGAAAAATGGCGGTTTAAAATACTCGCAAGTGTTGACTGTTGATTTGGGAAAGTTGGCACCGACCGTTGACATGTTGTACGACGGAAACGCGACCCCGGGTACTATTACCAATACGGCCTACTTTCGAAGCAAAGCAGTGCCAATTACCAATGCGAGTCAAATCCAAGTGGCTGTGCAGAAGGCCAAGGCCGAAGTACTAAAACTTCTCGAAGAGTACACCAATGAGGGGTCGGGGTGGAGAGTGAGGCGGGTCGTAGCGCTAGACCTTGGTGTTGCAAAATATCAACCATTTCGAGCCAGGAGCTACTTTCCCACACCAAAGTATATACCCCCTCGTTCGGTTATTAATGTAAAGAATAAAGATAACCGATGCTTCGAGTGGGCCATACTAAGCGCAATGTGTCCAGTAGAAAAGGACCCTCAACGCCCTACTAAGTATCAGGCCCACCTCGGTGAACTTAATTTCGAAAATATTGGTTTTCCAGTAAAGGTCACGGATATAAACAAATTTGAGCGTCAAAACCCAACTATAAGCGTCTCAGTCTTTGGGTGGGATAAAGGCCCATATCCGATTCACATTTCAAGCATGCCGACAATCCACAATATTGACCTTCTACTATTGACCGACGACGCAAATGAAAATTTTCATTATGTCTGGATTAAGGACCTTGCCCGCATGCTTAATAAAAATAGTAAAAAAACATTGCGAAAACATCCTTGTCGCCGCTGTCTGCATGTCTTCTCCACAGAAGTCCTTTTGCGCGAGCACATCATAGATTGCCAGGGCATCAGTGAGAAGCCTCAGCGGATTGAGATGCCAAAAGAGGATGAAAATATCCTAAAATTCCAGAACCATCACAAACAGATGCGCACTCCGTATATTATTTACGCGGACTTTGAGGCTCTAAACATACCAGTCGAAGGTGCAGCCATGAACCCCAACGAGAGCAACACTAGACAGATAGCTGAGCAGAAACCATGCAGCTTCTGTTATATAGTGGTTCGATGCGATGGCCGCACGAAGAAACCGGTTTTATACCGGGGGGAAAACGCCGTGCCAGAGTTCCTGCAACGACTACAAGGCGAGCTGACCTCTATCAAACAAAGGCTGGCCACCCCAGCTAAGATAGTTATGTCAGCGGCCGATCGCCAATTATTCCGCGAGGCCATCGATTGTCACATCTGCGGAAATGCTCTCGAAGCGGATAGAGTTCGCGACCACTGTCACATCACCGGTAAGTACCGAGGTGCTGCTCACAACGCCTGCAACCTCAAACTTCGAATATATCCCGATAAGTGTAAGGTACCGGTGGTCTTCCACAATCTGCGAGGTTACGACAGCCACCTCATAATGCAAGCGATAGGTAGCTGTGAGGCCGCACAGGATGAAAAAACTGAAATTAACTGTATTCCAAACAATATGGAGAAATACATGACATTTAACATTGGGCAACTACAGTTCATTGATAGTCTCCAGTTTCTAAACAGCTCGTTGGATAAATTATCAGGAAATCTGTCGCTTGAGGATCTGAAAGTCACAACGGCATATATAAAGGAAAGTTTCGTTCACAATGATAGGACAAAACTAGATCTGTTGAGACGAAAGGGCGTATATTGTTACGAATACATCCACGATTACCACCGCTTCGAAGAAGACCGACTTCCACCCAAGGAAGCGTTCTACAGCAAGCTCACACGAGAGAGCATTTCTGACGAGGATTATCAACACGCACAACGAGTGTGGGACGAGTTTGACTGTAAAACTCTGGGCGACTATCACGACCTGTATCTCCGCACGGATGTACTTCTATTAGCCGATGTATTCGAGACCTTCAGAAACACATCGATGAAACACTACAGTTTAGATCCGGCAAATTACTTCAGCCTGCCAGGAATGGCCTGGGACGCTTTGTTGAAAAAGGCAAAAATCGAGCTCGAACTTTTAACCGATATAGATATGCATTTGTTCGTAGAGAAAGGTCTCCGAGGTGGAATCTCGATGGTATCTAAGCGCTTCGCAAAAGCCAACAACCCACAATGCCCCGACTACGACACCACGAAGCCAGACAACTGGATCATGTATCTCGACGCGAATAATCTTTACGGCTGGGCGATGCAACAGCCACTGCCAGTTGGAGGATTTAGCTGGGAAAGTCCAACTCTCGATGAAGTGTTGGAAACTCCAGATGACGCGCCTGAAGGCTTCCTACTTGAAGTCGATCTCGGGTACCCGGAGCACCTCCACGAATCACATAGCGACTATCCCTTAGCACCGGAGACCCTGACAGTCCAAGAGGAGTGGTTAAGCGACTATCAGAATGTGCTCATGAACGAGTTGGGAGGCAAGTTCACAAAGCATGTGAAGTTAGTACCAAGCCTACGACCTAAGGAGCGGTATGTGGTCCATTATAGAAATCTCAAACTCTACCACTCGTTAGGGCTACGAGTTTCTAAAATTCATCGTGTCATTAAGTTTAGACAGGAGGCATGGATGGCTCCATACATCGAGATGAATACGAAATTGAGAGCGAAGGCAACGTCGGAGTTTGAGAAGGATTTCTTCAAACTGGCTAATAATGCGGTCTTTGGAAAGACCATGGAAAATCTTAGAAAAAGAATCAGAGTTAACCTGGTACCGACCTCAAAAGTTGACAAACTTCGTAAACTAATTGCTGACCCGGCCTACATATCACACAAAATCTTCAACGACCAACTCGCCGCGATTCACAGTTTGAAGAACAAGCTCAAGTTAAACAGACCTGTATATGTCGGCCAGGCTGTCCTAGACCTCAGCAAGCATCTGATGTACGACTTCTGGTACAACGATGTGAAAAACCAATACGGTGAAAAAGCCCAGTTGCTATATACAGACACTGACAGCCTGTTATTTCAGGTGGAAACTCCGAACGCTTACACCGATATGTGGAACAAAAAACACCTATACGACCTCTCAGAGTTTCCAAGAGACAGTCCCTACTACGACGCCGAGAACAAGAAAGTCGTGGGCAAGTTCAAAGACGAATGTAACGGAGTTGCCATAGCCCAATTCGTGGGACTGCGTCCGAAGATGTACTCGATCTTAAAATCGGGCGGTTCAGAGATCAGGAAAGCAAAAGGCGTTCAGAGAGCAGTTGTGAAGAAGGATCTGCACCACGAGCTATACAAGGAATGCCTGTTCGAACGAGAAGAGATGCGGCACACACAAGTCGTGATTCGAAGCCACGACCACCAGATCGGAGTGTACGAGCAGAATAAGATCAGCCTCTCTCCATTAGACACAAAAAAGTGGATCGAGGCCGATGGGATAACAACGCTGGCATATGGGCACTACAAAATCAACGACGGTTGAGTATTCTATCGGGGGGTAACTCAGTGCCCATAGGCACCAGAAGCAGCTCCTCACGTACAAATCCGCGGGCAGGCCCATCAACTAGATGGTATAAAGCCGGTTGGTCAGCCTGTCGCACAACATCCAAAATAGCGTGGATGGTGAGCGACCAGTTAGGATCGGTGGCACGTTTGCTTCCACCTTCGAGCTCGCCGGGAGCGTACAAATATCGGACGAGAACGTCGTGTCCGAGAATAGGCTCATCCATTCCCCACAAACGAGTTTTCATTTGTGAATGAGAGGGCTTCTGTGTCACTTTAGCAGCTTTCATCGCTTCAACCGGCTTCATGTCGAGCAAGCGCGTCGGCTCATCGTTTAGTGCAGCTACAACTTCGGGCAATCGTCGAACCCATTCCACTGACCGTTCTGATGACCCCCTTGCATCCAGGAGCAATTCCTGAGCGTATTGAGCACCGAAGAGTCGCTCAGCTAGAGTACGGTTAAAGCGTTCAACGATGCCCTGTTGGCGATGATTTGCGGCCTGTCCGCGTCTTACAAGAACGTCGTGCTTCGCCAGCAACGGCGTAAAATCACCCATAAATTCGCGGCCAGGGTCGACCTGAAGAAGTCGAGGCCAAGTCAATGGACCCCTCTTATAGATCCGGCTTAAAGCGGCGGCGACTTCGGTCGCACTTTTATTTATCAACGGTTCAGCTTCTTTGTATCGTGAGGCAACATCAACAACAGTGAGAGCGTATTTATAAGTCTTTCGACCTACTTTATCGTGAGGTAAAAACAAGAGATCGGCTTGGTGTACGGCGTTTGGGCGATTTTCCTCGAACTTTGGACGCGGTATGCGGCGTGGAACGGGTAAATAAATCTGCCACACCGCTTGTTTCTTCAGCCAATCGCGAGCCTCCGCATCGGAAACTTTGGCGGCTGAGGCTAGTTTCTTCACCGCAGCCTTACCTCGCCAGTAACCTCTAGGGCTGTAATAGACGGCTGAAAGGTGCTTAGACATTTCAGTAAAACTATATATTACAAACAGGTAAACACATACACAAATGAATTTCATTTGCGTTTTCGCTGGCTCGTTCTGACACCCATCCCCAGCCTCGACTTCGCTGACATAATGGCCGATACCAGCCGCGCATCCTTCTTCTCATAATCCGGAGTTTCATCGGTGAGTGCGATCTTAGACGCGGCTCCAGCGAGGATGTCATCTGCGTGGTTACGCCCTGGAGTATCTTTATGAACTGCGTAAGCCACATCGTGGTGGAGGCACGCACGGTCGAGCTGATTAACACCGTGATAGCGCTGTGACAGCCGTTTATCGAGTTTTGTGAATGGTCCACAGTAAGAGTACTTTCCTGTATTCTGAAAAGAACCTCCCGGATTATCTTCCGAAGACATACCGGATGGAAGGCTCATATGCATTTCTGGTAGAGGTAGAGCGTTGAGGGCCCTATTCAGTAGAGAACCTCCAGTCTTTCGCACTTTAGAAGGCAAAATTTGGCTCTTCTTTGCACCGCAGACGGCACAGGCTCCCTTCTTGGCTGGCCGACCGTTTCGTAACTCGACGATTGTTTCATTTGAAGTCTCAGTATGTTTCTTACATCGTAGGCAATACATTGTTTTCGTTGAATACAATCATAACTCGTTGTCTCTATATGGAAATAACAAATTTCGATCTCGAAGCCGACGATGGAAAAAAACACCACCATTGGCTGTTACCATCCAGCATACGGTGCATAATCTGTGGGCCTAGCGGATGTGGGAAAACAAACCTACTGCTTAACCTTCTGTTGAAGAAGGGGTACCTGCGTTTTGATCGGCTGTATCTATACTCGAAGTCTCTGGGACAGGAAAAATATCAGTTCCTCCGGGACTGGGTTACAGAGTTGGAAAAAGTTGCCGGGAAGGAAGTGGCTTCCTTTCACTCTTGCTCAGATGAAATAGTTCCAGTTGAATCATTAAATAAGAATGCCAGAAGCCTTCTAGTGTTCGATGACGTCATGCTTGAAAAACAGTCGCCCATCGAAAGGTATTTCACTATTTTTTTTATTCTTTATTCCAGATATTTCTATAGCGCCTCTCGAAGTCAACTACTAAGAGGCGCTCCCGACTACAGCATTTGATACTGTGCCAGAATTTTCACGCCGAAGCGCCACGAGCAATTGCGAGTGAAGGACTTGCCCAAGGTCCGTACGCAGCGGCTAGAGTGGGATTCGAACCTGCAACCCTCCGGTCACAAGGCGCCGAACTTACCACTGAGCCACCACGCCCCATGGGTCGACACGGTGGCGCGGACTGCTTCTACTTAACGCAGAATTATTTTCGAATTCCGAAGCAAGCGATCCGTGACAATGCTAATCTTATCGTCCTCTTCAACCAAGACAGCAAAAATTTGCGAGCCATTCACGATACGTTCGTAGGCGGCGACATGTCTTTCGATGAGTTCCGTTCATTTTTCAGCGAGTGTGCTGCCCAGCCATATGGATTCGCAGTCATAGATTTGACGTCTAAAGTGTACGACGGAAAATATCGTTGCGGGTTCGATCGCTTCTATAAGCCCAAGGCAAGTATTTAAAGACACGATATAGGCAACATATAGCCGACATACAACCACGATGTGGACAAAAGTTATCGTTACTGATTGATTGAATGTGTATAAAAAATACCTTAGCGTGACAGTTGTGACGATATTATCAGTCACATTGTAAAACTTGTCACACTTAAGAACTTACAAGATATAGTCGACATACAACCACGATGTGGACAAAGGTTTCTTCTAAACAGGAGCGAGACGCGTTAACTCAGGATTACTTAGCTCGCAGAAATCGATTGAGACAGCGTTTCGTGGATGAGAAGCTCGGTGAAGCCAACCTTCAGTACGATGCGGCAAAGCTTTTCAAACCAATCGCCACAGCCACAGCTGAATCCCAGGCGGCTACGTCTAAGGAGCTGCAGAAAGTTACCAGCGCTTTACAGGATTTGCCGGCGCAGATTTCAGAGTCTGCTAATTTTAACCCGATAGCAGCTTTGTTCGGTGATTCCGCAGGAACAGCAGCTGCTCCAGCCCTTCCAGCGCTTCCAGCACCCCGAATCCCCCCCGCATTGTTAGTCGATCCAAACAAATATCTCAACGTCGCGGCAATCACACGACATGGGTTTAAGCCTCCGAGCGAGCTCGATTTAGCCGACATTGCAGGTGCTGAAAAGATAATCGGCGAGGTAAATCACTATAATCGCCACACCCTGGGCAAAGAGAAAAGGAAAGGCAATAAGCAAGGAGACGAAGAAAAGGTAGATGCGGTGACTGCAGATATCGAAGCCCTAAGGGAATATAAAAAGCGAATCCATACACTGCTAGCGGGACACAGCCTCATTAAAAAGGGAAAGGGTTTCAGTATCCCAGCCGTTCCTCTGAAATTACAAGGTAACGCCTTGGGTGAGCTCTCCGTTGACCCCATCGCGCTGTCTGCTGGTTGACTGAGAGTGTTTAAAGGTGGCAACCTCGTTCTCGAATCTCCGGCCGATGAGTCGTTGTTCAGCCTGTTAACGAAACGATTCGTTAAGACTAAGCAATATTCGCCTCAGGCAATCGAGACTTTTAAAAAGCTCGTACAGATGTCTGGTCTGCCTATTCATGGCCGGAAAAGTAAAAAGTTCCAGCTGATTCGTGGCGGCGCGGTGCAATTTTATAACGACCCAAACGCCCTGGTAGAGAGGTTGCAGCTTTTGGTGGCCTCTAGGGCCGCGGGAAACACTGGTCTCGGCAACGAAATCTCCGCCATTCTTGACGAGTTACTGCGTTCCGGTGCGATCTCCAAAGAGCTGGCACTCGAATTGAATAGAAACATGCTCATAAAATAAAGTACACAAGATGGAACGCTCGGAGAAACTGCTCGAAGAAATTCGAGACCTTTTGCAGCCTAAGGAAAATTTTAGTATAGTTGTTTCCTCAGATACTACAGGGTGGACCACGGCTTTCTCACCACCGCTGTACCTGGATCCAAAAAGACGCTTTGAGCTTGCTTTGGTCAATCTTGAAACTTATAACTCGATCCCGAACATAGACAGCACAAATAACAAGTTCGTCTACAGCTCCACCAATGGACAGACGTGGAAGACGATCATTTTGCCCGACGGAAGCTATGAGATCGCACAGATTAATGACGAAATCGGCCGCCAGTTAGAAAAGCAAAATCCGCCGCCGACAGGTGTTGTTCAACTCGGCTTTAATTCTCCTATTACTATAGGAGCCAACGCATCTACCCTACGCGGGCAATATTCATTCCAGGACAAACGAGTTTCAGAATTGAAGGAAAAAAGAGAGGTGTTGAAAGTACTTCAACTATTGAGTTAAACGTAACGTTACTGATAGAGCAACTATAAAAAAACTATGTCTTTGTACCCAACGCTTATGGAGTCCACAATTTCGTCAGACACGACGTCGCAAACATTTCGTCTGCAGAAGATTGGCGAAATAGAAGCATTCCTGAGGTCCGAGGCGATAAGTCGCGGACAACTGTGCAAAAAGTATAAGAGGGTTGTAGATGTGGCTAATGGGGCCTCGGCCGGCCTTGCTCTGGTTAGTCTTGGAACTGGGGTGGGTGGGGCAGCTATGTTAGCCACTGGTATTGGTTTTATTCCTGGTATTGTTCTGGAGAGTTTAGCCATAGCGACGAGTTTTCTGGATATTATTGGAAATGTTGTTAGTAGAAGTTTTGTTGCTAAAGCTTCAAAACACGACGAAATTTGTATTTTGGGTGAAAGTAAACTAAACACTGTTCATGACCATATTTCTAAGGCGTTGGAAGACACGGCTATTAGCGATGAAGAGTATAAGCTTATTCTGGGAGAAGAGGAGAAATATAGAACGATGAAACGTGATATACAAAACAAGAATGGAAAAAAAGAGTTGCCGAGTCAAAGCAAAGACCAGATGGTGGCAGAACTAATCAAGAAACTAACCAGCGCTGGGTCTTGCCCGCAAACCTCAAAATAAAAGTTTTCGTCGTAGGTGGTTGGAGTAGTGAGTCTGTAATTCCTAGCGCACCACCGCCGTACGATTAGGGGGCTATAATGTTTACTGGCACACTCCAATGGTTTGGGCCGGCCTCGTGGGAGGTTCTCGGCCGGCAGCAAACGACACTTTTACGGTTTGATGTGTTAATGCAATTCACCATCCTTATTTTTTGGCTTTGGCCGAATTGACTTAGAGACGGTCTTTATATCAAAGGACTTCTATTGAGCCTGATTTCAAAGACTCACTTAACACCACGATTCAAAAGACTTCTAAGCCATGATAGCCATAGGCACTGCTTGGAAACCAATCTTTGATAAGGGTCTGTGGGCCCTGTCCCGAAGCCACTCAGTGTGACACTGTGACACTTGTGACCATATTATCAGTCACAACTATAAAAATGGTCACACTAGGCGTTCGTGGGCCCTGAGGAGGCCCTGGAAGTCGGTCTGCTATAATTGTCCGTGGGTTTCAGGACCCTCTGGAAGCCTAGATGGTATAGATCGACATCCTCTTAATTCGGTGAGATAATGGAGTGGTGGGGACCAGAAAAACTGGGTGTTGTGGGCCAGTCAAAACTGGTTTTAAACGTAATTACGGTGCTGCGCCAAAAAAGACCTTTGTCATCTACTGAAGCAGATGGCGTTCCCGCGCTGGACAGCTATCGACAGTTACATCCCCTTCCCTTGAATTTCATTTACAGAAGACCGCACATAGGCCTAGGCGTAGACCAATGCAGAACCGTAGAAACATAGTATATCAATCGAAGTGCATGCACGATAGGATCCGACACAATCTGGTTTAATTATAAAATAGCACGTACGCTCTATTCGCGTACCGGTAAGCTGATATAGTCTACGATCGCAAATTAACACGTATGGCGTAAACTAAGAGGAAGCATGAGGCAGTAAGACCTACAATTTCGTTTGAGTGCGTTAATGTAACAAAACGCTTGAAATTTCTCTCTCCCGGCGTACATTCGAAGCCTCCAAGCACTTGGTTGACAGCTGTAATGGACGGACTGAAGCATCGCTGAAACTAAAGCTGAAACTAAAGCTATGATTGCCCAAAGTCATTTCATCATCCATAACTAACGCTGGCATAAAAGACCAACTTTTGCCTCACACTCTCCCCTGTCGGCATTTGTCTGCGTTTGGCATTACCCCATACCCTTTGCAGAAGTCCACCCACAAAGTAACTGACTAGTCAGCCTCACGTCAAGCTACGTTGGTTGATATTGCAAAGACAAGTGTGTTAGAGACAGGTATCATAGTAAGGAGTTGATACCGTGTGCATTAGACACCGGTGCGATAGAAGTTACTAATTACAATAAGGAGGATAAGTAAGATGAAAGAATCCGTCTTAAATCGAGAACGAAAACATACCAAGGATATAGCAGAGTCTAGGTCTACTAGGTTTTCCGTGCTGGGCTGTCTCCGACCGATCAGGATTGGACTTAAGGACTATTGTATCATTTCTATATCATATAATGTCTTTATAGAAAGCAATGCCAGACAGTATCTAGAGACTAACTGATGTTTGCCGCATCTTTAGGCTGATGACAGACATTAGCTCAATTGTAGTCAATTTAATAATAGAAAAACTCTCTACCTATTGCATTGTAGAATTAAAATTACTTAGTATTTACATATTTTCGGTTGCTAAGGCATTCAAGTGCGTTTCGACTTCTTTTGGCTTATCCTCTTTGGATCTTTTTCGACAACACTCCATCAGCATCAAAATTAAAATCTCCAGTAGGCCCTACTTCGGCGATTGTTATAACGGACACTCCAATCCAGACTCCAAGCTGTCCGCCAATGTCGGAAATCAGCTGAGTAGAGGTCATTGCTGGTTCTTCCGTCGTTAGGAAGACATCAGCGTTGGATACGAATACGTTGATCTTTGAGAAATCCTTTATGGCACGTTTATAGTCTTCGTTTGTGTAATTTTCATAGAATTCCTTCTTTTCCTCGGAAGAGAATCTTTCGATATATTTTTGCTCGTCCGTTATTTCATGAGCGACAGCGTCTCCGTCAATGCCCTGAGATGGCCACTGTGACAGACTGTAAGACACGTCGTAGAGAATATCATTGCAGGATGGATGACATCCGCACTGAGCAAGTAATGTTGCATTGGCCATAATCCCATCTTTCACTTTATCTGCACATTCGATCTTCTTAACGAGGTTAAGAAGTATTTCATCGTCACAAGTTGGGATCTTAGAGCTGTAGAATTTAAAACACTTGTGGAATTCATTCGTTCCGCTACATTTCTCCACTCTCTTGCAGGGGTCCTCGTTACTGCCGTTCCTTTCATATCCCAGATATTTTTCCGAAAAACAATAATCCTGCAGTTTCATTGAATGCTTTTTGCGCGTAATATTCATCCGTTTCGAGTCGTTCAAAGACATGACATCATCGTCAGGTAGAAGGTCGAGTTCAGTAGGCAACGTGTTTTCGTAGCATTCGCATTCTCTAAATATGTGATTCTTAATACAGACTTTATCACAAGCCATCTTCCTATAAGGTCCAGCAAACTTCTGTTCTTCGTCATTTAGAAAATGATATCTTTCGCTGCAGTGTCCGTTTACGTTTCTTTGGAGCTAGGCTGAGAGCCGCCATGTTTCCAGGAGGAATGTCGTATCCCTCAGTCAACGGAAACGGTTTAGTTCCTGGAGGATGGATCACGACACGGACTCCTCCAGCTCCAGATAGTGCGCTGTCTTTGGCGTTGATACCTGGCATTCCGGAGAAGTCCGGGTTATCGACTTCCTTCAGCATTCTTGTACCAGCCAAGAGCATCACACTGAACCCGTTTTCAATTCCCTCGAACAAGGGCGTGGAATCATCGTCCGCGGATGATGTGACATTCGGAGCCGTGAACGTATAACAGTTGAAAAAGTAAGGATCAAAGATCTTCTTAAATCTACAGGGTTTATTCCTGTAAGTACACTTGACAATGAACTCATTCTCCTGGACTCCGTTGGAAGATAACAGGTTAGAGGGTATATTAGCTGCCAGAGTTGTGCGCGAAATCATTTTATCATTGTATATCTGAGACTCCGTCTCGTTGAGTGAGCTGCTGTCATTTTTTATACGATAGTATTTACACATGGCTCTGATGAACGTATCGTTTAAATGCGAACTGTTTGCAAGTATTGATTCTTCATTCTGTTTCTCGATTTCCTCATAATCCTTTCCTTCATATGTCTCGGTCCCTGATGTATCATCGTAATCTGGCTCTTCGTTATCTACTGTATCTTCGTCAGCCGGCTCTTTGAGTGAGGCTAAGCCTTTGCTCAATTTGTACACCGTATAAAAATCAAAGCTGCCCAGGTTGCAAAGCGTAATAGCTGGAAATGGATCTCTTCTAAGGGCGCTGTAGAGTTCTTTGGATTATTATTATTACGATTTCACGAAGAAACCACTGAAAGATGCATGAGGTTCACAAGGGAGTCAACGGATTACCATTGTTTCTTCCTTACTTTCATGGATTTTTAAAATCTTCAAGCATTTTTTATGATTCTCAATAATTTCTTTAGTAGTTTTCCAGGCTTCTTTGTAACTTCTTAAAATGCACAGCAGGTAGCTAGAATTCATTCAGTGCGGACATCGAACTTTTTAACTTTTCATTTTAAGTAATAAGTTAACAACACCACAACGTTCCTAAAATCATTATGTCTTTAATACACAACTTCATTATAGTATTAAATATACATCTATGATACAGTCAAGAAGAATTTTTAATTGCAAAAGTATAATGTCGTAATCACAGGATTGACAGAATGCTTCGAGTTTACATTCCCTAGTCGTATTGCTGCCGATGACATGCCAGGATCTGCCTGAAAGCAATTAATCAGTAGTTCTTATACGTCTTATTTACTTACTTACTTCCGTTCTCTTAACCAAGCATTATATAGCATAGGAACGTTCTTCGTCTTTAAATAAAGTAGGCCTACTAACTGGAAGAAAACTAAAATATATGCCGTTGACTGAATGGGTGCCTTACTCCGAAAAAATGGCTGGGAACCTCTGTTTTATTGTCGGGTTGGTCCACTGGAAAACCGAGTGGAAACTTTCCACATCAAATCCAATGAGAAGTTTTTCACACAGGTATATTAACTGAAATTGAATTTCACTGTTCTGTACAAGGAAACTACTGGTCCAAACGCCGAGGAATGATGGTAAGACTTAATTAGCTAAATATGAGACTTTTATGATCAAAGATCACGATAGTAAACTCAAATTTATGAAGCGCTACTCAAAAGCTGAGTGTAAAGCACCAGCTTATTCACGGGCGTTGAGTCGTATCAGAGGGTTGACCAGAGACCGATGTCCAGTGGAGGTCCGAGTCCGGTTACCAGAGAGAAGAGGCGGAGGCTGAGCAGCTGTTACGCAGGTTTAGTTGAGGACGAGAAACCTTGGAAGTAGGCTAATCGTCCACTTAAATAAGTTTACGTCGCCTACACTATAATTAAATTTCATTTATTCCAGATAGGTCTAATAATCGTTTAGGCCATAATACAGTCCATAGCATAATACTGGTGATAGCACAAATACAACAAAAGTGAAAAGACTGGTACTTGAACTGGGCAAACACAAATGGTTGCTATGAACTCAATCACACCAATGGAACCAAAATGGCGTCCATGTACACAGGCGTGGACTTTGCGAGGCCCTTTAGTGCTCAGCAAGAGGCCATGGGTGGCCCAAATATGCCTGGGCACCATCAAAAATCAGTCAGCAAGGAGCATTTCAAGAGATCAATTTTCTATTTGCATTCCTTACCCATAAAATGATATATTGTCGTTGTTATATTTTAATCTCAATTAACTTCTTGCCAGTGACTATACATGTACCGTAGAACGCAGTTTTTCATCCTTATGTCGGCCGAAGAATTATCTAAGGCCGACCATGTCTCAAAAATGATTGACACACCTGTCTATAGCCCTACTATACTGTCACAGGGAGTTATGTTCCTGAAATTGATATTTGCTCATTAATTATCGGGCAAAATAGTTCGTCTCATGTTTTTTGTGCGAAATTTGACTTTGTTGACCTAATTAGCTAACTGATGGTAGGCCTATGTTAAATTATGATTAGTCTAGTATCCTAGAATTATTTCTGTAGGTTGCCAGATTCTGATTGCGTAAGAAGGATGAGGATGCATTTCGGTAACCACGCTTTCTCGGCCGCCGGTGCCAGATGCTGGAAAAGTCTTCTACCTGCCATCAGACTCAGTGAACTCATCTAAATCTAGGCTCAAAACCCACCTGTTCGCCAAGGCTTATCCAGCCCGCTAGTTGTGAGGCGCCCTTGTAGCGGTATGGCCGCGTTAGGGCGCCATATAAATTGTCGATATCATCATCATCATGATCATCATCATTATCATCATCATCATCATCATCATCATCATCATCATCATCATCATCATCATCTACTGTCAAAGGGATAATTATACTAGTCTCCTAGAATTATTCTTTCTGTACGTTGCAAGATTGCAGATTCTACTGTCAAAGCGATAATTTCAATTAACTCTGTTCAAGCAAATCCAAGAAAGCAAAAATATAGAAAATTCCCCAAAAGAAAAAAAATATTGTTCGCGCTTACGTGCGATAATTGCTTTAATTGTCTTTTTGCACTCACAGTCTTTTGGTAATTCGGTGCCTATGTTGAGAGATTCTGTTACCTAGGAAGTATGGTCACGAGGGATGCGACATGTCATGCGGAGATAAAAAGAAGAATAGTCATTGGAAAACACGCATTCTATAAAAGAAAGGAGAGGAACATTAAATAGAAATCTGAAGAAGCGAATGGTTAAGACGCTGGTATACCAGATTGTTCTAAATGCGCTGGAGACATTCAGATCGCTGTTTATGTGATTCCGTTTATTATTTTTCAATGTGATATCTGTCTATCTTTGATGGCCTTCATATTTGAAAATAGAAACGTGAACTACTGAAACGTGTACTATAAAGGGGAGGACACCAGAAGGATAGAAGCCTTAGAAATCTGGATATGGCGTAGAATGGAAAGTATTAGCTGGATAGAACACATGCAAGACAAATGAATAAACTTACTGCAAGTGGTGCGAGAGGAGAGATCCATGATGAGGACAAGAGAGCGCCAAAGAAGATGGATTGGCCATACAATGAGGGATTCTCTGCTGAGAAATATAATCGAGGGTAGAATGGAGGGGAGAAAGACACGAGGAAGGAAGGCCAAGAATGATGTTCCTAGACTGGATAATAAAGAGGGACGGCTACAGACAGATGAAAGCGGAAGCTCAACATCGAGAGGAATGGCGCCATGGACATATGAACCTACCTGAGGGCAGAGAACCAAAGAAGAAGAAGAAGAAGAAGAAGAAGAAGAAGAAGAAGAAGAAGAAGAAGAAGAAGAAGAAGAAGAAGAAGAAGAAGAAGAAGAAGAAGAAGAAGAAGAAGAAGAAGAAGAAGAAGAAGAAGAAGAAGAAGAAGAAGAAGAAGAAGAAGAAGAAGAAGAAGAAGAAGAAGAAGAAGAAGAAGAAGAAGAAGAAGAAGAAGAAGAAGAAGAAGAAGAAGAAGAAGAAGAAGAAGAAGAAGAAGAAGAAGAAGAAGAAGAAAAGAAGAAAAGAAGAAGAAGAAGAAGAAGAAGAAGAAGAAGAAGAAGAAGAAGAAGAAGAAGCTGTACTTCAGTGGCTCCAACGATGACAGTGACGTTGACCTCGTCCGAATGAAGGTGCTCTCACAGAAAATTAGGGACGTTGAGAGAATTCCCCCAACGAGGGATGCTTTGGATCAACATCTCAAAAGGAGTGCATCTCAAGCGAGCATATGGACAACAGCTCAAAGCTCCATGATGCCTGTCAACAACCCAACTAATCATGGGTTGAAGGAAGAGGACGGCAAGCTGCTTCCCATTTGGACCTATAGCTGCCACTCGCCAGGGATGTATTCCACCTGGATGTGAAGTGCATTTGCACAAGTACCTGCGCTCTCTACAATTGCACGAAGGCAAAATTGAAGTGCACAAGTGTGTGCAAGTGCGCATGCGCGAAGTAGCTGGACAAGAACAATTTGCAATACTTATCTGTATATACTTTCGATTTTTATAGCCGGTTTATTAGCAACTTTCTTATGACCCTTTCTCTTTTTTGTGGATATGCGCCTATAAGGGCATCATCACTGCTTTTATGGGCAATTGGCATGCTACCATAACTGGCAACTCCTGTTCCTGAATCCATACATACCACATATGTTCAGATTGCACCATCCGATCAAAAGTAATAACAGTTTACATATCTCGCATAGGCCGGTCAGAGGTTTCGAACCCCCACGCTTCAAGAGGTCAAATTGTTTTTACCTGAATGCTTTCCCTCGAACCCAAATTACAGGCTGAAGATGGATCCTTGGTACAACCTACAGCCTACTCGACTGAAGATCGATAAGTTACCACACAAACACTACTCAACGAGGGGACTTACCAGAGGACAGAACCATAATAGACGCCGAAACGACCTATTAGAGGAAGCATAACCCCTAACATGAGTAAATGATCGATACAGAAATCAAAGCAGCTTATTCAGGATCCACAACGATGAGGAAGTCTCCAACGGCAAATCCCAAATACTTTCTACAAAGGGGAATTGATTTATAATAGATAATCCGGTCTCATGCTTATGAGCATCTGACTATTGTAAACTACAGTGATATATATACGCTGGCCTTGTGCTACCGGATATTCACGTTTACTGCGGAGGTACGCAGTTTAACGTCTTTATTGGCTTCGGCGTTTTAACTTTGATCGGAGTAAATATTTAAACATAGTAAACCTGACCCTACCAGGTAAATTGAGATTTATGCTATCAAGCGTGCGGATGATGCCTTCCCATTCGTGATTGTTAAACCACTCCACCTCGATCCTCATTATCTGTTTACCAAAACATATCAGGGTGCTGCTAAAAATTTATTACAAACAAAGACTTCGTATTTACACTTGTTTTAATCGTTACCAATACACACACACACACACACACGCACGCACGCACGCACGCACGCACGCACACACACACACACAAACACACAAGCACACGTACACACATACATACATATATATATACTAGCTGGTTTACCCGGCGTTGCCCGGGTTTCGGAGGTTTTGGGCCGGGTTTAGTTCAGTGAAAGTTTCAATCCCTCTAGCGAATCCGTACTGTAGCTGCTTAACCCGGCGGCGCCATCTGGCGAGTGAAAATAGGTTAAGTGTAATCACCACCACCACCACCACCACCACCACCACCACCACCACCACCACCACCACCACCACCACCAAACAACAACAACAACAACAACAACAACAACAGCAGCAGCAACACCAACATCACCAACACCAACACTACCAATCCCACCACAACTCCCACCATCACTCCCACTCCCACCACCACCACCCACCACCACCACCACCACCACCACCACCCACCACCACCCACCACCCACCACCACCCACCACCACCACCACCACCACTGTCATCATCGTCATCATCACCATTGTCAAAGTTTCAATCCCTCTAGCGAATCTCATTATCGTCATCATCATCACCATTGTCAAAGTTTCAATCCCTTTAGCGAATCCGTACTGTAGCTGCATCATCACCATTGTCAAAGTTTCAATCCCTCTAGCGAATCCGTACTGTAGCTGCTTAACCTGGCAGCGCCATCTGGCGAGTGGAAATAGGTTGAGTCTAAGGTTTTTGATCAGCTAAAAATGCATGGCGAGGGTAGGTTTTTTGCCCGGGAGACCATGGTAGCGGTGAAAACGGGGGAATCGAAACCTCACACTGGCTGTGTAATGCTCGCCCCGAGACAGTAGTGAAGGTTTGGAGTGAAAAGCTCCAAAGCTGTAGAAATGCATCGCGGTCTAAGATCTGTGACAGACAGACAGAGGTTCTCCTTTATATATATATATATATATATATTAGGGTGTTTTTATGATGCACATGATTTTTTTAACTCAAAGATCTTTTAACGGCCAGGTCGAATTATCATGGCAATTAGCGTATAAACGCCATATCCGAAATTATATCGCGATAGCTGAACATTTAGGACTGGCGCAAGGCGACCGAAATTAGGAACCCGTGACCTGTCTCGGTTTGGCCAAAATTTTAGACGTTACGATGTCTGTTCTTCGTGTTTTCGATCTTCAACACCAATACGCTGATGACACACAGGCATACCTCCATGGTCCAGCCAACTCAGCTGCTCTTATGGTTGAACGCATCCTGGAGGCTTCCTCTGCTCTTGATCTCTGGTTGTCCTCAAATCGCCTTCGTCTTAACTATGATAAAACCAAGTACATTTGGCTTGGCAATCGTGTCCAGCTTGCCAGGATTGATGCTAACTCTCTGCGCCTCAGGTTTCCCAATGTGTACTTCTCCTCCTCTGTCCGTGATCTTGGATTTGTCCTAGATCCTACTCTTTCTTTATCTGATCATGTCAATAGTGTCTCTCGCTCGTGCTTTTACTATTTACGCCAACTTCGTGCCATTCGCCAGTCTCTTCCGCTGCATGCGATTGCGACCTTGGTTCATGCTCTGATCTGTACTAGGATTGACTACGGAAATGCTGTCTATATTGGCCTGTCCTCTACTAACGCATCTAAACTTCAGTCCATCCTTAATGCTGCTGCTCGCCTTATAGGGGGCATCATGAAGTTTGCCCATATCTCTTCCTACATCCGGGACTCCCTTCACTGGCTTCCCATTCACCAACGCATTCAATTTAAAGTCCTTTCCCTCATGCGTAACTGTCTTGTTGACTCAGCTCCGCTGTATCTCAGGGCTTACTGCACCCAAGTTTCCAGTTTGCCTGGTCGGGCCTCTCTCCGGTCATCTGCCCGTGGCCACTTGTTAGTTCCTTGGATGCGCACTACTACTACCCAGTCCCGTAGTTTTGCGGTTGTGGGCCCTTCCAGTTGGAACAGCCTCCCTCAGGGCTTTAGGCTTGTCCTCCTCTCTCTGTCTCCTGCCCAGTCTCGCAAGCGCCTGAAAACATTTCTCTTTGTCAGTGAAGACACTGACACGGGTCGAGAGCGCCTCTGATTATGAGTGGCGCTATATAAATCCTCGATTACAATTACAATTACAATTATAGTAATTAATTAAGCTATTGTGGTTTTCTGGAGGAGACACCTGGTGCTACATCAATAGCATGGTATTTAACGCGAGTGGCTGTCTCCCTTGGTAAGAGTATGTGTTTGATCCCCGAATGAGTTTGTGCCAATCAGATAATGTCGTGGTTTCCGATCGGAGCAATCTGTCTACAACAATAATTCCCTCGCCCATGAAGATATCGTGCAAGCATGGCGGTAGCGACGAAGGTTTCTCTGTTGGCAACATCATCTGAGGAAGAGGCGTCATCAAATAGCTCAGGAAGAGAACCAGAACCTTCAACGTCAGCTGGACCACCAAAGCGGCGAAAGGGAACAATCTCTGTAGTTACCCGTGATGTTGCAGAAGCTCTAGATAGTACCAAAGCCAGCAGCAGGAATGCCTCTCACATTTTCTCTGCTCTCGCTGCATCCAATCTATATGCAGCACCAGCTGGTGAGCTGATCATCAGTCCTTCTGCTATCCATCGAGCAAGGAAGGATAACCGTGCAGCCCTAGCAGCTGAGATTCGTGAATCTTTCGATCCGAAGGTTCCCCTTACTATCCACTGGGACGGCAAGATCATGCCATATTTTACAGAAACTGGACGAGTGTGCGTTGATCGTCTTCCGATAATGGTATCTGGTAAGGATGTGACCAAACTATTGGCCATCCCCAAACTCCAATCCGGGACTGCTGCCTTCATGGCAGATGCGTGTTTGGCCGAGATCAGAAGTTGGGGATTGGAAGACAGAATCGTGGCCATTTGTTTCGACACGACGGCGAGTAACACGGGTTGCAAGGGCGGCGTATGCATCAAGCTGGAAACGGAATTAGGAAAAGACCTCTTGAACCTTGCCTGTCGACATTATGTTTCTGAAATTGTTCTGGAAAAGGTATTTTCACTGCATGATTCTGTAAGGTCTCCAAAATTCGAACTCTTCAGTCATTTCCATGACTTCTGGCCGCAAATCGATCAGACCAAGTATCGCACAGCAATGGAGGATAAAGACGCAGCACAAAGAGTCAAAGAAATTCGAGAGAATGTCATCACCTTCGCACTGCAGCAACTGAATGCTGAATACAACAGAGACGACTACGAAGAGCTACTAGAACTAACAGTCATTTTCCTAGGAGGAATTCCACCGAAAGGAATAAAGTTCAGGTACCCAGGGGTATTTCACCGCGCGCGTTGGATGGCACGTGGGGTTCATGCAATCAAGATGTGGCTTTTCAGAGAGCAGTCTCCCATTCAACAACACCAGAGGGCATCTCGACAATCTTACTCTCAAAAGATGTGGAATCATCTACTTCGAGTTTCACTTTTTGTGACCACAACCTACGTGGAGTACTGGTTCACCTGTACATCACCCAATGAAGCCCCAAGGAACGATCTTCAATTCTTGAAGGCAATCCATACTTACCCAGACAAGGAAGTCTCACAGGTCGCCCTAACAGCATTTTCCCGACACCTTTGGTATTTGTCGGAGACCTTGGTTAACCTCAGCCTTTTTGACGATTCAGTCACCTTCGACGAAAAACAGCGCATTGTCTATAACATGCGCAACAACCAGGGATCCGACGAACCTCCAAAGAGGCTTCCTCCCATCTACAAAAGCGCTATCCGATTTTTTACCACTTCAACCATCAAACTTTTCCAGCTCCTCAAATTCTATTACGCATTTCTTGATCGAGATCCGCAACAATGGGAGTCAGAGCATTCGTTCAATGAGGCGAAAGACATCATATCCGCCATAAGAGTGACGAACGATTTAGCGGAGAGAGGAGTGGCTCTAATGCAGTCCTTCAATGAAGCCCTGGTTCGAAATGAGGAAGAGAAACAATTTGTTCTTCAAATGGTTGAATACCATCGAAATAGATTCCCAAAAGCACTAAAGGGACTAAGTAATGAGAAATGACTGAAGGTTCTTGGTTTGCTGTTGCCTTATTTTTTATGTTTAAGTGTTGAAATTGTTTGGATCTCCGAGAATTACAATGTATGACATTGTTTTCTAAGTGGCAATTTTTCCCGGGCTTTGCGCCAGTTCTAAATCTCTTTTGATTTTCATCTAATTTGGCAAATGTTAATGTTTCTCAAGGTGGAACACAAAAACAAACTGGCCGATATTAATTTTGAAACTTCAAATTATAGACACACCCTAATATATATATATATATATATATATATATATATATATATATATATATCAATCAAAGATCTTTATTGTAACCAAGTGACAATTATGACAGAGTACAGTAAATGTATAGCAGCAGTAAGCAGACTTGTCACTGGCGACAAAAGGTGGCCCCTAAGGGACATTCGTCCCGCTAACTAGGGTCACCTAAAATGTAACAGTACCATTGAGAATATGACTGACAAACGTAAAGAAACTAGCCTCTTTTCCCTGATCATATGCAGTTGAGCCAATCGGCTTCAGATTTTTACTTACATAGAGGCAACATAGAAACGGATAGCATGCGTACCTTAACTAACTTACTAACTTACCTAATTAGAGATAATCAATATGGACCCACGTGCGATCGTGTGCAACCAGTTACGTGTGACCAGGATGAACCAGGCCTCTGACGAAGGAAACTCAGTCAATGTTCAATAGTTGCCCACGTAGTCGAGTCTTAAATAAGTAGGGATTAGCCAATTTACGTAAGTCAAGTGGCATCTTATTCCAAAGCTTAGGCCCATAGAATTTTATACTGAAGACCCTAACATTGGTACGGGCTCTATCAAGGCGGTAGTTGACGGCATTCCTAGTAAGGTATGAGTGAAGTTGTGAACCCAGAACAAAATAATTCTTGAACGAGTCCGGTAATAGTATATTTTCAACCCGGTAGAAAAGGATTCCTATTTGAAATGATCTTATTTGTTCAATATTTAATAAATGAAAGTGATTGAATATAGGACCAGTGTGGGTGCCATAAGGGGCTCCCAAGATCAGTCTAACTGCTTTCTTTTGGATGATCACTAGTTTGCGAAGCCTAAAGTCATAATTAGTTGCCCAAATTATATTACAGTACCGGTAGCTTAGGTAAGGCAAGATCAAAGTATAGTAAAAATTTAATCTGATGGAAGTGGGAAGCAGGTAGGAGATCCTCTTAATGATTCCTATGTTCTTCGCTATTTTCAAAGAAATATAGTTGATATGGTCATTCCAGCACAAGTGTCTAGTCTATCCACCAGTACGCCAAGGAATTTCGTTGTCTCTCCTTGTACCAGAGGGGTTCCCGCAATTTCTAGGGTGATATCAATGGGCTTGATTTTCCTATGTGACTTGAATAATGAATATCATAAAGCTAGTTTTATCTATATTAAGGAGGAGCCTGTTTGCAGAGAACCAGTTATTAACTAGGACTAGTTCTGCGTTAATAATCTCCATTAGGGATTGCCAGGAATGGTGAGCAAGGAAAATATTAGTATCGTCGGCAAATAAAATAAAATAAAGTGTTTTGGAGACATCTGCCAAGTCGTTGATATATAATAAAAAATAACAGATCATATATATATATGTTACAGGGAATGTGTATTTTCAGGGAATATGTATATTCCCTGAAAATTTCAGGGAATGTGTATAGAAGCGGGATCTATGATGAAAATGTAACTAAGACTAGAAGCTGGATTAGCGATGAAAATGTAACTAAGGATAGAAGCTGGATTAGCGATGAAAATGTAACTAAGGCTAGAAGCTGGATTAGCGATGAAAATGTAACTAAGGCTAGAAGCTGGATTAGCGATGAAAATCATATACATATTCCCTGAAATCTTCAAGTGATTTCTATACACATTCCCTGAAATTTTCAGGGAATATACATATTCCCTGAAAATACACATTCCCTGTAACATTTATATATATATTAGGGTGCCACTCAAAAATAATTTTATTTATTTTCATCGTCCCACCCTCCAAATGTGTTCCTAATGTTAAAAAAAAGAAATGCTCACAAAATTCGGAGGCATTCTAATAATATTTACTGGTAGCTCAACATCGATGAAGTTTTACAATACGTGGCATTTTTCCGATATTATCATACTAGCTGGATTACCCGGCGTTGCCCGGGGTTATAAGTTTCAATCCCTGCACCACCACCACCCCCCCCACCACCCACCACCACCCCCACCACCCCCCACCCCACCACCACCCCCTCCCCTACCACCCACCACCACCACCACCCCCACCTCCACCCCCCACCCACCACCCCCCCCACCACCACCCCCACCCACCACCCCCACCACCACCCCCACCACCACCACCACCCCTACCACCCCCCGCCCCCCACCCCCACGACCCCCCCCACCCCCACCCACCCCCACCCACCCACCCCCCCCCACCAATCCCCCCACCCACCACCCCAACCACCCACCACCGGCCTCCCCCACCCACGACCCCCACCACCACCCCCCCACCACCACCCCCACCATCAGCACCCCAAATGGACTTACCAACAATAAATTTCTCTTCGATGTTTGTTACACGTGCATGCATCCAATGCAGTAATCCTAATGTCACTGCAGGGACTGCATCCAATGCAGTAAGCCTAATGTCACTGGCGGAACGGTAATTTTCCTATCGCTTGGGGCGATGTTTTGGCCGTTTTTCACCATGGTAGCGGTGAAAACGGGGGGCGCGAACCCCTCCACTGGGTGTCCGAAGCCGAGGCCGACACAGCAGTGTAGGTTTGGAGTGAAAAGGTGCAAAATTGTAGAAGTTAAGCCCGGTCAAACAGACAGACAGAGGGACACACACACACACACACACACACAGAATTCTCGCTTTATTATATAGATAAGGTCCTCATCTTTGTCTCTAAGGCTCAACTTGGTTTCGCTCCAAATATTTATGGAACTTAATACATTGCCCTCACTCTGCTGCTTCTCTTCGTCTTCTTCGTTCGTCTGACCGTTTTGACCTCCTCGTTCCCCGGGTCAGGACTTCTCTGGCTCAATCTAGGTCTTTTGCCTCCATTGGCCCTGCTCTTTGGAATGAGCTTCCTCCGTTCGTTCGTTCTTCTATTCTCTCAGGTAACGTCTCTTCCTCTTTTACCTTTCTTAAGACTTGCTTTTTCTCTCGGGGTCTCTCGCACTGGGAGCGCTTCTGAATGGCCCTCCCGCTAGAAGCGCTTTATAAATGTCCAAATACAATACAATACAATACAATAATGTCAATTTTAACACCAGAAGTCAGAAGACTCAGAATATTGTAAAAATACTCAAAAGGAGGTCAATGGCTGTTGCTAATTACTGCAGAATTCCAAAAGTTACTAATACTGTAGTGTGTATTGTCTGTGACTGTGTGTTATAATCAACATATAATACTATTAGTTTCACACAAACAGTTACAGAAAATTTCAGAAATGTTAATCATTTGTCTCTGCAGATGCTGATGTTCCTGCTGCACTAGCTGTAGTAAATGTGGACTTGTTTGAATTTGGAAAGTCATGTCGGTGTTTCTCTACGACTTGCAGCAAGAATTGTTTCTGTTCCTCCTGATTTGTTAGGACTCCGTTGAAACTCTGAATCAAAGTCACTCAGCTTTCGGCTGCATCATTGACAACTTTCAGACTTCTCACTCTCTGTTGGGCAACAATGTAGTCGTTGTCACTGCCCCATGTATCTGACTTTTTGGCTAGGAAATGTTACGGTATATCCAATGCTGTGAATAGTTGCCCAGAGTCTTGCGACACAAAGTCAGACAGATGCTTCTGATGTAGCGTTGTAGTCAGGGCCGCCGACAGAAATTCCGGGCCCCTAGGCAGAGCAGTCACGGGCCAATAGGCAGAGCAGTCGCGGGCCCCTAGGCAGAGCAGTCACGGGCCTCTAAGCTCGTATATACGGTCGTACGAAAAAAAACCCAATAAAAGTGGGGGTACGACCGTACGATATTATATTTGTATGTACAACTATGATTTTATTAGATGCTTATAGTTCAAACTGACTGTATTTAAGCGTCAGATAATAATAATAATAATAATAATAATAATAATAATAATAATAATAATAATAATAATAATAATAATAATAATAATAACAATAATAATAACAATAATAATATTAAAAAGGCATAAATCATAAACTTTGTATAACTGATTATAATGTTTTTCATAAGTTGATTTTCGGGCCCGGCCCGGGCCCCTAGAAAATCGCCGGACCCCTGGGCATTTGCCCCCCCTGCCCCCCGCTCTCGGCGGGCCTGGTTGTAGTGAAGGCAATGCATCGAGGATGATCTGTTGTTTTGACATCTAGCACTGCAACCATGGCAGACTTCATCTCAGCGGAAACTTCAGAGACAAAGAAGGCGAGACCTACCAGAATTTCACTCACATACCAAAAGTCACCAGCAAAATGATATTATAGCAGCTTTAACAACAGTATCGTTTGTCTTCTTGTAGCTGTCTAGCTCACAGAGTAACCGAAGCTCATTCCTTGGAGCAGACGAAGCACATGCACTTGTAAACCAGTCTTTCAGATAGACCTTCAGTATGAATATGCACACACCGAGAGCTGACAGTCCACGTGCAGTCAGTCGGAATTTGGAGAGAAAAAGGAAACTCTTCAAACTGTACATCAGCTTTGCTATCCACCTAGCTCGGTGGAAGGGTCTGGGTGACTGAATGTGTTCACTCGCACTGCTTGACTCGGACTCTACTCGAAGAAATAGAAGTGACAGTTGCAAAAGCTCTAGGTAATCATCCATTGGCTGAAACTCTGTTAGTTGCTGCTCAATGAACTGCATGAGGTCATCCCGTACTGGATTTTGAGCCGATGCGATGGAATCTGCCATCAATCTACTTTCGTACTCTGATCGGTCAATCGAGCCCAATACTCGTAAAATCTCTGGAACAGCTTGATGTTTGGTCCACTAGATTGTCCCATCAATGTATCAAACACCTTGGCTACCATTAGTTCCATGATTTCACATAATTACATTTTGATAATTTATATAGCACCTCTTCAAGAATCCTACTCAGAGGTGATGCTTTTCTTCCTAAAGTACGCAGGCGCCGGCATGAACTCCTGTGTTACTGGCTGTTGTATCAAATGACATGAACTTAATACAACAAGCGAGGTTCCATTCCTGAATAAGATTAAATACGGCCGTCGCCTCTGCCTGTCCATTTCCATTAACCAATTTTGGCACTCCCAACAGCTTCATTGTTCTATCTCCAGACCCCAGAACTGCAAGACGATCAACTAAATTCTTAGGAGCCTGAGGGGTAATGGAATCATCATCAGGATCGCTACTGATCTCAGGCTCATGTCCACTGCTGCTGCTCAACTCAACAGTCATTGCTGATTGTTTCATCCGGTCAGCCTCCTTTGCCCTGCATCTCTCATTGTTTTCGATGCCATTCTTCTTTCCGAGCCAGCACTATGTCAACTGGACCCATACTGCCACGCCTCTCGTTCTCTCTCTCTCAGTCTGCAGCTCATTAATGAGTATATAGCAGAAAAGATTGTGAATTTCAAGAACACTGACACTGGGGAACATTAAAATTGCAATAATACTCAGTTACTCACTCAGGAACTCATTCATTGTCTCGTCCACCATGTCCAGTAGCAGTGTGTGCACGCTTGATGATATCATACACGTCGTCCATGTGGGTGTAGTAGACTGGGTCCTCTGCAGGGTCTGTCAACTTTCGGACCAATTTTTCCACATCACCACACTGTAATATCTGATATTTTTTGATGATATAGGGGCCTAATACTGCCTGGGAGTCTTGGACTCTGCTTTGCTAGCATTTCTTAACTCCTCGATCAAATGGATATGTCGCTGTGTCTTTGAAAGCTTTCAGGGAATGTGCATAGAAATCACTTGAAGATTTCAGGGAATATGTATATACCCTGTTTTTTTTCAGGGAATGTATACATTCCCTGAGTGAATCAGGGAATATACATATACCCTGAAATTTTCAGGGAATATACATATTCCCTGAAAATACACATTCCCTGTAACAATATACAGGGTGCGGCAAAATAAAGTAATCCCCTGCAGTGTTTGGTTGATATCTCAAGAACGAAGTTGGATTTTTATAAGAAAATTTACACGGCCATTGGTCATTGATATCTACGTATAATTGCCAAATTACATTATATTATCACAACAATTGACTAAGTTATGCTATTTGAACAGAGACAAGCCCACGCTTTATAACGTGCATTTTCCAGCAGGACGGCGCTCCAGCGCACACGGCACGTGTCACGCAGGAGTGGCTGCACGCAAACTGTCCTGAGATCATTGAGAAGGACCAGTGGCCACCAAATTCCCCAGATCTCAACCCCCTTGACTATCACGTGTGGGGAGCCATGCTGGAAAGGTATCACAAACTCCAGCCGAAGCCAAAGACAATCGCCGAGTTGAAAGCCGCTTTGCAGTCAATATGGGACGATATGCCACAGGCGCCGATCAACAAGGCCATCAAGAACTTTACCAAACGGCTGAAGGCATGCGTGCAGGCCAATGGTGGACACTTTGAACACTTAATGTAAAATTGAAAGTGCAATTCGTAAAGCTTTGTTGTAAAAATATTTCAAGTTGTACCATTTATTTTTCTTGTTTCTTTACAAAGTAACTATTTTTAACCATGTAAAATCGTGGGGGTGTCGTGTTTGAAATAACATAACTTTGTCATATTTCAAGATTGTTAAATAACATTTGGAAGTTATATGTAGATGTGAACAGACAATATCATTACCAAGCTTTATATAAAAATTCTAAGCGGTTGCTACAGAATTTGCAACACACTGCAGGGGATTACTTTATTTTGCCGCACCCTGTATATATATATATATATATATGGTAGTTTTCCCTTCTTTTCAAAACTTTAGTCACACCTCTTCCCAAGAAATCATCGCTTGATGAAGAGATCATTTCAAACAACTGACTTCTCTGAACCCTATCATCTCCAAATTAGCTGAGCAGGTTGTCCTATCTCGGATCAATGACTATCTATCTTCCAACTCACTCCTGAATTTACACCAGTCTGGAGGCTTTACAACACGGCGCTTGCCTGAAGCCTTAGGCCCCCCTACCAGCTTTTCTTTACAATAAGCTTGTTTCTGCCATCTCTCATGAACTGGTCTGCATTGGATCCATTCATCACAACATCTTACTCCAAACTTTCAACCTGGTTTGGTTTTACTGGCGCTGCTTTCCTCTGGATTCAATCTGATATCTCCTCCTCTTTCTCTGTTAAAATATTGGAAGACTCATCTCAATTATGTTCTCTTATTTCGGAGTTCCACAAGGCAATGTGACTCTGTCCATGGAGCTTTTTTCTTTATCTTTACACTAACTCACTCAGCTCACTCATTTACGCATCCTCAGTTAACCATCACATACAAATTCTTATGTCCGTAACTTGGGTAGGCCTACGACTTTTGACCCAAACCTCAGCGTCTCTGATCACCAACTTCTCACGCCTTCGTTTCGTGCGCATTCGCGAACTTCGTAGAATCCGTCCTGTGCTTGTCCT
Source organism: Allolobophora icterica (assembly GCA_963556255.1). NCBI lineage: Eukaryota > Metazoa > Annelida > Clitellata > Crassiclitellata > Lumbricidae > Allolobophora > Allolobophora icterica. The sequence continues at coordinate 26,402,268 of OY744603.1, read as the reverse complement.
GAAAATCGCATCAACTATGCAGCTCAGTGCTGGGTAAAATACTCTGTAAATGTATTTCAAATAATAAATACAAATATATTTTCCAAAAGCATTTGATACAACTGTTTTAAATGAAATTACGTCCGCCACAACTGAATAAATGTCAAACGGGTGTAGACGATGGAATGACCGTGTTGTAGGCCTACCTAAATGAAAATTTCCCTTACTACTGGAAAGGATGTAAGAGATTCGAGATTTGGCGATGGGTCTTCAATATACTGCATAACTTGCAGATTTACCTGGCTAGGGGCCATCCATATATTACGTACGCAAAAATCCGGGAGAATTTGACCCACTTCCATCCTGTTCGCAAGCGTACTTTCTTCCACCCACCCCTACGTGCTTACGTAAGCTTGACCCACACCCCCCCCCGAAGACCAGCTGCAGATAGTGTCTCGACAGCTCCTGGCAGCGACTGTCTGCACTTTAGGCCAGATTGATAGATGAGTGAGGGCCAATATAGACAAATTATAGGTGTCTCGTTCACAGCACAGAATATTTGCACATGGCTTTTATATAATGTAATAAAATGCCATCGGACGACTATAGGACAATACAGAGTTATAAATAGGCTAATGTGGACGTCATAATTAAAATTTTATTTTGCGTACGTACACATTTACCCCCTCTCCCCCCCACGTTCGCACCCGTACGCAAAATCGCCTAAATATGACCCCTCCCTCCTCATTGCGTACGTAATATGTTGGGGTAGGCCCTACCAGATGAGTCAGCTGGATGGACGTCGTAGTTGTAAAAGTTGTCGTGATCTGCATTGTTCTCAGAGGCACAGTGGTTTCATAAGATTGTGTTTGGTTGGCGAATACCCCAGAAGTGTCAAGGAGAAGCTTTCGGAATCTATCTTTCTGGGAATACGGCACCCAACATTGTTTAAAGAATGGATGCGTTACAGCAGCCAAGATATAGGCCTAGTGATCAACAGTGGTAACTATAGGCCTACAAAGTTCACCAAGATCACTGAGTTATTATTACCAAGAACATTTATGTTGCGTGAAATATATCTGAGTAAGTAGGTAATAAATAGTATTTCTAACGATGTATTTGATATTTCAAATACAAAATACTGTGAAAAGCATTTCAAATACAAATACAAAATACACAATTTTAATGTATTTGAAATACAAATACATAAATACTTAAATGTATTACAAGTACTATTTCAAACACTCTGTATTTCAAATACTCCACGGCACTGCAACAGCTAGATGCATGGTCCATTCTAAATTAGACTACTGCAATTCACTTTTCCTTATTTATTTTATTTATTTATTCCGGATATTTCTATAGCGCCTCTTGAAGTCAACTACTACTCAGAGGCGCTCCCGACTACAGCATTTGATACTGTGCCGGAATTTTCACGCCGAAGCGCCACGAGCAATTGCGAGCGAAGGACTTGCCCAAGGTCCGTACGCAGCGGCTATAGAGTGGGATTCGAACCTGCAACCCTCCGGTCACAAGGCGCCGAACTTACCACTGAGCCACCACACCTCCAAAATAAACCGCCTTCAAACTATCGAGAATGCTATCCCTCGTGCAGTATTCATTTTGCATTTAATCACGAATAATCCAAGGAATGAAATCGACTACCAATGTTTCTCTAATGCTTCAACTCTTTTCCCTCCTTCTAGGGTCTCCTCAAATCTTATATTTCCTCACCATGTTTCAAACATCTGGCCTCTGCACCATACTTAGGGGTAAATGGTGCAAAAGTGGCAGGGGAGGATAAGAGTGGCATCCCCATTATCGAAGTACTTACTTACTTTGAGAAACCCTTACCGAGTGAGAACATTGACTATCATTAAATGATATGTTTCCATGGGCAGGAAGTTTCCGAAAGTTGAAATGGAAAACTTTTATTAAGATTTTTCGATTTATCGCGTTTTTGCGAACTTGCGTGAGTATCTGATATATATTGTTTACATTCAGTATTAAGATGGCACTTGTTAACGTTTTATTTTGAACTATGCAGGGAAGTCTGTTCTTTTTAATGAAAAAAGTTTGATGGGCCTAGTCCGTGCAATAATGCTGACTGCTGATCGTAATTATGAGCACCCAAAGCGGGGCAAAAGCAGCACTGTAGAGCCACTCTTGCCCCGTTTTACGTGCCATTGTTGCCCCGGGACTGACACTTTTACCCCACATATGTTAGACATAATAGGTTAGCAGGTTTGCCTTTGACATTGTAGCATGATATTTCGAAGTTATAAGCGCAAGACTCAACGACGGAGTTACACTGAGTTACTGTGTCATGCGATGAAAATGGTTGCTAGTGGCGATTTGTCAAAACGCCAAGCAATGATAAAGTTTGAAATTCCAAGAAGAACTATGGCTCTACGTCTTAAGCATCCTGGCTTTATGCCTACAAGTCTAGAACGGTTTAAGCAAGTGCTTAATGCTGAATTTGAAAAAGAGCTTCTCGATTACACAAATGTTCCTGTCCTGAACTGTGAAGTAATTCAGACAAGTGATACCACTGATGCTCAGCCTATCCTCAACTGTGAAGAAATTCAGACAAGTGATAGGCCTACCACTGATGCTCAGCCTATCCTCAACTGTGAAGAAATTCAGACAAGTGATACCACTGATGCTCAGCCTATCATCAACTGTGAAGAAATTCAGGCGAATGAAGCAGTCTAGAAATGAAGTGGCTTCAAGTAAATGCTCAGAATATTTTCTCTTGTTCAGATAATCCCATTACCATGTTCTTCTGCCTATAGGCAAAATGCAGATGGCAAGCGTAAAAGGAAGAGTGAAAGGTCAACAGTGCTGACGTCAAGTCCATACATAGCAAGTTTAGAGGTGAAAATTGCAAGAGCTGGGGCAAAGAGGAAGTTACCTAGTGCAAAAGCAAGTGCTTGTATGGAAGTCAAGAAATCAAAATGCAGAAGAAACACATGTAAAACGATCAGAAAGATTTCACAAAAGGACTGCTGGCATGCATAATCCATATATTGCCGCAAATTATACAAAGAACCAATAACTGAAGACTGGCTCCAATGTGACAAATGTCGGAACTGGTGCCATGAGTACTGTGCTCCAGCTGAACCCGAAGAAAAGTTTGTGTGCGACTATTGCCTTCGCTTGGGATAAAGAAATCCTAGTTAGACAAACATGAAGAATCTGTTTAATACTTTTCTGCATCAAGTTCTTAATTGTGTTATAATTTCTGAGTCACATTAGATTCATTGCTTGTTTTCTTTTGTCTCTGTTACTTACTGATCAAGAATTTTGCCTAGATATCTGAAAATATTGAACATTTTAATTTTGTGATTCAAGCTTACTAATGACTTTAAATTCTTGAGAATGTTAAGCAAAACGGCTACCTTATTGCAATTGTTTCATTTTATAAATAAAACATAAATTCTTGCTTATTGTTGCAAGACACAATTGTTTAATACATGTGTTCCTGTTTCTGGGGGTAAGAAGAGCATGCCAGTGTTGCCCTCAACAGAGGGTAAGCGTGGCATGATATTCATGCCCCACGCTATGGGGCAAGTGTGGCCTTTTGGGTACCTCTACCCCAAGCCAGATTCTGATGGAAAAAATCATATCCAGTAGCAATTTAAGCAAGTTCATGGAAGCACAGATGTTCTGTCTGTACTAGAGAACAAGTTTCATCTTGATATGTTTAATATTAAACATTTTATTCAACATTGTGTGACTTTGTGCCATGCTTGCCCCCACCTCCCCTACATGTATGTGTTTTTCGTTCCGGTCTACATATTCTCTCTCCACATCTCTCTACGTCTCTCTGTCTCTTTCTGTCTCTGGATTTAGTATAAGCTTACCACTATCCCTACATGTCGGCAGCCAAACACACAAGATCAATACAACACCAACGATTTAAGACCAAGACCAAAGTCTCAAGACCAATACCATAGGCTCAAGACCGAGAGCAAGACCAAATAACTGTTCGATACCCATTTACTTCTAATTTAAGTTTATCAGAAACTAGACAGTGTTTTATAATCTCCGTTCCTAGTTCTTTCATTTGCAGTCCAAAGATAATAAATTTATCAAGGCATTATATTTTTATAGCACTACAATTTATGTTCCAAAAATGGAACGTTGGTAAAAATAAAGGAAATAATAAATGTATATTACGTGATGTCCGTTTTGGATTTTTCACATTTTTTGACTGTTATTTTATGTTGGAATGTTGCTACAACACCGTTGTAAATATTGTGTGTGATTTTCTATGCACATAGTAGGCCTATATTACAGAATGTTTTCTTAAAAATTAAAATAAGCAAAAACTTCGGTATAGCTTGACAATTTCCTTATTGGGTTCAGACATTTACATTTATATAATAAACGTTGGACAGAAGCCTTACAAAACTTATGCCTAAAACTGAACAGAAAGAAATAAACAACGACATGGGACATGGAATATAGCAGCACCTTCTCTAGCGATAGTTCACAATGTTCCTAGTGATGGAAATTGCATATTTTCAGCATTAGCTCATCAGTTAAACCTACTGTTAGACCAAACCACAAAATGAATAACTGCATACCTCCCAATTTATGTTCACTGGCACAGTAGCATTACCCCATCAACTAACTGTGAATAAAAATTGTTTAAAATTTTATTCATACATGCTGCAATGAAATAGATAGAAAATTGTACAAAAACATGAAGTAGGCTTTCTGTTTGTTGTTCCCAACTTAAAGGTCAGCAGCAGTTTCGGCTTTTTAATCTTTATTAGATATTCTAGACATCTCTACTAGATAATCTAGATATTTAATCTTCATCGTCATGTAAATAAGAAATATAGCATGGAACATTCAAGCGTCTGTTAAAGTTAGAAATTATAGCTTCACTGTGCAACTAACTCTGTAGGCCTAGGCCTATAGCTTAAAGTTGTAACAACGTTATTTTATTTCTCCACTTAAAAACGCAGATTTATTGGGTCTATAACCCATATAACAGTCTTTGATTTGTCTATATCCCATTTTGTAAGGTGAATATGAATACATTATCTTGGTATCTGCCTTACCACATGTCTATGTTCTTATTGCCGCCGGAGTGATGGGTCCAGCGTGACTTCACTGGCAGCCTGTCACTAAATTTGTGAATTTGTGTAGTTTTGTTCGTTTACTTTACCGAATGTGCAAATAAATTACTTACTTACCATCTGTTCTCCCATTTGACGAAGACAAAAATGCAGAAAATTTTCGTACCGAAATCAGCCTCCCCAAAATTTATGTGGAGATTTTCCCCTCTGCATCCATCCTATGTTGACCCTGCGTGATAATAAAAGAAATTATATTTGCACTAGCCAAAGCGAAAGGAAAAGCCGATGACGGATTTCGTGGGTTCACAGTCAGTTTCCTGTTGGTTTTAGCGTCCACAGCTGATCTATTATTGGTACAATTAAGCGACACCAACTATATCGGATGTTAACCATTGAATATCAATATATATATATATTACATGTAATGATGAATATCGACATAATAATCAAATAACCGTAGGAACGGTAGCCGATGGTTAAAGCCGTCGACGTGTAATGTGGAGAGTAGAAGTTCGAACCACGCCCGAAGAGATTACCCTGTACGGTCCTTGAGTATGTCCTTCACACACAATTGCTCAGCGCCGTCGCCCATAGATGTTCTATTGCATGGTCGTTTGTACACTTCTAAAATTCTGAATTTTATCAATTGTTATCAAATAACAACAGCTTAAAACTCCTCACAGATGCTACATTCTCTGTATTACACAGTCACCCCAGTTATCTGTCACCAAATATTTGATGCGTCATTTCTGGTTTGAATACAGCGCCACCGAAGTTGAGCAGCCATGAGCTACTGTAAAAAAATGCAGAGCTTACAGATGTTGTACACAGAACCTACAGTCACCCATGCGAATTATATAATTCAGCTAATTACTCTACAGGGTGGGCCAAAAAAGTAACTCCCTAGACGTTTTTACTAATATTTCGGCCAAAAGTAAGAATTTGTATATCAAATTTTACTAGCTGAAAAGTAATTCATATTTACATATGACAGCCAAATGTCACCAAAATATTTCAAACAGAACCAAAGTTATATCACTTTTACTGAGTCCATCCTCTGTTTTTTGATGTTCCAAAAACATATAACGCAACAAAAAGTAACAAACAACGAGTTGTGAAGAAATATCAAGTCTGTTTGATATCAATTATTTGAGATGTGACTTGTTAAAATCGTTTTTTTTGTCATACGTAAATATGAATTACTTTTCAACCAGTAAAATTTGATTCACATTAACATCAAATTTCACAGTCATCGGTCTGTCCCCTGTCAGCATGCCCAAGTCCCATATTGGACCCGTATAGAGCCCATGTGGGTTCCATCTAATGCCCACGGAAATGATGGCACGGTCAGTACAGTAGGCGGTAAAATGCATTATATTGTTAGGTAATCAGGTATGTCCAATAGACATACCTGATTACCTAAGAAGTCGATTGGAAGTCGCTAAGTCAGTCGATAAGCATGCGACTTAGTCGAATGGATTAGACAGCCCTGCTCCAGAGTGTGAAAGACTGAGCCAAACTTATGGGGCAAGAGGGTATCAAACCCGTTCTCTTAGCCAAGCATTATATAGCATGGAAACGTTGCTCGTCTTTAAAATAAAGTAAGCCTACTAACTGGAAGAAACCTAAATGAATGTGCCGTTGACTGAATGGGTGCCTTACTCTGAAAAATTTGGGAACCTCTGTTCTACTGTTCGGATGTTCTACTGGAAACCGAGTGGAAACTTTCCACATCGAATGCAATGAGAAGGTTTTCACCCAGGTATATAAACTGAAATTGAACTTCACTCTTCTGTACATCGAAACTACTGGTCTAAACGCCGAGGAATGAAGGGTAGGCTTAATTAGCAAAAACATGGGACTTTTATGATCAAAGATTATGGTAGTAAACTCAAAATTATAAAGCGCTAGTCTAAAGCTTAGTGCTAGCACCAGCTTATTCACGAGCGTTGAATCGTATCAGAGGGTTGACTAGAGATCGATGTCCAGTTTAGGCACGAGTCCGGTTACCAGACAGAAGAGACGGTACAGCTGTTACACGGGTTTCGTTGAGGACGAGAAAGCTTGGATGTAATCGCTATTTAAATAAGTTTATGTCGCCTACACACGTGTCAGCTTAATTAAATTTCCATTATTCGTGATAGGCCTATTTATCGTTTAGTCAACAATACAGTCCATATTATATAATCATTGATAGCACAAATACAACAAAAGTATCTGGTACATGAACTGGGCAAACACACATGGTTGTTACGAACCCAATACCACCAGCGGGACAAAATGGCCTCCATGTACATAGGCGCCGTCTTTGCCAGGCCCTTTTGTGCCTAGTACTACAAGAAATAGGCCATGCGAGGCCAAAGTATGCCTGGGCATCACCAAACATCAGTCCGCAGGAGCTTTTTAAGAGATTATTGTTCTATTTGCATTACTTATCTATAAAATGATATATTGTCGTTGTTAAATTTTAATCTCAATTAACTTTTTGCCAGTGACTATACGTTATACCCCGTGATCGATCGAGTCGAGCTGCTACGATCGACTTGGCTCGGCCGACGATCGATTCGATCGACTTTGTCGACTAGTCGACCTCTCGTCGACTCGATCGACTTGGCAAATAAACGATCGACTTGGTCGACTTTGTCGACTTGGACAGTATCTCTTGGCCAGGGAGTCATGGCGCCAAAGGTGCAGATGCTCACAAGTTTTGGTTCTGTGACGCCGAGGCAGAATGATGCTCACAAAACTTTTGGCTGGCGCTTTGTATTTTATGCTTTCTAAAGTAGTTATTGACTTATTGTTCTATAGACGCTTGCAGTGGCGCCGATCTTGTTTGACAGGTGAGGGGGACATTTTTCAGCTACCGAAGGGCGGTCGCAAAAAAACTCTAAGAATTTCAGAATTTCTTTCTGAATTTCGGCATCTTTTCTGAAATTTATCTTACAAAATAAGTTCATGACCTTTTTTTAGTCATTAATACATTCGATGACCTTTTTTAGCAATTCGTCTCATTTAATCAGATTCCTCTCATATAATCATATTATTGCAACAGTTGTTCTATCATTTAATCTTATAAATGTCATCGTCTATCATTTAATATTATAATGTCATCAACAAATACTTCTACACTGTTAAAGGTGGGGGGGCTAGTCCCCCTCGGCCCCCCATGATCGCCGCCCATGGACGCTTTTCATTTCATGAATATGTAGTATAATAAACTTTTCCACTGATTGTCAAAAATGCTCTTATTGGTTATATCGGATATAAGTATAGTTCTATCCATCTTAGGTCTGTACATGGCTGAGGTTGACTCACGCAGCTTTTAAACACTTTCCGTCCTAACATACAGACATTCGAACGTTTTGAGATCGTCGTTACTGACTACAGAGCTGAAATTTCCTGAAACTAGGGCATTTTTAACGCATCTTAATCTTTCCATTTTCACCATAAAACTGTGAAAAAAAGTATCTGCAGCTTCCACTATACGAAATCACCAAAAGGCTCATAATTTGCACTGAACTTCAAATCAGGTTAATACGGTATTTGTACGTTTACAAAGAATTAGGGCCTACGTCATCACATCATGTGGGTCATGTTGTTACGTAGCCGCCAGAAATAGTAAGAAATATTTCATAATCGAGTCAAGTCGAGGAAACAACGATCGACTCGACTTGTCAAAGCATATGATCGACTCGACTTGCAAGTCGATCGAGTCGAAGATTTGTCGACCGACTCGACTTGGCCAAGTTTCGATCGACTTGATCGACTTGACTCGATCGATCACGGGGTATACTATACGTGTACCGTAGAACGCAGTTTTTCATCCTTATGTCGGCCGAAGAATTATCTAAGGCCGACCATGTCTCAAAAATGATTGACGCACTTGTCTATAGCCCTACTATACTGTCACAGGGAGTTATGTTCCTGAAATTGATATTTGCTCATCAATTATCGGGCAAAATAGTTCGTCTCATGTTTTTTGTGCGAAATTTTACTTTGTTGACCTAATTAGCTAACTGATGGTATATTAAATTATAATTAGTCTAGTCTCCTAAAATTCTTTCTGTAGGTTGCCAGATTCTGATTGCGTAAGGAGAATGGGAACGCATTTCACTGACCACGCTTTCTCGGCCGCCGGTCCCAGATGCTGGAACAGTCTTCCACCTGCCATCAGACTCAGTGAACTCATTTAAACCTAGGCTCAAAACCCACCTGTTCGCCAAGGCTTACCCCGCCCGCTAGTTGTGAGGCGCCCTTGTAGCAGTATGGCCGTGTTACGGCGCCATATAAATTGTCGTTATATCATCATCTTCATCATCATCATCATCATCATCATCATCATCATCATCATCATCATCATCATCATCATCATCTACTGTCAAAGGAATAGTTATTCTAGTCTCCTAGAATTCTTTCTGTACGTTGCAAGATTGCAGATTCTACTGTCAAAGCGATAATTTCAATTAACTCTGTTCAAACAAATCCAAGAAAGCAAAAATATAGAAAATTCCCCCAAAAGAAAAAAAATATTGTTCGCGCTTACGTGCGATAATAATTGCTTTAACTCTCTTTGGGCACTCACAGTCTTTTGGTAATTCGGTGCCTATGTACAATTGTACATGCCAGCCGACTGATCTGAATGCGGGAATCCGTTTACGGTGGACTTAATAAGAGTATGCCGAACTCTCTATAATTGAACGCTCTAGGTCATATATCTTCCCTCGCTTCGTAGGCGTAGAATATTATAGATTCCCTTCCCTCGAATCCCATTTACTGAAGATAGCGTATAGGCCTAGGCGAGACCGTAGAACAATATAGAACCGTAGAACCATAATAAATTATATCAATCGACGTGCATGCACACTATGATCCTACACAGTCTGGTTTAATTAAAAAATTCCACGCGTTAGCTGATATAGTCTACGATTGCAAATTTACACGTATGGCGCAATCTAAGAGCAGGCAGTAAGGCCTACAATTTCGTTGGAGTGCCTCATTGTAACAAAGCGCTCTAAAATTTATATCTCCCGGTGTAGTTTCGAAGCCTCCAAGCACTTGGTTGACACTCAGCGCTCTAATGGACGGATAAAGCATCGCTGAAACTAAAGTTATGATTGCCCAAAGTCAGTTGATCGCCCACAAAGAACATCCGCAAGAAAGACCAACTTTGGCCGCACCATTGGCCTTATCAGCATTTGTCTGCATTTGTCATTACCCCATCACCTTTGCATAGCATGCACTAGAATTACAATAACTTAGATTGTTCTGTGTGACTCTTAATATTTACAAATCTTCGGTTGTTAAGTCATTCAAGTGCGCTTCGACTTCCTTCGGCTTATCCTCTCTGTATCTTTTCCGACAGCAGTCCATCACCATCAAAATTAAAACCTCCAGTACTTCAGCGATTGTTAACATGGACACTCCAATCCAGACTCCAAGTTGTCCGCCAATGTCGGAAATCAGCTGGGTGGAGGTCATTGCTGGTTCTTCCTTTGTGAGAAAAACGTCAGCGTTCGACACATGTATATACGTTGATCTTTGAGAAATCCTTTAAGGTACGTTTATAGTCTTTATTTGTGTAATTCTTATAGAATTCTTTCTTTCCATCGGAAGAGAACCTTTCGATATACCTTTGCTCCGTCAATATTTCATGAGCGACAGTGTCTCCGTCAATGCCCTGAGATGGCCACTGTGACAGACTGTAGGAAACGTCGTAGAGAACATCATTGCAGGATGGATGACATCCGCACTGAGAAAGTAATGTTGCATTGGCCATCACCCGATCTTTCACTTTATCTGCACATTCAATCTTCTTAACGAGGTTAAGAAGTATTTCATCGTCACATGTTGGGAGTTTAGAGCTGTAGAATTTAAAACACTTGTGGAATTCATTCGACAAGTAAATTTCTGGACACTCTTGCAGAGGTCCTCTTTACTGCCGTTCCTTTCAAATCCTAAATATTTTTCCGTAAAGCAATAATCCTGCAGTTTCACTGAATTCTTTTTTCGCGTAATATTCATCCTTTTCGAGTCGTTCAAAGACATGACGTCATCGTCCTCGTCAGGTAGAAGGTCGATGTCAGTAGGTAGCGTGTTTTCGTAGCAGTTACATTCTTTGTAGATGTGATTCTGAATACAGACTTTCTCACAAGCCGTCTTCCTATAAGGTCCAGCAAACTTCTGTTCATCGTCATCTAGAAAATAATACTTCTAGTTGCAGTGTCCGTAAGGCTGATCAAGGCGCTTGCGCCTCTTTGGAGCTAGGCTTAGAGCCGCCATTTGTCCAGGAGGAACGTCATATCCTTCCGTCAACGGAAACGGTTTAGTTCCTGGAGGATGGATCACGACACGGACTCCTCCAGCTCCAGATACTACTACTACTACTACCACTACTACTACTACTACTACTACTACTACTACTACTACTACTACTACTACTACTACTACTACTACTACTACTGTGGCGAAAACGAGCCCTTCACTATCTCAATTCTGGGACCAGAGTGGCGAAACTGCACCTCCCAGATCTCACTTCTTGAGTTAGTGTGGCGGAAATGCTACTCCTCTCTCGCCGGGGTATATCTCTATACCGTATACTCCCAAGGCCAGCCGAGTGGTTAAGAAGGCCCTGGACGTATGTGCGTAGATAAGGCCTCCGATGTCGTCGAAGGACTTAACGAGTTACCCGCAACCGATCGACAGCAAATCATAAGACCGAATAACGATTGAAGACTTGTATTATATCCACGATAATCGACGCAATAATCGATACTTCCAATTGAAACAGAAACACTGGTTGTATTACATTCACGATAATCGACGCAATAATCGATATCTCCAATTGAACTGAAACACTAGTCGTGACTAGAAATTATATCCATATATTCCACAGAACGATCGCTTTACAACTCGTAATACGCAAACAAACACCGCAAGAAATATCTCAACGACGACTAATCACCTGCTTCTATACCCACGTATACTCCAAAGATGCGCCACAGTCGGATTCGAACTGTCGCCGCTCGCAATTTCGGACTCTCTACTCTCTCACTGACTCTTTCTCTCGGCAACCCACTGACTGTCTTCTTCGGATGTCTGCCCGGCAACTGTCTACGATAATTCCAAAGATGCGCCACAGTCGGATTCGAACTGTCGCCGCTCGCAATTTCGGACTCTCTACTATCTCACCGACTCTCTCTCTCCCTTCCGAGGACTGACGACGACTGCACTTCTCTCGGCAACGTCTCTCGGCGACTGTCTGCGATCGACTGGCTATATCCACATATACTCCAAAGATGCGCCACAGTCGGATTCGAACTGTCGCCGCTCGCAATTTCGGACTCTCTACTCTCTCACTGACTCTCTCTCTCTGTTCCGAGGACTGACGACGACTGCACCTCTCTCGGCAACGTCTCTCGGCGACTGTCTGCGATCGACTGGCTGCCACTGTGCGATTCTGTCGCCTTTTATACCTTTCAGAGGGGCCCCAGCGCGCGAAACCCCCCCCCCCCTCCGGGAGTTCATCGTAGGCCACCAGGTCGCATCGACCAAGTCCCCGGCGGGGCATCAGTGCCCCAGGGACAAGCAAAAGGCTAGAGGTCCCTGCTAGAATTGCGCGCCTCAGACGCTACCCCCCCCCTCCTTGAGTCCGTCAAGTACTAGGCCGCATCGGCCAAGCCTTCGGCTGGGCATCAATGCCTCAGGGACAAGCAAAAGGCGTCAAGGTCCCCCCTTAAAGTCATCGAAGGGACTAGGCCGCATCGGCCAAGTCTTCGGCTGGGCATCAGTGCCTCAGGGACAAGCAAAAGGCTATAAGCCCCTGCTGGGATTGCGCGCCTCAGACGCTACCCCCCCTCCTTCAGTCCGTCAAAGCACTAGGCCACATCGGCCAAGTCTTCGGTGGAGGCATCAGTGCCTCAGGGACAAGCAAAAGGCTATAAGCCCCTGCTGGGATGCGCGCCTCAGACGCTACCCCCCCTCCTTGAGTCCGTCAAGTACTAGGCCGCATCGGCCAAGCCTTCGGCTGGGCATCAATGCCTCGGGGACAAGCAAAAGGCGTCAAGGTCCCCCTTAAAGTCATCGAAGGGACTAGGCCGCATCGGCCAAGTCTTCGGCCAGGCATCAGTGCCTCAGGGACAAGCTAAAGAGCGTCGAGGTCCCCCCTTAAAGTCATCGAAGAGACTAGGCCGCATCGGCCATGTCTTCGGTGGAGGCATCAGTGCTTCAGGGACAAGCAAAAGGCTAGAGGTCCCTTCTAGAATGCGCGCCTCAGACGCCACCCCCCCTCCTTGAGTCCGTCAAAGCACTAGGCCGCATCGGCCAAGTCTTCGGCTAGGCATCAGTGCCTCAGGGACAAGCAAAAGGCTAGAGGTCCCTTCTAGAATGCGCGCCTCAGACGCCACCCCCCCTCCTTGAGTCCGTCAAAGCACTAGGCCGCATCGGCCAAGTCTTCGGTGGAGGCATCAGTGCTTCAGGGACAAGCAAAAGGCTATAGGCCCCTGCTGGGATGCGCGCCTCAGACGCTACCCCCCCTCCTTGAGTCCGTCAAAGCACTAGGCCGCATCGGCCAAGTCTTCGGCTAGGCATCAGTGCCTCAGGGACAAGCAAAAGGCGTCAAGGTCCCCCTTAAAGTCATCGAAGGGACTAGGCCGCATCGGCCAAGCCTTCGGCTAGGCCTCAGTGCCCCAGGGAGACCCCAAAGGCGTCGTGATCCCCTTTCTTTTGAATTAGTTGAATTGAATTTTCACTGTACCAGGATCAGCGATGGAGGCCGATCTCTCCCCCCCCCCCCAATTTCGCTACATCCTCGGCGGACCAGGGCGAGAGGATGTCCCCATCCTCGATTGCAACACCCATAAGAAACATCACGTTACATCGAAACTTAACTACGAAAAGACTAATCGTAACTGCGAACATTTAACACACAGGGCACTAGGCCTCACGAAGGCGCAGGGCACTGGGCCGCATCGGGCGCAGGGCACTGGGCCGCATCGGAACCTGTTCTTCGCTATCGAAAGCAATAATCAACTAATATCTAAATGCGCCACATGATTCCATAATATCACTACTCCTTAATTATGCAGTCAAAGAGAAATCCGGACTACGCAACAACAATTTAACCCTAACCAACTGAATTACACAAAACATCAATGTGTCTTCATCTTTCACATCACTTGCGACTCCTTAAATCATCAGCGGCATTGTCACCGAGCCACCGGATCGCAAGAATCTACGAATTTCACTGTAAATAGCGTGCGGGCCGGCGAACTTGACGCCGGGGCCGACTATCGACGATCCCGTCGCTTGGTGGTTGCTCAAGCAGCGTGTCATCGTTCTCCAACACTTCTTCGTCAAAGCACGGTTTCAACTTGTCAACGTGGACAGTAAACGGTCGAGAATTGGCCGTCTTCCGAAATATATAGTTCACAGCCCCTCTCTGTTCCACCACAGTAAATGGCCCAGTGTACATACGGGTCCATTTCGGGGTGCGCCCTCGATGGCGACGCGGTGTGTAGTAGAATACGCGGTCTCCCGGTTTGAACCGCGCGAGACGAACTCGTAGATCGTAAGTATGACGGCGTCGTTCCGCCGCAACTTTCAACTGTTCGCGGACTAGTCGATATGCATTCTCCATACGTTCAGCGAAGTCTCGAACATAGCTCACGTAGGTAGCATCATTGCGGTCGGCATTCGGAGGTCGACCGTAAACGAGATCCAGTGGGGCTCTTGTCTCGCGACCGAACATGAGGAAGTTCGGACTGAAGCCCGTCGTTTCATGCAGCGACGCCCGGTAGGCGGTCAGGACATGGGGCAAGACTTCGTCCCAATCCCTCCTGATGGCTGCAGATAACCTTACTAATAATTGGCGAAGCTTCCGATACAATGTCCCATCGAAATTTGTTCCCTGATCGGTAATTATTTGTAACGGGGCCGCGTACCTCACAATTACGGTCTCGACTGAACCACTAACCACCGATATCGCTTCATGATTAACCCACGCTACCGTTTGTACCGCTGCGACCAACACCAGCAGAACTGGGAAAATGTTTCTCTTAGCTATTTTCGTCCCGTTCTGTCTTGCGGCCAACGTCTTATCTAAATGCTCATATACTACAGTCGTATTCGGCAATGGCTGTCGTCTTAAAGACTGTCGTACCGGTCTTGTACCGGTGTCTATCGTATGTGTAGTCACGGTCGTCCTACCAAGATCTCTTTCCGTTGCAGAAAATATATCTCTATGTTCCGCCAACAAGTTTCGCAGCTGTATACGATCATCCGGCCTCACCTCTTCCGGAAGATCTTCTAGCAAAGAGTCAAGGGAGAAATCACCTTTGACCCGACCTCTGCCTTCCTTACTAACACTGCTATGTTCAACCTCTACTGGGTGTAAGCCTCCTAGCACTAAGTCTTGGTCCCTACTTAGCTTAACCGGGTCTTCACTAAGGTTTGCCACCCTTACCTGGGTCGTATCCACACGATCTCCAATCACTACTCGGGCTAGGTGAACACTAGGCTGGACCTCCGCGGCCTCAGTCATCCATGCAGGCGCTTTAGTAGCTAAGTCCCCATACTGCGTCTTAACTACCACATCTTGTTGGCACTTAGGCGATACCACCACCTCCTCGGCGACGATCACGCGCCGGCACCACATGGACCCATTGCCCCTTACAAGGGACACACGTCGACGGCCAACAAACAAGGCCCCCATACCAAAACCCAAGCGACATCGGTGCTCCCTTAGCCAATCCATACCTAACAAAGGTTCGGTAATCTGATCGGATACCAGAAAACCCGTGTGAATTTTGAAACCCGTCCGAATTTTAATCGGGATGTTTACTTCTCCAAGGACCCGTATATTAGACCCATTTGCAGCCATCAAAAAGCGATTACATGGACGTAAGTCTAACCCTTCAACAGTAGAAGACGGTACCAGGCTTACTTCTGATCCAGTGTCGATCAGGCAGGTCTGCGGTCGTCCGTTGACTATACCTCGTATGTAGATGGCGTTGTTGCTTGCGCGATTCGGAAGCCTTGATCGCGCAGTGTGATTAGTGACGACTTCCTCCATTGCATCGGTCGGTTCCGTACCGACCGTTGCCGTTGCTGGCTGACGATTGAAGGGCCGGCGGCCTTGCCGGCAGTTGCGAGCGAAGTGACCGGGTCGGCCACAGTTGAAGCAGGCCGCCGTCCGCCGTGGAACTCCTTGGTTGCCTTCCGAAGGCCGAGCGTCTCGCCCGGTCGCAGTGGTCATCGTAGCTGGGCCCCGCAGTTCTCGGAGTTGTCGTTCAATGTTACTCTCCATCTCTCGCTGCCATCTCCGTTGCTCTTCGCGCTGCTCAGCGAGAAATCGGTCGAGCTGTGACCGGATCTGAGCGTTGACGTCGGTCTCCTGCGTTCCCCTTACTCTGTTCGGCTGTCTTCTCCGATCGTCCGCATCCGTCCTTTGCTGATAGGCCTCAAGGCGAAGCGCCGCCCGGTAGGCCTCATCCAAACTTTTTGGCTCTCGTTCGCGAACCTTGAGTGAAAGTTCGCGGTCCCGCATGGCTTCCAAGAAAGAATCCCTGGCGATGATCTGCGTAGTCTCATTGGATGGCACCGGATACGCGAGGACCACAAGTCGCCGAATGTCATGAAGCAAATCGCTAAGGCTTTCATCGGCGCGCTGACGTCGGTAGTAGAGCTGCGCACGGAACATCTCGGCCTGGCCTTCCATGCCATACCGCTGTCGCAGACGTCCGACTAGTTCTTCATATGTTACATCCTGGCGAGCGCCGAAGTCCCATAACAACTGAGTCGTAGTTTTCTCCAGTGCACATCGGAGGAAGTCGATCTTATCCGAGGCCGTCCATCGGTTATGTGTTGCACATACCTCGAATTGCGCCAGGAAGGACTCCAACGATCCTGTTCCGTCGAACTTCCCCGGTTTCATCTGCATCGGTCTCATCTTCAGAAGGCCCCCGATGCCTTCCAGCAATTTCTGTGGCGACATTTCTTTTTCTGGTCTCTCTCGTCCGCCCAATTCATCGGACCTCAGGTCACCATCGCCAATGTCCTCCAAAAAACTCCGTTCCGGCGAAGCCTCCGTCGCTCGCCGTCTTCTCACGGGAGTTGAAGTGCCCGAGACCGGATCCTCGATACCCCGCGGTCTTCGTCGAATGATCACCTCCTCGTCTTCCATCGCTGTCGATCAAAACTCGTCGTTTCAATACCCCAACTTCTGGTGCCAGTGTGGCGAAAACGAGCCCTTCACTATCTCAATTCTGGGACCAGAGTGGCGAAACTGCACCTCCCAGATCTCACTTCTTGAGTTAGTGTGGCGGAAATGCTACTCCTCTCTCGCCGGGGTATATCTCTATACCGTATACTCCCAAGGCCAGCCGAGTGGTTAAGAAGGCCCTGGACGTATGTGCGTAGATAAGGCCTCCGATGTCGTCGAAGGACTTAACGAGTTACCCGCAACCGATCGACAGCAAATCATAAGACCGAATAACGATTGAAGACTTGTATTATATCCACGATAATCGACGCAATAATCGATACTTCCAATTGAAACAGAAACACTGGTTGTATTACATTCACGATAATCGACGCAATAATCGATATCTCCAATTGAACTGAAACACTAGTCGTGACTAGAAATTATATCCATATATTCCACAGAACGATCGCTTTACAACTCGTAATACGCAAACAAACACCGCAAGAAATATCTCAACGACGACTAATCACCTGCTTCTATACCCACGTATACTCCAAAGATGCGCCACAGTCGGATTCGAACTGTCGCCGCTCGCAATTTCGGACTCTCTACTCTCTCACTGACTCTTTCTCTCGGCAACCCACTGACTGTCTTCTTCGGATGTCTGCCGGCAACTGTCTACGATAATTCCAAAGATGCGCCACAGTCGGATTCGAACTGTCGCCGCTCGCAATTTCGGACTCTCTACTATCTCACCGACTCTCTCTCTCCCTTCCGAGGACTGACGACGACTGCACTTCTCTCGGCAACGTCTCTCGGCGACTGTCTGCGATCGACTGGCTATATCCACATATACTCCAAAGATGCGCCACAGTCGGATTCGAACTGTCGCCGCTCGCAATTTCGGACTCTCTACTCTCTCACTGACTCTCTCTCTCTGTTCCGAGGACTGACGACGACTGCACCTCTCTCGGCAACGTCTCTCGGCGACTGTCTGCGATCGACTGGCTGCCACTGTGCGATTCTGTCGCCTTTTATACCTTTCAGAGGGGCCCCAGCGCGCGAAACCCCCCCCCCCCTCCGGGAGTTCATCGTAGGCCACCAGGTCGCATCGACCAAGTCCCCGGCGGGGCATCAGTGCCCCAGGGACAAGCAAAAGGCTAGAGGTCCCTGCTAGAATTGCGCGCCTCAGACGCTACCCCCCCTCCTTGAGTCCGTCAAGTACTAGGCCGCATCGGCCAAGCCTTCGGCTGGGCATCAATGCCTCAGGGACAAGCAAAAGGCGTCAAGGTCCCCCCTTAAAGTCATCGAAGGGACTAGGCCGCATCGGCCAAGTCTTCGGCTGGGCATCAGTGCCTCAGGGACAAGCAAAAGGCTATAAGCCCCTGCTGGGATTGCGCGCCTCAGACGCTACCCCCCCTCCTTCAGTCCGTCAAAGCACTAGGCCACATCGGCCAAGTCTTCGGTGGAGGCATCAGTGCCTCAGGGACAAGCAAAAGGCTATAAGCCCCTGCTGGGATGCGCGCCTCAGACGCTACCCCCCCTCCTTGAGTCCGTCAAGTACTAGGCCGCATCGGCCAAGCCTTCGGCTGGGCATCAATGCCTCGGGGACAAGCAAAAGGCGTCAAGGTCCCCCTTAAAGTCATCGAAGGGACTAGGCCGCATCGGCCAAGTCTTCGGCCAGGCATCAGTGCCTCAGGGACAAGCTAAAGAGCGTCGAGGTCCCCCCTTAAAGTCATCGAAGAGACTAGGCCGCATCGGCCATGTCTTCGGTGGAGGCATCAGTGCTTCAGGGACAAGCAAAAGGCTAGAGGTCCCTTCTAGAATGCGCGCCTCAGACGCCACCCCCCCTCCTTGAGTCCGTCAAAGCACTAGGCCGCATCGGCCAAGTCTTCGGCTAGGCATCAGTGCCTCAGGGACAAGCAAAAGGCTAGAGGTCCCTTCTAGAATGCGCGCCTCAGACGCCACCCCCCCTCCTTGAGTCCGTCAAAGCACTAGGCCGCATCGGCCAAGTCTTCGGTGGAGGCATCAGTGCTTCAGGGACAAGCAAAAGGCTATAGGCCCCTGCTGGGATGCGCGCCTCCTGCGCGATCCCTCCATGAGTCCGTCAAAGCACTAGGCCGCATCGGCCAAGTCTTCGGCTAGGCATCAGTGCCTCAGGGACAAGCAAAAGGCGTCAAGGTCCCCCTTAAAGTCATCGAAGGGACTAGGCCGCATCGGCCAAGCCTTCGGCTAGGCCTCAGTGCCCCAGGGAGACCCCAAAGGCGTCGTGATCCCCTTTCTTTTGAATTAGTTGAATTGAATTTTCACTGTACCAGGATCAGCGATGGAGGCCGATCTCTCCCCCCCCCCAATTTCGCTACATCCTCGGCGGACCAGGGCGAGAGGATGTCCCCATCCTCGATTGCAACACCCATAAGAAACATCACGTTACATCGAAACTTAACTACGAAAAGACTAATCGTAACTGCGAACATTTAACACACAGGGCACTAGGCCTCACGAAGGCGCAGGGCACTGGGCCGCATCGGGCGCAGGGCACTGGGCCGCATCGGAACCTGTTCTTCGCTATCGAAAGCAATAATCAACTAATATCTAAATGCGCCACATGATTCCATAATATCACTACTCCTTAATTATGCAGTCAAAGAGAAATCCGGACTACGCAACAACAATTTAACCCTAACCAACTGAATTACACAAAACATCAATGTGTCTTCATCTTTCACATCACTTGCGACTCCTTAAATCATCAGCGGCATTGTCACCGAGCCACCGGATCGCAAGAATCTACGAATTTCACTGTAAATAGCGTGCGGGCCGGCGAACTTGACGCCGGGGCCGACTATCGACGATCCCGTCGCTTGGTGGTTGCTCAAGCAGCGTGTCATCGTTCTCCAACACTTCTTCGTCAAAGCACGGTTTCAACTTGTCAACGTGGACAGTAAACGGTCGAGAATTGGCCGTCTTCCGAAATATATAGTTCACAGCCCCTCTCTGTTCCACCACAGTAAATGGCCCAGTGTACATACGGGTCCATTTCGGGGTGCGCCCTCGATGGCGACGCGGTGTGTAGTAGAATACGCGGTCTCCCGGTTTGAACCGCGCGAGACGAACTCGTAGATCGTAAGTATGACGGCGTCGTTCCGCCGCAACTTTCAACTGTTCGCGGACTAGTCGATATGCATTCTCCATACGTTCAGCGAAGTCTCGAACATAGCTCACGTAGGTAGCATCATTGCGGTCGGCATTCGGAGGTCGACCGTAAACGAGATCCAGTGGGGCTCTTGTCTCGCGACCGAACATGAGGAAGTTCGGACTGAAGCCCGTCGTTTCATGCAGCGACGCCCGGTAGGCGGTCAGGACATGGGGCAAGACTTCGTCCCAATCCCTCCTGATGGCTGCAGATAACCTTACTAATAATTGGCGAAGCTTCCGATACAATGTCCCATCGAAATTTGTTCCCTGATCGGTAATTATTTGTAACGGGGCCGCGTACCTCACAATTACGGTCTCGACTGAACCACTAACCACCGATATCGCTTCATGATTAACCCACGCTACCGTTTGTACCGCTGCGACCAACACCAGCAGAACTGGGAAAATGTTTCTCTTAGCTATTTTCGTCCCGTTCTGTCTTGCGGCCAACGTCTTATCTAAATGCTCATATACTACAGTCGTATTCGGCAATGGCTGTCGTCTTAAAGACTGTCGTACCGGTCTTGTACCGGTGTCTATCGTATGTGTAGTCACGGTCGTCCTACCAAGATCTCTTTCCGTTGCAGAAAATATATCTCTATGTTCCGCCAACAAGTTTCGCAGCTGTATACGATCATCCGGCCTCACCTCTTCCGGAAGATCTTCTAGCAAAGAGTCAAGGGAGAAATCACCTTTGACCCGACCTCTGCCTTCCTTACTAACACTGCTATGTTCAACCTCTACTGGGTGTAAGCCTCCTAGCACTAAGTCTTGGTCCCTACTTAGCTTAACCGGGTCTTCACTAAGGTTTGCCACCCTTACCTGGGTCGTATCCACACGATCTCCAATCACTACTCGGGCTAGGTGAACACTAGGCTGGACCTCCGCGGCCTCAGTCATCCATGCAGGCGCTTTAGTAGCTAAGTCCCCATACTGCGTCTTAACTACCACATCTTGTTGGCACTTAGGCGATACCACCACCTCCTCGGCGACGATCACGCGCCGGCACCACATGGACCCATTGCCCCTTACAAGGGACACACGTCGACGGCCAACAAACAAGGCCCCCATACCAAAACCCAAGCGACATCGGTGCTCCCTTAGCCAATCCATACCTAACAAAGGTTCGGTAATCTGATCGGATACCAGAAAACCCGTGTGAATTTTGAAACCCGTCCGAATTTTAATCGGGATGTTTACTTCTCCAAGGACCCGTATATTAGACCCATTTGCAGCCATCAAAAAGCGATTACATGGACGTAAGTCTAACCCTTCAACAGTAGAAGACGGTACCAGGCTTACTTCTGATCCAGTGTCGATCAGGCAGGTCTGCGGTCGTCCGTTGACTATACCTCGTATGTAGATGGCGTTGTTGCTTGCGCGATTCGGAAGCCTTGATCGCGCAGTGTGATTAGTGACGACTTCCTCCATTGCATCGGTCGGTTCCGTACCGACCGTTGCCGTTGCTGGCTGACGATTGAAGGGCCGGCGGCCTTGCCGGCAGTTGCGAGCGAAGTGACCGGGTCGGCCACAGTTGAAGCAGGCCGCCGTCCGCCGTGGAACTCCTTGGTTGCCTTCCGAAGGCCGAGCGTCTCGCCCGGTCGCAGTGGTCATCGTAGCTGGGCCCCGCAGTTCTCGGAGTTGTCGTTCAATGTTACTCTCCATCTCTCGCTGCCATCTCCGTTGCTCTTCGCGCTGCTCAGCGAGAAATCGGTCGAGCTGTGACCGGATCTGAGCGTTGACGTCGGTCTCCTGCGTTCCCCTTACTCTGTTCGGCTGTCTTCTCCGATCGTCCGCATCCGTCCTTTGCTGATAGGCCTCAAGGCGAAGCGCCGCCCGGTAGGCCTCATCCAAACTTTTTGGCTCTCGTTCGCGAACCTTGAGTGAAAGTTCGCGGTCCCGCATGGCTTCCAAGAAAGAATCCCTGGCGATGATCTGCGTAGTCTCATTGGATGGCACCGGATACGCGAGGACCACAAGTCGCCGAATGTCATGAAGCAAATCGCTAAGGCTTTCATCGGCGCGCTGACGTCGGTAGTAGAGCTGCGCACGGAACATCTCGGCCTGGCCTTCCATGCCATACCGCTGTCGCAGACGTCCGACTAGTTCTTCATATGTTACATCCTGGCGAGCGCCGAAGTCCCATAACAACTGAGTCGTAGTTTTCTCCAGTGCACATCGGAGGAAGTCGATCTTATCCGAGGCCGTCCATCGGTTATGTGTTGCACATACCTCGAATTGCGCCAGGAAGGACTCCAACGATCCTGTTCCGTCGAACTTCCCCGGTTTCATCTGCATCGGTCTCATCTTCAGAAGGCCCCCGATGCCTTCCAGCAATTTCTGTGGCGACATTTCTTTTTCTGGTCTCTCTCGTCCGCCCAATTCATCGGACCTCAGGTCACCATCGCCAATGTCCTCCAAAAAACTCCGTTCCGGCGAAGCCTCCGTCGCTCGCCGTCTTCTCACGGGAGTTGAAGTGCCCGAGACCGGATCCTCGATACCCCGCGGTCTTCGTCGAATGATCACCTCCTCGTCTTCCATCGCTGTCGATCAAAACTCGTCGTTTCAATACCCCAACTTCTGGTGCCAGTGTGGCGAAAACGAGCCCTTCACTATCTCAATTCTGGGACCAGAGTGGCGAAACTGCACCTCCCAGATCTCACTTCTTGAGTTAGTGTGGCGGAAATGCTACTCCTCTCTCGCCGGGGTATATCTCTATACCGTATACTCCCAAGGCCAGCCGAGTGGTTAAGAAGGCCCTGGACGTATGTGCGTAGATAAGGCCTCCGATGTCGTCGAAGGACTTAACGAGTTACCCGCAACCGATCGACAGCAAATCATAAGACCGAATAACGATTGAAGACTTGTATTATATCCACGATAATCGACGCAATAATCGATACTTCCAATTGAAACAGAAACACTGGTTGTATTACATTCACGATAATCGACGCAATAATCGATATCTCCAATTGAACTGAAACACTAGTCGTGACTAGAAATTATATCCATATATTCCACAGAACGATCGCTTTACAACTCGTAATACGCAAACAAACACCGCAAGAAATATCTCAACGACGACTAATCACCTGCTTCTATATCCACGTATACTCCAAAGATGCGCCACAGTCGGATTCGAACTGTCGCCGCTCGCAATTTCGGACTCTCTACTCTCTCACTGACTCTTTCTCTCGGCAACCCACTGACTGTCTTCTTCGGATGTCTGCCGGCAACTGTCTACGATAATTCCAAAGATGCGCCACAGTCGGATTCGAACTGTCGCCGCTCGCAATTTCGGACTCTCTACTATCTCACCGACTCTCTCTCTCCCTTCCGAGGACTGACGACGACTGCACTTCTCTCGGCAACGTCTCTCGGCGACTGTCTGCGATCGACTGGCTATATCCACATATACTCCAAAGATGCGCCACAGTCGGATTCGAACTGTCGCCGCTCGCAATTTCGGACTCTCTACTCTCTCACTGACTCTCTCTCTCTGTTCCGAGGACTGACGACGACTGCACCTCTCTCGGCAACGTCTCTCGGCGACTGTCTGCGATCGACTGGCTGCCACTGTGCGATTCTGTCGCCTTTTATACCTTTCAGAGGGGCCCCAGCGCGCGAAACCCCCCCCCCTCCGGGAGTTCATCGTAGGCCACCAGGTCGCATCGACCAAGTCCCCGGCGGGGCATCAGTGCCCCAGGGACAAGCAAAAGGCTAGAGGTCCCTGCTAGAATTGCGCGCCTCAGACGCTACCCCCCCTCCTTGAGTCCGTCAAGTACTAGGCCGCATCGGCCAAGCCTTCGGCTGGGCATCAATGCCTCAGGGACAAGCAAAAGGCGTCAAGGTCCCCCCTTAAAGTCATCGAAGGGACTAGGCCGCATCGGCCAAGTCTTCGGCTGGGCATCAGTGCCTCAGGGACAAGCAAAAGGCTATAAGCCCCTGCTGGGATTGCGCGCCTCAGACGCTACCCCCCCTCCTTCAGTCCGTCAAAGCACTAGGCCACATCGGCCAAGTCTTCGGTGGAGGCATCAGTGCCTCAGGGACAAGCAAAAGGCTATAAGCCCCTGCTGGGATGCGCGCCTCAGACGCTACCCCCCCTCCTTGAGTCCGTCAAGTACTAGGCCGCATCGGCCAAGCCTTCGGCTGGGCATCAATGCCTCGGGGACAAGCAAAAGGCGTCAAGGTCCCCCTTAAAGTCATCGAAGGGACTAGGCCGCATCGGCCAAGTCTTCGGCCAGGCATCAGTGCCTCAGGGACAAGCTAAAGAGCGTCGAGGTCACCCTTAAAGTCATCGAAGGGACTAGGCCGCATCGGCCAAGTCTTCGGCTAGGCATCAGTGCCTCAGGGACAAGCTAAAGAGCGTCGAGGTCCCCCCTTAAAGTCATCGAAGAGACTAGGCCGCATCGGCCATGTCTTCGGTGGAGGCATCAGTGCTTCAGGGACAAGCAAAAGGCTAGAGGTCCCTTCTAGAATGCGCGCCTCAGACGCCACCCCCCTCCTTGAGTCCGTCAAAGCACTAGGCCGCATCGGCCAAGTCTTCGGCTAGGCATCAGTGCCTCAGGGACAAGCAAAAGGCTAGAGGTCCCTTCTAGAATGCGCGCCTCAGACGCCACCCCCCCTCCTTGAGTCCGTCAAAGCACTAGGCCGCATCGGCCAAGTCTTCGGTGGAGGCATCAGTGCTTCAGGGACAAGCAAAAGGCTATAGGCCCCTGCTGGGATGCGCGCCTCAGACGCTACCCCCCCTCCTTGAGTCCGTCAAAGCACTAGGCCGCATCGGCCAAGTCTTCGGCTAGGCATCAGTGCCTCAGGGACAAGCAAAAGGCGTCAAGGTCCCCCTTAAAGTCATCGAAGGGACTAGGCCGCATCGGCCAAGCCTTCGGCTAGGCCTCAGTGCCCCAGGGAGACCCCAAAGGCGTCGTGATCCCCTTTCCCTTGAATTAGTTGAATTGAATTTTCACTGTACCAGGATCAGCGATGGAGGCCGATCTCTCCCCCCCCAATTTCGCTACACTACTACTACTACTACTACTATTATTATTATTATTATTATTATTATTATTATTATTATTATCTGAAGCGCCATTTCAGCGTCACTCAGACAGAGGTGGCAGGGTCCTAGAAAGGCAGATGGCGTTTCCACGTTGCAGGGCCACCGAAATCCGTTGGAACAAATACGATGTCTCCAGTGGATCGTGCGTTGAGTCTGATATTCGGCTTCCCAGCTCCACAACGAACTGTAGACCTTCGCCACTCCAAGATCCGCCCGTCTCCACTGCGATCGCCACAAAGGTATGGGTGTTAGTGATCGCTGCGTATTTCGCCCTCTTGATCAGAACTGCACGTTCCGCGGCCTCGCCAGCTCCGATGGATGATATTATTATTATTAGTATCATCGCCATCATAATCGTTATCATTATCACCATCATTATCAGCATCATAATCATCATCATCATCATCATCATTATTATTATTATTGTTGCTGTTGTTGTTGTCGTTGTTATTATTATTATGTTTGTTGTTATCAGTATCGTCATCATATATACATATATGATGACCAGGGCCGCCGATTTTTAGGGGCCGCCAATTTTCCATTTTTCAAAAATTATTTAATTATTATTCGTGAAGAGAGGTGAATGACTAAAAAAAGGTCATCAACTTTTTTGTGCTTAGGGCCACCGATTTGCCTAGGGCCGCCGATTTGCCCAGGGCCGCCAAATGTCTTGAGCCGGGCCTGCTATCATCTTCATTATTATTATCAATATCACTATCATTATACTGACTGAGAGGTTCTTAAGGGATGCAGAAATGTTCTGCGACATTTTAATATTGCAGGTGTAATCGTCTTCATCATCACCATCATCATCACCATCACATCATCATCGTCGTCATCATCATCATCATCGTCATCATCATCATCATCATCATCATCATCGTCGTCGTCGTCATCATCATCATCATCATCAATATAACATTGTCACCGATACCTTTTGCTTTCTCTAGCCGTTAGATCCAAACTGAGTAAGTCTGGCTAATGACTTCCACAAGGAGTGGCACCCGATTGGTCAACCTACACTTGGCGTACGCTGTTGTATGCAACAGAGCCCGCGTTAAGGTGACCACACGTCCCGGATTGTACGGGACAGTTGCGGAATTTGAAAAAAGGCCCGCCTCCCGAACACGTCGTTTCCGAGACAATGAAACGTCCCGGAATGAATGCTTTCTATAATTATATGCGTTGAATTTGCTCTTTTAAATTTTGGAAAGCAAAAGAAGAAATCGCAACATCAACAAATTTGCAACACCGCTCAAACTTTACAAATCCGCGTCACAATATAATCTTAAGAGTATGGCTAACTGTGGGTCTACATTCTGCAATCGAGGTTGATATGTCTATGACATCTATTTAGGCCTACACCATCGCCTAAAACATGGCGAATATTTCATTTGAGGCATTGCGTTTGTAGAGCGCTTTTTCCTATGAATAAGCTGGTTCCCGCGAAATCGGTTTTTGGATGCTGTAGCAATTTCAAGATTACGATTTCACAGGAACATAGCAAGCTAGAATTGCGCTCCATTAAACCTAGGGAATAAATATAGCGCTCCCTCCCCAAAGATCAACGTAACCAATAACGATAAAACTTGTTATCTCAAATATAATTAATATAATAAACAAGCAAAAATGTAAGGAAGTCAGTTAACCGATGGTGATTTGATGATCTGAATTAACCAGGTTTTAACCCCCCCCCCCGGACAGCGAGCCAATGAAAAAGGCCTCACTTACCACAATAAATAATATCGATTAATTACATTCATCATGCATGTACGCCAATCCCTGTGTTCCCAAAGCAGATCAGCATCTATGATACATTTTAAAATCATCCTATTTTTTTCTATTTCTTTCCTTTCTGTTGTTAGAAGACAAGAAAGTTATATCGTTAAACAAACGAAATTTTGTCAGAAAAATTTCTTTTGCTCTTTTGACTTTCACTACTTTGATGCTTTTCAATTTTGTGCGTAGGCCTACCTTTAGCAAAATTCTTGCAACCATTTTTTTTGATCACTCCAAGTACGGTATCAGACCGATGAGCTAAAAGCCAAAAAGCAAAACGAATCATAATATTAGCTTGTGGTGAGTAGACTAGCCTGCAGTGTCTTTCAATTTCACGATCACTTTTCATTTGTTGTTTTATACCAATCAGCACTGAAATGACGTCTAGTTTAATCTTTATGGAAATTTTAAAATTTATCGTTAAGACCCGGCTGACAAAGGCCTAACTCAAGTAGAGCATGTACTAGCTCAGGTGTTACAGGTTTGTCATAAAACAGGTGTGGATCTGTTGGGTATTCCATGTTTGTGTCAATGATTGCATGAAGTCTTACTTTTATTGTGTCATCTTCGTCCACCATACGAGAGTCTGTTGTAGTGATCAGGTAAAAAGGACCCACATTTGGAAAATTGTCTCGGGGGACCGGTCGCACCTCCTGCTCCACACCCAGCTACGCCACTGTTAACTGGTAGGAAAAATTGTGTGAAATGTCACTTCTTCTTGATAATGAAATACCGGTACTTGCAAACTTTATTTTAGGCTTAATTTCTGAGATGACAATTCCAGAAACACTTAGTAGAAATTCTAGGCATTCAATAATTTGCCCTCTAGGCTACATGTAGGCCCCTAAACGATTTATTATTTCTCCAATTTTTGTGCAGTCACAAAGCTAGCCTTGGTAGCAGCGTCCTGTACAGATGACTGTCTTGCGAAAGTAGTTTGCTACCCTTTTAGACTTCCCACCAGAAAAAATGAACTTCCCAATGCATCAATTACCATCATCCGAAGCATTATAACACGACGGTTTTGAAATACATAACGTGTTTTATTCGCAGAATCATCAGATTATTGTCGAGCGACAAGCTAAGAAATGAGGTCACGTAATATGCACAATCCACAGCGGTCTTTGCCGAGCCGCGTATCGCCCTGGACAGTAAGTAGCTATAGATTGCCCCCCTCTGAAATATGGTTAGCATCGATACTAGGCCTACCTATCCAAACTGTGGGCCTACTGGGGTTATATATGAGCACACCTACGACTAAACACGATTTGGAAGAAATAGAGGCCTAATATTTCGTATTACTTAATGCAGTGCTGTCCAACCTTTTGACACTGCGGGCCACCGAAACAAATTTTTTTAAGCCAAGGGCCGATGCCGTAAACTCAGAAGCAGCGACTAAAATTTATTGATAAATTCTAACTGTATTAATATTTATTATGAATGGCAACAATTATGTAATAACCTGTGAATAATAGCATGTATGTATGGCATGCTTTATAATAGTTCAGCGCCCTAAGTATATCAATAAACGTTCAAGCACGCTTTTAGTTAGATATTTGGCTTTGAATTGTGCTTGCAATTTTTTTTTCGCGTTTAGTATTCAGCTCGGGCGGGCCACTTAAAATCAGCTCGAGGCCCGCGTGTTGGACAACACGGACTTAATGCAACAACACTTCAACACAGTCCCTATAATTTCATAGTCGTAGATCATCTAGAATCGCATAACTTTAACCTTCGTAGGACGAAGCCCTTTTACGATACACGAAGCCCTTTTACGATACACGGAGGACGGAGTGGCGTAATTTATTACCCCAAACATGTGTATTATCTCAGCTTACATGTAAGGTACAATGACAAATGAAGTGTCAATTGTAACATTTCCAAGGTCAAGGAATCGATTTATCGTAGTGGCGATAGTGTGGAGTACTACTTTCCAAGATGGCGGCCATATTGGCCGCCAAACCACAGAAATAGGTATGTCTCAGCCCCTAGGTAAGCTACAATGACAAATGAAGTGTCAATTGTAATATTTCCAAGGTCGAGGAATCGAATAATTGTAGTGGCGATAGTGTGGGAATACTACTTTCCAAGACCTCGGAAATGTTATAATTGACACTTAATTTGTCATTGTAGCTTATCTAGGAGCTGAGACGTAGATAGTTTTGTGTTTTGGCGGCCATATTGGCCGCCATCTTGGACAGTAGTATTCGAACACTATTGCCACTACGGTAAATCGATTCCTTGACGTTGGAAATGTTACAATTAATACTTAATTTGTCATTGTAGCTTACCTATGAGATGAGACATACATATTGTTATTTTAGCGGCCATATTGGCCGCCATCTTGGAAAGTAAAGTCTTCACAAATACGCAACTATTAAAACTCAATTTCTTGGTAGATTCCACACTTGATTTATGATTGCAGCTCACTTATGAGCTCATTTCTTAAAAAATATATCTTGACCTCGAAAAAATAACGACGGCGACGACGAGGGACCCCAGGACACTTTGGAATGAAAAAATTATATTTCCAGCAACATGACACTGTGGTGGTTATGCAGTCAGAATATGTCATCGATGGTAACTGGTAGACACATGCAACGACAAATTATACCTACCTACGTTGCTCCGCAGTCAACATCCAAACACCGCTGGGGTAACTATTTACCCCACTCCGTCCTAGGAAGGTTAATATGCATTTCAAAATGCATGTAGATTATAGGGTCTGCGCTTCCTGTTTGAACTGAAAAATTACACGTTTGCTGAATTCGTGTAAAGTAATATAGTGACTATATTACTTTACAGATGGACTTTACAAAGTCCATCTACACGTGGGGTCTATAGCGTATTATATAAGGTTAGACAAGGAGGAATATGTTCATGCTTTCCCTTTTGACACCAGTCAGCCCTCCGGGCAGCAAGAGGCAGTAGGGCCTACAAACGATTTTACTGGAATGCGCTATCTAGCCTAATGTCCCGTCGAGTTCTACAACTGGGTTGTGAGCTTTTGGTCCCCCGGTCCCGCTTCTCAGTCAAACAGCATCGTTCCTTCTCAGTGGCTGGTCCCTCCATGTGGAATGGGTTCCCGCCTTCTTTTCGCTTATTTCAAAAGGCAGTTCACCTGCTTTCTACCGCCTCCTTAAGTCTTCTTTGTTTAACCGTGGCTGGACTAGGAGCACCTCTGAGTAGGGTTCCTGAATAGGCGCTATATAAATTATTAAAATGAATGATTGAATGAAAAACAATAAAATTTCTCTCTATACTTGCCTTGATTCGAATCACAAAACTCTTTCTGAAAGCGCAGCACTCTAATCAGTATACGCTAGCACCACAGCGTTTAAATTAAGCCATTGAAACGAAATTAATATCCAAAGTGATTTGATCACCATAAAGGACGCCCACATACAGACCTAATTTGGACCCCCCTCGCCCTTTTCCTTCTTTGTTTGCGTTTGGCAGAAGTCCGTCCTGTAGCAGAGTAGGCCCACCAGGGCCAACGTTAGGCTATCTCGTTGACATTTAGGGCTAACTGTACTACTAAGAGGTAGCACAAGGAGTGCGCCATCGGTTGATGCCTCGAGCATTCAACATCAGCGCGATGGAAGTTACTACTTAAACGAGAAGTAAGAAAGAAAATCGCCTTGAGTCGACATCGGAAAGATTCCAAGAATACGTTGGTAGAGTCTAGGTATAGTGGATATAGCATGCTGGGCCGTAACGCCTCTGGTTCAACGGAACAACTGTTTTGTTCTGTTAAAAGCAAGCTATGCATAGGCGGCTGTTTAAGCTTACTCATATAAACAAGTGCGACTTAATTAATGTAGACTGAAAATGTATTCTGAGCACAATGTCAAACTAAACAGCGATCTCTGCACAGCACACACTGACATTCAGATTTTCTGAAAGTCCAAGCCTACCGGTGCCTAAACAGTAGCTATTCAACATAAAAACTACAGATCCAATCGTTACTATACTTTCGTATAATTATTATTTAAATTGTTTAAATTGTTTATATTATTTAAGTTGTTCATCAAAGTCGAATATTTGATAGTTAGTACTTGCGCGTACGCGTTCATGTCTGCGTTCATCTTAGACATAATATTCATAATATCTTAATATTTACACTTCTTCAGCTGCTAAGACGTTTGGATGCATTGCAACTTTTTCACGCTCATCCTCTTTGGATTTTCTTCGACAACACTCCATCAGCATCAAAATTAAAACCTCTAGAACTTCGGCAATTGTTATAACGCACACTCCGATCCAGAGTCCAAGCTGTCCGCCAATGTTCGAGATCAGCTCTGTAACAGTCATTGCGGGTTCTTCCGTCGTTAGAAAAACATCAGAATCTGACACGTATACGTTGATCTTCGAGAAATCCTTTAAGACACCCTTGATGTCTAATTTTCTGTACTTTTCATAGAATTTCTTCTTTTCCTCGGAAGCGAACCCTTTGATGTATTTAATCTCCTTTCTTATTTCATAATCGACAGCGTCTCCATCAATGCCCTGAGATGGCCATTGTGACAGACTGTAAGAAACGTCGTAGAGAACTTCATTACAGGATGGATGACATCTGCACTGAGAAAGTAATGTTGCATTGGCCATAACCCGATCTTTCACTTTATCTGCACATTCGATCTTCTTGACAAGGTTAAGAAGTATTTCATCGTCACAAGTTGGGTCACTAGAGCTGTAGAGTTTAAAACACTTGTGGAATTCATTCGTTCCGCTACATTTCTCGAACCTCTTGCAAGGATCCTCTATACTGTCGTTCCCTTCACCTCCAGTATAGTTTTCAGAAAAGCAATATTCCGGCCATTCCACTGAATAAATTTTATCCGTAATATTCATCCGTTTCGAAGACATGACATCATCGTCAGGTAGAAGGTCGAGTTCAGTAGGTAGCGTATTATCGTAACAGGTACATTCTCTAAAGATGTGATTCTGAATACAGACTTTTTCACAAGCCATCTTCCTATAAGGTCCGGCCAACTTCTGTTTATCGTGATTTAGAAAAGGATACTTTTTGTTGCAGTATCCATAAGGCTGATCAAGGCGTATCCGCCTCTTTGGAGCTAGGCTTAGAGCCGCCATCTGTCCAGGAGGAACGTCATATCCCTCCGTCAAGGGAAACGGTTTAGTTCCTGGAGGATGGATCACAACACGGACCCCAGCAGCTCCCGACAGTGCGCTGTCTTTGGCGTAGATTCCTGGCATTCCAGAGAAGTCCGGGTTAACGACTTTTTTCAGCATTCTTGTCCCAGCTAAAACCATCACACTAAATCCGTGTTCAATTCCCTCGAACAACGGGGTGGAATCATCTTCCGGGGATGATGTGACATTCGGAGCACTGAACGTATAACAATTGAAAAAGTAAGGATCAAAGATCTTCTTAAATCTACAGGGTTAATTCCTGTAAGTACATTTCACAATGAACTCATTCTCCTGAACTCCGTTGGCCGACAGCATTTTAGCGGGTATATTAGCTGCCAGAGTTGTACGTGAAAACATTTTATCATAGTAAATCTGCATATCCGTGTCGTTGATAGATGAACTCGCATTCATTACACGATAGTATTTATACATGGCTCTGATGAACGTATCGTTTAGATGCGAATTGTTTGAAAGTGTTAATTTATCTCCCTGGATTCTACCACCAGGCATTTGTCTATGAGCTTCGTTCCGTGTTGAATTTTTTTTATTCGGTGGTTTAAGTGGCGCTAGTCCCTCACTCAATCTGTACACCGTGTAGAAATCGAAGCTGCCCAGGTTGCAGAGCGTGATAGCTGGGAATGGAACTCCGCCGAGCACTATTTCTGTCTTCAGCTTTTTCGGATACTCGAAGTAGCTTCGAAGTACGAAGGACATTTCAACTGTAAATAATGTCCAGGCTATTGTGAAGACAATAATCCAGGCTATGCGTTGCGGCTTTGCCTTAGAGCTTACCATCTGAGAAAAGCCTGCCATCGTCGTGCTTTTGGCGAGGTTCTTTGCATATTCCCGGCATGCCATGACTTGCAATTTACAGTTCCTTACAATATAAAGCGAAGAAATTAAAGTTTCTTTGTTATTTCATTAGTCAACTTATGTAGCACTTCTTCAGGATACAACCACTTGATGTAGCATCCGGTATGACAACCGAGATGTTGCACGCTTGTTTTCTTCAACGCAAAGTGCATTTAACACAATATTAAACACAAATTTGTTGAGTAATTCATTTAAAAGTCACACTAGACGACAGAGTGTGAGCGCGTGAGATGCTACTCCCGAAGGAAGACGGAAGGGATATGGGAGGGAGAAGGAAAGGAACAGAGAGGACGTGGGAGTCAGAGTAAGATGGAGATAAGGCAACTATTTTCATAGCGGAAGCACAGCAAAGATGGACAGGAATCATATTGAACAATAATAAACAGATTCACATAAACAGTAGTGATCTGAATGTCTTCAGCGTATTTAGAACAATCTGTTGCACCATGGGGGTGCGCGATAGTCTGTTGGTTATAGCGTAATGTAGACCTACTGGAAACGCCGAGGTTGAAGATTCGAATCATCACAGAAACAGAATATTTCAGGAGTTCTGTTCCACTATCTTCACGTAGCGAACTCATCTGTGAAATTTAAAGGAGTACAATAACAGACTGACGATAAAAGTTTAGGCGGCGAGGATGCATTTTGTCCGCATACCCTAACATGCAGGAGCCAAGAAAATAAAGCCATTTTTGTAGGGTACTCTGCAGGTTTCGGTTCAAGGGATTGCTCTCTTCTCTTGCCTTTCTTCTGTGCTATTGCTTGAATCAGTAGTTAAAAAGTATTCCATCTCCTCCTTTGTCTGCTTCTAATTCTTTTTTCCTTTTCTTTTTCATCTTCCCCTCAGTCTAAACAGTGGTGGTACGGGTACCTTCGTAGCTCAAAAAATTACGTTTATGGTTTGTTGCTCTCTTAAACTTCTCACCAGACCATTTGCCTTTAATAGGCCTTAATAAAAAACGGATTTTGCTCCTTCCCCAATTCCATTCAGGTAGGCCCTATATTTGGTACAATGTTTACTCTGCACTAACTGAACATCTACATACATTGCATTCTGAATCCGACCAATTGCATTCGATCATTGTTTCAAAACTCTATAACGTTACCTTTAATGCCATGTTAGATGGCGTATGAATAATCCGTTCATAGAGACGACGCCTGAGATAAAAGTTTGTGGTTTGCTATCGAATAGGCCAAAATCGAAAAGGGCGCATGTTAAAAAGGGCGAATGTAAATAAAAAAATGTGCTTACGAGGATAAGTGGGAAATGTAAGAAAGCGCACCTTTATATCGGGGAACTTCGAAAGGGCCTTATCAGAAGTAGGCCTACTCGAAACGGGAGCAGTAAACAAAGCGCAGGCTTATAAAAGTCAGTCCTTCAGTTGCTGAAAGCATTTCAAGTAAAATTGTGTTAAGTTAAGATCTATAATTTTGCAAAACTTTTGATGCTTTGAAATAGGTGTACAAATGAGTTTAGAATTTGTGAAAAGTAGGCCCTAACCCGGGTCAATATGCATGTATGTTGGTTCACGAAGGTTTCTCATTTCACAAGGAGAAAAGTGTTAATAACAAGACGTATTGGAAATGTTTTGAGTATCGCATTGCGAAATGTTTGGCTAGATATCATATTGATGGCGATGTCTTGACAAAGTTGCCATAATTATGAGCTTAACCATGTACCAAGTTTTGCTGAGATAAGTGCAAGAAGAGTTGTAAATGATATGAAGCAACGGGTAACAAACACTACGGAAACAACACGCAGTATCGTTGCAACGGTACCAGCTGGTGTTAAGAGTAGCAGTCAATGGTAAGCTGCCAACTACCGGAAACTTAAAGCAAAGAATAAGACGTGTTAGATATAAGTAGGCCCTATCAAGCATCTTTGTAGACACGCTCTTTATTTTACGTTCACGCTTTTAAACATGGGCCCTTTTGCTTTTCGCCTTTTGAAACATGTACTTTATTTAACGTTCGCTTTATTCACTTTCGTCCTTTTGATTTCGTCCTTTTGATTTCGTTCTTTTTGATTTTCGCCCCTTTGATATAATACCAAAGTTTGGAGCTGATTCTTCTATATATAGATTATAGTCCATGCATAAACATGATGTTAACGAATATAAGTGAGTAAGTAACTAAGCATGTCCTTTATTAGACCACCTGCGAACGCACTGTGGCTTACAAACAGGCTATGCAAAGAGGTGGAAGAAACTAAATTATAACATTTTATGTGAGCAAGACTATTGGAAACTGTCAAAACTGTCATATCTGTCAAGCTGATTTTAGAGAACTATAATTTAGTATTCATGCGCATTTAAAGTATCTTGGCTCTAGCAGTATAACATTCTGGTGATAAAACTTCTTCGGGTGAACGCATCCGCTCTGGGAATCACGTATGTGCCGGTCTTTATTGGAGGAAGTAAGGTATGGAGAACATGGCCCGGGTTGCGGAGTACAGCTGAAAAAGGACTCGCACAGAGAGTGTCAAATTTTTCAAAGCCTGTCGGCAGGTACCCAAGTCGCTCCAGCCTTCTGGCAAACGCACAGAGGCGGGAGCGCTGCTCGGCATTAAGGAAGCCCCACCAGGCCGGCGAGGCATACAGCAGCCTTGCAAGCACTGTGACCCTAACCACGTCATGCAGGTGCGGCCCATCAAGTCCGTGGGCAGTGAGGCAGCGGAGGGCATAGAGGGATTGACCAGCTTTGATACATAGGCGTTGGACATGGGAACCAAATCCCAGGCAGTCGATTATTGTCACCCCAAGGAGAACTAATTCTGAGACCCTGTCGATGCCAGAGATAAGGGGGGGGGGGGGGGTATGTCAGGAGGCTTAGATTTTGGGCGTCTAATGATCATCTCTGTTAACTTTGCACAATTTAACAGAAGGTTGCAGGAGGCAGCCCATTTGGCAATGTGGTCCAGCTCAGCTGCTGCAGTGAGAATGGCGGAAGCAGGGATGAGGAGGTAGCAGTCGTCAGCGTACTTAAGCAGGCGGTTCTTAGGGTTGATTAGTTTGAGACCTTTGATGGCAACGAGGAAATGGAGCGGTCCTAAGCCAGACCCTTGGATAATACTAGCATTGATTTTGCAGTAGGAAGAGATAATGCCGAGAAATTTGGTACAGTGCTGTCGGTCGTGCAGGAGAGCAAGTATCCAGTTAAATATGAAGTCAGGTACAGGCAAAGGGGCGAGTTGCTCGGCGAGCAGGGAGTGTCGGACCGTGTCGAAAGCACGGGAGAAATCCAGAGCCACTAATCGCACATAGGGCTCTTCATGCAACAGGTCAAGGAGGTTATGGGTGAGGGCTGTCACGGCGGAGGTTGTAGAGCCAGTAGGCCTAAACACGTATTGGTCGTCAAAGTCTTGATTGAGATTGGGGTTGACGAGTATTGGATAAAAGTAAGTACGTGCTACAAACTATAGGCCTATATATTTTATGGGCAACTGGTTTACTGTAACATGTTTGGGCCTACCTATGCAGATGCTTATAGGTCCATCTAGTCTAACATAAAATACAATTATATTATAGGAATAATGTGTTAGAGTCAAGCCATTGGTGTGACATGGCGTATATATATATATATATATATATATATATATATACCACATTGTTGAGATAGGCGGATTCCGTTTAATCGCATATCGTAATCGTAATCTCGAGATTTCTACAGCGCCCACAAAAGCGAAGTCGCGGGAAACAGCTTATTCACAGGCGCTTAGTCAAATCAAAATCGCTATCCGAGGGGGTGAGATCGGTTCCAGGTCAAGAACCAAAGGAATCAGTCAGTCATACCATTTATTCCGTTCACACAGGAGGTCTTACTTTATAAATCTGGAGGAAGCAGAGTAAAGGAGGAGGATAAACAATACGGATGAGGAGAAACAGGAGGAGGAAAACTGTAGCTGGGGTTGCCAGGTAGTCTCGAGGAAATTACCGGACTATGGCGAGCGTATTAAGAAGGTCTGGGCGCGATGCCCCCAGATCGGCCCAGGGAAGTTAAAAAAGCCTCTGGTCAGGGCCCTCAGGAGATCAGAGGGACAAAGCCCCCTGAAGCTGACAACATAACGAAACAGCAATAAAAATTGAAAAGTTACTTAAATTGAACATTAAAAAGTCTGATCATTTATATCAATTGTAAATATACTATACTGTGATTTGTACTATTGAAAAAAGTAATAATAGGCCTAGGGTAACTTTAAAAAGTCGAAACTTAAGAAATGTTGAAAAATGTTGAAATGTTCTCTTTTGAATTTCGGACATAATAGGCCTAAATAACCATTATGTTAACCATGCCGTCCATCGGCGAATTCGGCGCTGAACACAGTAATGATGAGTTAACTCGTAAATCATAATAAACGAACGCTTGCCCACTGTGCACTGTCAGAGGTTCTCATCCATACATATAATTTCCCAGTTCTGTGTGTCGATAAACGCTCTCACAGACGCCCGAAATTGACCCGGTCCACGAACTACGAAGGTAGTTCCTCCCGACATCCCTCCTTCACTCCCTCCTTCCATGCCTACCTTTCCCGTCATAATGACGGGCACATCCACTAGTTTGAAAATAGTAGGCGGTTTGAAAATCAATCGCGCTGGATGGAGTAGGCGAGCGATGCAGCGGTCGACCTCGGTGGCTCTTGTGTACTGCGTATTTTGTATATCGTATTCGTATCTATAGCTGTATATATATAATTATTGACGTTACGAATGATGTTACGCGGCGTGAGGTGTCGACCGTGTTGTTATGGCCAATTATTGCACGAAATTGAAATGATCAGTCAGCAGTCATTGGGTCACGGCACGCATTCACCGCTGCTTCTTCTTCTTTAAGTTCTCTGCCCTTCGGCAGGTTTCCACTTCCAATGACGCCATTCCTCTCTTTGCTGTACTCTTCAGTCCGCTGTATCCTTCGGTCATCATCCATCCCATCATCATCTGTCGCGGTCTTCCTCTCCTTCTCCTTCCCTCCTTCCTTCCCTCCCTCCCACCGCTGCTACAAGTAAGTAAATTAAAGTAATGTAAATTAGGTAAATAAAATTATGGTCTGGCTCCAGGTTCATCTATCGTCTTGTAGTCTAACTCGAATTCGGCGAGCCATGACCGACGGTGCGACGCCTTCGGCTAGGCGAGCGATTTACCGCTCGTCCGGACCTTTCCTAGGCGAGCGACCAAGGAGAACGATCGATCGCTCTACTCAAATAAGAAACTTTGTATTGTATTGTATTGTATTGTATTGTATTGTATTGTATTGTATCTAAACATTTATAAAGCGCCTCTCACAGTGTTCGCTAATCGGAGGCGCTCCCAGTGCGAAAGACCCAGTGAATAGAAAGTGGTTTTAAGACAGCGGAACGAGGCACTTGGGCCACCAGCTAATAAAGAGGCACGTGTCAATGGAGGGAGTTGATTCCATGGAGCAGGACCAATGCAAGAAAAGGCTCGAGTTCTGGCCATAGTGGTTCTGGCTCGTAGTACAAGAAGATCATGGCGATTAAGCGATCGCGGTGGACGGAGGGAAGTAGTTTAAACGGGCAGACGAACAAGGTTACAGAGGTACTTGGGTGCTAAGCCTGTATAGGACCGAAGGACTAAAGTGAGAACGTTAAGCTGAATCCGAGCAGTAAGGGTAAGCCAATGAAGATGATCGAACATGAAAGAGGAAATTGAGACCAGCGAGGAAGTCGGGCTATTAATCTGGCTGCAGCATTTAAAACAGTCTGGAGGGGGAAAGGCAGACTTTTGGCAGCCCAGTGAAAAGAGAATTACAGTAGTCAATTCTGTACAGTAGGCCTACAGTTCGTAATTTCGTCTTCGTAAATTTCAAATAAAATTTAATAATAACTTGTAAATGTAATTGTTACGAACTTACGATAGATATTTATGATGTCCATGTCCTTCGGGGAAAATGTGTTCCAACACAAATTGTTAACAATAAGTAAGTCTCACTTACCGCAAATTACCGGACACAACCATGTCCGGTAACGTCTGAAATTTCTAACGGAGCAGATTGTCTAAATACCGGACTGTCCGGTTCATTACTGGACACCTGGCAACCCTAAAGTCTGTAGCCACAGAGAAGAACAAGAATCAGAAAGATGGAAAAAAGAGAAGGAAGAGGTGAATGACAAGAACAAGAACTGGAACCAGAAATGGAAAGGTCTTTTCTATCTAGTTAACGGTAAAGACCAGAGGAATGCAATAGGATCTTGATCTTGTATTCTACAATCCAGCAGGTTACAATCGCACCTTGGGATACCTTGGGAGTCGTCCAAAAACGGACGTCAATAAAGAGAACGAGGAAGGCGTCACGATTTCCTAGCCGTTCTAAAGTTATCCGTGGAAAAGCGGGTCCGGGTCCGGTCGGACCTTCCCTTGGGTATTCGAGGGTTAAATGCCACAGCGTTGGATCTAATGAGAGAGTCCTTATGCCGGTGTCGCATGACAGACTATCCGTCCTAAAACTATCCGGGAAACGAATAAATTTATCCACTCGGATGGACTATATAGAGTATCCGGGGATGAACCATTTCTAACCCCCATTGTGTAAAATCATGCCCCGGGGGATAAAAATTCACAGGTATAAGATCTTACTGAAAAATGCGTTGATAAATCTATGTTGTAATAAAAATCCAAAACCAGAAATAGCCTACGTAAAGCAAGTGACTCTCAGTGTTCTAAGCAATGTTCAGAGCAAATCAAATAGGCATAGCAAATGAATCTAACTCTTCTAAGCAATGCTCAGAGCAAATCAAACCGAAGTTACAGTACGAAGAATAACCACACGCGGAAGTGGATTTCTGTAATGATATATTCCTTCTGATTACACAGATACACTTTTCTAATGGTTATCGATGGTGTAGGATAGGTGTGATTGACAGTTCATTAGATAGGGTTGTTAATTTAATTAATTGGCCAGCACAATGACCAGCCGGAAGACATAAAATTTAAGTAAGATTCGGAGTTATTATGAAGATTCGAGACTATTGTAGCGAAATTGGGGGGGGGGAAAGACCGGCCTCCATCGCTGACCCTGATACAGCGAAAATTTCAATTCAACTACTTTAAGGGGGACTTCGACGCTCTTTCGCTTATCCCTGGGGCACTGATGCCTCCACCGAAGTCCTTCGACGACATCGGCCTAGTGCTTCGACGGACTCAAGGAGGGGGGGGTAGCGTCTGAGGCGCGCATCCCAGCAGGGGCCTCTAGCCTTTTGCTTGTCCCTGAGGCACTGATGCCTCCACCGAAGACTTGGCCGATGTGGCCTAGTGCTTTGACGGACTCAAGGAGGGGGGGTAGCGTCTGAGGCGCGCATCCCAGCAGGGGCTTATAGCCTTTTGCTTGTCCCTGAGGCACTGATGCCTCCACCGAAGACTTGGCCGATGTGGCCTAGTGCTTTGACGGACTCAAGGAGGGGGGTAGCGTCTGAGGCGCGCATCCCAGCAGGGGCCTCTAGCCTTTTGCTTGTCCCTGAGGCACTGATGCCTCCACCGAAGACTTGGCCGATGTGGCCTAGTGCTTTGACGGACTCAAGGAGGGGGGGTAGCGTCTGAGGCGCGCATCCCAGCAGGGGCTTCTAGCCTTTAGCTTGTCCCTGAGGCACTGATGCCTGGCCGAAGACTTGGCCGATGCGGCCTAGTCCCTTCGATGACTTTAAGGGGGGACCTCGACGCTCTTTAGCTTGTCCTGAGGCACTGATGCCTGGCCGAAGACTTGGCCGATGCGGCATAGTCCCTTCGATGACTTTAAGGGGGAACCTCGACGCTCTTTAGCTTGTCCCTGAGGCACTGATGCCTGGCCGAAGACTTGGCCGATGCGGCCTAGTCCCTTCGATGACTTTAAGGGGGGACCTCGACGCTCTTTAGCTTGTCCCTGAGGCACTGATGCCTGGCCGAGGACTTGGCCGATGCGGCCTAGTCCCTTCGATGACTTTAAGGGGGGACCTCGACGCTCTTTAGCTTGTCCCTGAGGCACTGATGCCTGGCCGAAGACTTGGCCGATGCGGCCTAGTCCCTTCGATGACTTTAAGGGGGGACCTCGACGCTCTTTAGCTTGTCCCTGAGGCACTGATGCCTGGCCGAAGACTTGGCCGATGCGGCCTAGTCCCTTCGATGACTTTAAGGGGGAACCTCGACGCTCTTTAGCTTGTCCCTGAGGCACTGATGCCTGGCCGAAGACTTGGCCGATGCGGCCTAGTCCCTTCGATGACTTTAAGGGGGGACCTCGATAGCCTTTAGCTTGTCCCTGAGGCATTGATGCCCAGCCGAAGGCTTGGCCGATGCGGCCTAGTACTTGACGGACTCAAGGAGGGGGGGTAGCGTCTGAGGCGCGCATCCCAGCAGGGGCCTATAGCCTTTTGCTTGTCCCTGAAGCACTGATGCCTCCACCGAAGACATGGCCGATGCGGCCTAGTACTTGACGGACTCAAGGAGGGGGGGTAGCGTCTGAGGCGCGCAATTCTAGCAGGGACCTCTAGCCTTTTGCTTGTCCCTGGGGCACTGATGCCCCGCCGGGGACTTGGTCGATGCGACCTGGTGGCCTACGATGAACTCCCGGAGGGGGGGGGGTTTTCGCGCGCTGGGGCCCCTCTGAAACGTATAAAAGGCGACAGAATCGCACAGTGGCAGACAGTCCGCCGCAGTGAGTTGCCGAGAGAAGTGTAGTCGTCGTCAGTTCTCAGAAGAGAAGAGAGAGTCAGTGAGAGAGTAGAGAGTCCGAAATTGCGAGCGGCGACAGTTCGAATCCGACTGTGGCGCATCTTTGGAGTATACGTGGATATAATACAGACAGTTGCCGGCAGACATCCGAAGAAGACAGTCAGACAGTCGATCGCAGTGAGTTGCCGAGAGAAGCGCAGTCGTCGTCAGTCCTCGGAAGAGAGAGAGAGAGAGAGTCAGTGAGAGAGTAGAGAGTCCGAAATTGCGAGCGGCGACAGTTCGAATCCGACTGTGGCGCATCTTTGGAGTATACGTGGATATAATACAGACAGTTGCCGGCAGACATCCGAAGAAGACAGTCAGACAGTCGATCGCAGTGAGTTGCCGAGAGAAGCGCAGTCGTCGTCAGTCCTCGGAAGAGAGAGAGAGTCAGTGAGAGAGTAGAGAGTCCGAAATTGCGAGCGGCGACAGTTCGAATCCGACTGTGGCGCATCTTTGGAGTATACGTGGATATAGACAGGTGATTAGTCGTCGTTGAGATATTTCTTGCGGTATTTGATTGCATTACGAGTTGTAAAGCGATCGTTCTGTGGAATATATGGATATAATTTCTAGTCACGACCAGTGTTTCTGTTTCAATTGGAAATATCGATTATTGCGTTGATTATCGTGGATATAATACAACCAGTGTTTCTGTTTCAATTGGAAATATCGATTATTGCGTTGATTATCGTGGATATAATACAAGTCTTCAATCGTTATTCGGTCTTATTGTGGCGGTCAAGGTCACCGTGCGTATGTGGGAAGATTTATTTTATGCGAATAGCATCGTTTTCTTTCAGTTTACATGCGAAGGGAACAGCATCGTTTCTCTTAATTTTACATGCGAAGGCCCAGCATCGATCATTTAATTTTTATTTAATTTCAATAGGCGACTGTCCAGCAACGACCGTGATAGGGAAGACTGATTATATATTTTAAGCCACGGTATAGTGTGGTGAGGGATAAGTAGAGCCTGCCTCACGGTGTGCTGCTTTATACGTGAAGAGTTGGTTCGACTCTTCATACATAGCAATACTGTGAAACAGCGTTGTTGGTTAGCGATTCAGTTACCGATTCAAATATACTGCACTCAGTGTGGTAGGCGAGTGATTTTGGTTACGACCGAGTCAGAGTTCGAGTTTCCGGTTAGTACAAATATATTTACGGACGAAAGGGGCGTCCGAATAATATAATCAGGCGATCCCGAGTACAGCTAAAGAAGCTCACTGTGGGGAGACGGGCCGACAGCGCCGATCCGGCGGGTTGGATCCCTCCGTTGATCGCGAAGCGGTCTAGATCCCAATTGTGGGAAATCTACGGCTGAGTAATACTCGGGGAAGGATACCGTTGATATACAGGAAAACCAATTCAGTGTGAGATCGAAAACCAGGGTGAATTTGGCGACGGGCAGGAAAGTCCCTCTTGGGTTTTGAAGAACTCCGCGATCGGAGCTTGTCCGGTAACCCATGGGAGTAAAGGTGACCTTCTTAAGGTAGCCATTTTCTGGAATTCTGAAATCCTTGAAACCAAGAGTAAATTTGGCGTCGGGCAAGGAAATCCCTCTTGGAGTTCGAAGAACTCCAAGATCCGACAGTGTTTGGTTTTATCCACTGAGACGAGTTTTACGCGATTTCGGCGTACTCGACACAGGGGAAGTTCTACGCGCTTTCGGCGTACTCGGCCGGGAGAGTTTTACGCGACTTCGGCGTCTTCGGCTGGGAGAGTTTTAC
Organism: Allolobophora icterica; assembly: GCA_963556255.1. NCBI lineage: Eukaryota > Metazoa > Annelida > Clitellata > Crassiclitellata > Lumbricidae > Allolobophora > Allolobophora icterica. The sequence goes on along the minus strand of OY744603.1, from coordinate 26,358,508 downwards.
GCGACTTCGGCGTCTTCGGCTGGGAGAGTTTTACGCGACTTCGGCACTCGGTGAAGTGACCGTCGGGATACCTGAAAAAACCAATTTAGTACAAAAACGATAATAAGGGTAAATTTGGCGACAGGCAGGAAATTCCCTCTTGGGTTTTGAAGAACTCCGCGATCGGAGCTTGTCCGGTTACCTGTGGGAGTAAGTGTGACCCTCGTTAGGGAACCAAAATTCGGAAATTCTTGGGAACAAAATTCAGGACATTCTGGTAACCTTACGGGGTCAGCGTTACATTTGTATTGTGACACTTGGATGGCTGACACGCCGGTGGAGCGTTGGAGGGGCTCCATCGCCCGGTAACTAAAAAATAGTTACTGGGAAAGACCACTGTTACCGAAAGACCGCAGTACGGGAAAAGACCGCCCGACAACTGATTACAGTGCGGTAAGACCAGGAAAAACGATAGAGTCAGGAAAATCTTGTATTCAAACCAGTCGTTATTCAGAGCAAATAACTTGGTGATCGAAACACGTAGTTCCGAGAACTGACCGAAGTGCGAAGTAGGGCCCACCTCGTGCGCCGGTCGGAACACAGTTCTGCGTGCGGTTAGGGAGGTTTTAGACCTAGAACCTGTCCTATCAGAAGAGAGTGTCGTGAGACCAGTATACCGCGTTAATATTACACGTGTATATATTATCGCAAGATGTTCGCGTGTTTGAGACGGCACGACGTGACGACTCGTCAGATGTACACCTTGTCCTCTCGGACAAGAGAACGTTCAGAGTTTTCCCCTATTGACGATAACTCGAGAGTCATGAGATGCAGAATGGTACGTGAGGGTTCGGTTAAGGTGGAGAAAAAGAGAAAGTCGTTGACTAAGAGATCTCACAGGAAGCTGAGGACTCCTGCCGGCAAGAGAGCGAACCCTGTTCTAAAGGACGGCCATCCTGAGGACGAGGACGTTGCCCACCCGGCGACCGCGGCAGTGGCAGAGTCCGAAAGTGAGATGGAGCTTGACAGCGACACTGTTCGCAAACAAGCGATACCCTCGGGACCTCCTCTTGGAGAAATGGGCACTGAGAGCGGAGATAGGGAACCGCTCGTCTACAGCAGAAGTAGACAGGATAGTGACCCGGGCGACTCCAGAAGGTCAGTTGGCTGGAGCCGAACCCAGCCCGACGACGAAGCAGCGTCTCGGGTAAGACCGACACAAATTGGTACCACGTCTGATGAAGGGTTAGTTGATCTCGAGCGACGAACGTCACATTATGATTTGCTATCGATCAGTTGCGGGTAACTCGTGAAGTCCTTCGACGACATCGGAGGCCTTATCTACGCACATACGTCCAGGGCCTTCTTAACCACTCGGCTGGCCTTGGAAGTATACGGTATAGAGATATACCCCGGCGAGAGAGGAGTAGCATTTCCGCCACACTAACTCAAGAAGTGGGGTACTGGGAGGTGCAAGTTCGCCTCACTGGTCCCAGAAGTGAGATAGTGAAGGGCTCAAGTTCGCCACACTGGCACCATAAGTGGGGTGCTTCCGGTTTCAAGTTCGCCACACTGGCACCAGAAGTTGGGGTGTTGAAACGACGAGTTTGATCGACAGCGACCTCGTGACACCGGAAAAGCGATGGAAGACGAGGAGGTGATTATTCGACGAAGACCGCGGGATATCGAGGATCCGGTCTCGGGCACTTCAACTCCCGTGAGAAGACGGCGAACGACGGAGGCGTCGCCAGAACGGATTCTTTTGGAGGACATTGGCGATGGTGACCTGAGGTCCGATGAACTGGGCGGACCAGCGAGACCAGAAAAAGAAATGTCGCCGCAGAAATTGCTGGAAGGCATCGGGGGCCTTCTGAAGACGAGACCGATGCAGATGAAACCGGGGAAGTTCGACGGAACAGGATCGTTGGAGTCTTTCCTGGCGCAATTCGAGGTATGTGCAACACATAACCGATGGACGGCCTCGGATAAGATCGACTTCCTCCGATGTGCCTTGGATAAAACTGCGACTCAGTTGTTATGGGACTTCGGCGCTTGCCAGGATGTGGCATATGAAGATCTTGTCGGACGTCTGCGACAACGGTATGGCATGGAAGGCCAGGCCGAGATGTTCCGTGCGCAGCTCTACTATCGACGCCAGCGCGCCGATGAAAGCCTTAGCGATTTGCTTCATGACATTCGTCGACTTGTGGTCCTCGCGTATCCGGTGCCATCCAATGAGACTACGCAGATCATCGCCAAGGACTCTTTCTTGGAAGCCATGCGGGATCGCGAACTTTCACTCAAGGTTCGCGAACGAGAGCCAAAAAGTTTGGATGAGGCCTACCGGGCGGCGCTTCGCCTTGAGGCCTATCAGCAAAGGACGGATGCGGACGATCGGAGAAGACAGCCGAACAGAGTAAGGGGAACGCAGGAGACCGACGTCAACGCTCAGATCCGGTCACAGCTCGACCGTTTTATCGCGGAGCAGCGCGAAGAGCAACGGAGATGGCAGCGAGAGATGGAGAGTAACATTGAACGACAACTTCGAGAACTGCGGGGCCCAGCTACGATGACCACTGCGACCGGGCGAGATGCTCGGCCTTCGGAAGGTGAACAAGGAGTTTCACGGCGGACGGCGGCCTGCTTCAACTGTGGCCGACCCGGTCACTTCGCTCGCAACTGCCGGCAAGGCCGCCGGCCCTTCAATCGTCAGCCAGCAACGGCAACGGTCGGTACGGAACCGACCGATGCCACGGAGGAAGTCGTCACTAATCACACTGCGCGGTCAAGGCTTCCGAACCGCGCAACTAACAACGCCATCTACATACGAGGTATAGTCAACGGACGACCGCAGACCTGCCTGATCGACACTGGATCAGAAGTAAGCCTGGTACCGCTTTCTACTGTTGAGGGGTTAGACTTACGTCCTTGTAATCGCTTTTTGATGGCTGCAAACGGGTCTAATATACGGGTCCTTGGAGAGGTAAACATTCCGATTAAAATTCGGACAGGTTTCGAAATTCACACGGGTTTTCTGGTATCCGATCAGATTACCGAACTTATGCTAGGTATGGATTGGCTAAGGGAGCACCGATGTCGCTTGGGTTTTGGTACGGGGGCCTTGTTTGTTGGCCGTCGGCGTGTTGCTCTTGTAAGGGGCAATGGGTCCATGTGGTGCCGGCGCGTGATCGTCGCTGAGGAGGTTGTGATATCGCCTAAGTGCCAACAAGATGTGATAGTTAAGACGCAGTATGGGGATTTAGCTACTAAAGCGCCTGCATGGATGACTGAGGCCTCGGAGGTCCAGCCTGGTGTTCACTTAGCCCGAGTAGTAGTAGGAGATCGTGCGCATACGACCCAGGTAAGGGTGGTAAACCTTAGTGAAGACCCAGTTAAGTTAAGTAGGGACCAGGTGCTAGGAGGCTTACACCCAGTAGAGGTTGAATATAGCAGCGTTCGTGAGGAAGGTAGAGGTCAAGTAAAGGGTGATTTTTCCCTTGACTTTTTGCTAGAAGATCTTCCGGAAGAGGTGAGGCCGGATGATCGTATACAGCTGCGAAACTTGTTGGCAGAATATAAGGATATATTTTCTGCAACGGAAAGAGATCTTGGTAGGACGACTGTGACTACACATAAGATAGACACCGGTGATGCAAGACCGGTACGACAGCCATTAAGACGACAGCCACTGCCGTATAGGGTCACTATAGATGAGCAATTAGATAGTATGTTGGCTGCTGGGACTATTGAACCTGCTGTTAGTGAATGGGCAGCCAATGTAGTGTTAGCACGGAAGAAGGATGGCACTTTGAGATTCTGTATTGATTACAGGCAGCTGAACGATAAGACTAAAAAGGATTCGTATCCGCTTCCCCGGATTGACGAATGTTTGGATGCACTCGCTGGTGGTGGGTGGTTTAGCACCCTAGATTTACGTAGCGGCTATCACCAGGTGGCTTTAGACCCGAAAGATGCGGACAAGACTGCCTTCGTTACACGACGAGGTATCTTTCGATGGAATGTGATGCCGTTCGGGCTCTGTAATGCGCCGAGCACTTTTCAGAGGCTGATGGACATCGTCCTCTCCGGTTTGAATTTTGAGATTTGCCTAGTTTATCTGGACGATGTGATAATTTTTGGGAACACCATAGAAGAGCATCTAGACCGATTGAAGCAGGTGTTTCCGCGACTAAGGGAGGCCAATCTAAAGCTTAAACCGAGCAAATGCCGTTTGCTGCGTAGAGCAGTTAATTTCTTAGGACATGTCATCACTCCAGAAGGAGTGTCGATGGACCCGTCCAAGATACAGGATGTTGTTGAGTGGCCTGTCCCTCAACAGCTGAGGGATGTACGAGCATTCGTAGGGTTGTGCTCGTACTACCGACGCTTCATTCGTGATTTCTCGACGGTGGCGGCCCCGCTGTTTGCTTTGACGAAGAAGGGAAGGGCCTTCGTATGGGATTTGACCTGCCAAGAGGCGTTTGAACGGTTGAAAACCGTTTTGACAACCGCACCAATCCTTGCACTGCCTAACGATGAAGGAGTTTACGTGCTAGACTGCGATGCATGTGACCTAGGCATAGGAGCAGTTTTGTCTCAACGCATCGAAGGTGAGGAAAGGGTAATAGCTTATGGCAGTCGCCTTCTGTCCAACGCGGACAGAAATTACTGCGTCACCCGTAGGGAGTTGCTCGCTATCGTGCATTTTACGAAGCTGTACAGACAATATTTGTTGGGTCGCCCATTTGTATTAAGGACGGTCCACGCTGCCTTGCAATGGCTCCAGCGTACTCCAGAGCCTATTGGGCAACAGGGGCGTTGGTTAGAAAGGTTGGCTGAGTTCGAATTCCAGATAATACACCGACCAGGCCGACAACATGGGAATGCGGATGCGCTTTCCAGGAAGCCATGCCGTCAATGCGGTTATGAGACATGGAGTGAGGTAGCCGCGGTGACTGAAGTGGCGGGACCTGGGGTTGCAGATAATGAGCCTGGGCCCACGGAGTCGATAGAAAAGGCACAAGAGGAGGATCCGGACCTCGGCATAGTGAGATCGTGGTTGAAGGAAGGTGGGCAGGTCCCCGATCTCGTACAAATCTTGTATGAGAATGCAGCTATAAAGACGTATTGGCATCAACGTGAGCAACTGTATCTGCTAGGAGGCGTGTTGTATCGCCGAACGCCTGACGATGTAGAACAATTAGTAGTGCCTAAGGTCCGACGCGAAGAGTTCCTTAGGTTGGCTCATACGGGTATCACGGGAGGTCACTTGGGGGTCCGACGCACAAGATGGCAAGTGCGACGTAGAGCATACTGGGTAGGTTGGTCTAAAGAGACCAAACGCTTCTGTCAGCGTTGTTCACAATGCGCCCAGTATCACCGCGGACAACCTCCTCGGCAGGGCCCGCTGCAACCTCTGCCTTGTGGCGAACCCTTCGAGCGACTTAGCCTAGATATAACTGGTCCTCACCCGAGGAGCCGTCGGGGTCATGTTTATATTTTAACGGTCATGGACAATTTCACTAAATTTGTTGAGGCAATTCCTATGGCAAATCAGGAAGCGATATCGGTGGCTAGAGCGTTAGTCGAAAATGTTATTGTACGGTATGGGGCCCCGCTACAGATCCTTACGGATCAAGGGACTAATTTCGATGGGAATCTGTTCCGGGAACTCTGTAAAATATTGGGAATCGATAAGGTCAGGACCTCTGCTTACCACCCAAGCGGAAACGGGATGATCGAGAGGTTTCATAAAACTTTAAACGCGATGTTGGGGAAAGTTATTTGCAGCCATCAGAGGGATTGGGACGACGTCTTACCCCATGTCCTGGCCGCCTACCGGGCGTCGCTGCATGAAACGACGGGCTTCAGTCCGAACTTCCTCATGTTCGGTCGTGAGACAAGAGCCCCACTGGATCTCGTTTACGGTCGACCTCCGAATGCCGACCGCAATGATGCTACCTACGTGAGCTATGTTCGAGACTTCGCTGAACGTATGGAGAATGCATATCGACTAGTCCGCGAACAGTTGAAAGTTACGGCGGAACGACGCCGTCATACTTACGATCTACGAGTTCGTCTCGCGCGGTTCAAACTGGGAGACCGCGTATTCTACTACACACCGCGTCGCCATCGAGGGCGCACGCCGAAATGGACCCGTATGTACACTGGGCCATTTACTGTGGTGGAACAGAGAGGGGCTGTGAACTATATACTTCGGAAGACGGCCAATTCTCGACCGTTTACTGTCCACGTTGACAAGTTGAAACCGTGCTTTGACGAAGAAGTGTTGGAGAACGATGACACGCTGCTTGAGCAACCGTCAAGCGACGTGATCATCGATAGTCGGCCCCGGCGTCAAGTTCGCCGGCCCGCACGCTATTTTCAGTGAAATTCATAGATTCTTGCGATCCGGTGGCTCGGTGACAATGCCGCTGATGATTTAAGGAGTCGCAAGTGGATGTGAAGGATGAAGACATATTGATGTTTTGTGTAATTCAGTTGGTTAGGGTTAAATTGTTGTTGCGTAGCCCTGATCTTTCTTAGACTGCATTATAGAGAAGCAGTTTTTGATGTGACTTGTGATATTATGAGACCATGTGATCCATTTAGATATTAGTTGATAATTGCTTTTGATAGCGAAGAGTAGGTTTCGATGCGGCCCAGTGCCCTGCGCCCGATGTGGCCCAGTGCCTGCGACCGATGCGGCCCAGTGCCCTGCGCCTTCGTGTGGCCTAGTGCCCTGTGCGTTAAATGTTCACAGTTACGATTAGGCTTTTTGTAGTTAAGTTTCGATGTAACATGATTTGTCTTTTGGGTGTTGCAATCGAGGATGGGGACATCCTCTCGCCCTGGTCCGCCGAGGATGTAGCGAAATTGGGGGGGGGGGAAAGACCGGCCTCCATCGCTGACCCTGATACAGCGAAAATTTCAATTCAACTACTTTAAGGGGGACTTCGACGCTCTTTCGCTTATCCCTGGGGCACTGATGCCTCCACCGAAGTCCTTCGACGACATCGGCCTAGTGCTTCGACGGACTCAAGGAGGGGGGGTAGCGTCTGAGGCGCGCATCCCAGCAGGGGCCTCTAGCCTTTTGCTTGTCCCTGAGGCACTGATGCCTCCACCGAAGACTTGGCCGATGTGGCCTAGTGCTTTGACGGACTCAAGGAGGGGGGTAGCGTCTGAGGCGCGCATCCCAGCAGGGGCTTATAGCCTTTTGCTTGTCCCTGAGGCACTGATGCCTCCACCGAAGACTTGGCCGATGTGGCCTAGTGCTTTGACGGACTCAAGGAGGGGGGGTAGCGTCTGAGGCGCGCATCCCAGCAGGGGCCTCTAGCCTTTTGCTTGTCCCTGAGGCACTGATGCCTCCACCGAAGACTTGGCCGATGTGGCCTAGTGCTTTGACGGACTCAAGGAGGGGGGGTAGCGTCTGAGGCGCGCATCCCAGCAGGGGCTTATAGCCTTTTGCTTGTCCCTGAGGCACTGATGCCTCCACCGAAGACTTGGCCGATGTGGCCTAGTGCTTTGACGGACTCAAGGAGGGGGGGTAGCGTCTGAGGCGCGCATCCCAGCAGGGGCCTCTAGCCTTTTACTTGTCCCTGAGGCACTGATGCCTCCACCGAAGACTTGGCCGATGTGGCCTAGTGCTTTGACGGACTCAAGGAGGGGGGGTAGCGTCTGAGGCGCGCATCCCAGCAGGGGCTTCTAGCCTTTAGCTTGTCCCTGAGGCACTGATGCCTGGCCGAAGACTTGGCCGATGCGGCCTAGTCCCTTCGATGACTTTAAGGGGGGACCTCGACGCTCTTTAGCTTGTCCCTGAGGCACTGATGCCTGGCCGAAGACTTGGCCGATGCGGCCTAGTCCCTTCGATGACTTTAAGGGGGGACCTCGACGCTCTTTAGCTTGTCCCTGAGGCACTGATGCCTGGCCGAAGACTTGGCCGATGCGGCCTAGTCCCTTCGATGACTTTAAGGGGTGACCTCGACGCTCTTTAGCTTGTCCCTGAGGCACTGATGCCTGGCCGAAGACTTGGCCGATGCGGCCTAGTCCCTTCGATGACTTTAAGGGGGAACCTCGACGCTCTTTAGCTTGTCCCTGAGGCACTGATGCCTGGCCGAGGACTTGGCCGATGCGGCCTAGTCCCTTCGATGACTTTAAGGGGGGACCTCGATAGCCTTTAGCTTGTCCCTGAGGCATTGATGCCCAGCCGAAGGCTTGGCCGATGCGGCCTAGTACTTGACGGACTCAAGGAGGGGGGGTAGCGTCTGAGGCGCGCATCCCAGCAGGGGCCTATAGCCTTTTGCTTGTCCCTGAAGCACTGATGCCTCCACCGAAGACATGGCCGATGCGGCCTAGTACTTGACGGACTCAAGGAGGGGGGGTAGCGTCTGAGGCGCGCAATTCTAGCAGGGACCTCTAGCCTTTTGCTTGTCCCTGGGGCACTGATGCCCCGCCGGGGACTTGGTCGATGCGACCTGGTGGCCTACGATGAACTCCCGGAGGGGGGGTTTTCGCGCGCTGGGGCCCCTCTGAAACGTGTAAAAGGCGACAGAATCGCACAGTGGCAGACAGTCCGCCGCAGTGAGTTGCCGAGAGAAGTGTAGTCGTCGTCAGTTCTCAGAAGAGAAGAGAGAGTCAGTGAGAGAGTAGAGAGTCCGAAATTGCGAGCGGCGACAGTTCGAATCCGACTGTGGCGCATCTTTGGAGTATACGTGGATATAATACAGACAGTTGCCGGCAGACATCCGAAGAAGACAGTCAGACAGTCGATCGCAGTGAGTTGCCGAGAGAAGCGCAGTCGTCGTCAGTCCTCGGAAGAGAGAGAGAGAGAGTCAGTGAGAGAGTAGAGAGTCCGAAATTGCGAGCGGCGACAGTTCGAATCCGACTGTGGCGCATCTTTGGAGTATACGTGGATATAATACAGACAGTTGCCGGCAGACATCCGAAGAAGACAGTCAGACAGTCGATCGCAGTGAGTTGCCGAGAGAAGCGCAGTCGTCGTCAGTCCTCGGAAGAGAGAGAGAGTCAGTGAGAGAGTAGAGAGTCCGAAATTGCGAGCGGCGACAGTTCGAATCCGACTGTGGCGCATCTTTGGAGTATACGTGGATATAGACAGGTGATTAGTCGTCGTTGAGATATTTCTTGCGGTATTTGATTGCATTACGAGTTGTAAAGCGATCGTTCTGTGGAATATATGGATATAATTTCTAGTCACGACCAGTGTTTCTGTTTCAATTGGAAATATCGATTATTGCGTTGATTATCGTGGATATAATACAACCAGTGTTTCTGTTTCAATTGGAAATATCGATTATTGCGTTGATTATCGTGGATATAATACAAGTCTTCAATCGTTATTCGGTCTTATGATTTGCTATCGATCAGTTGCGGGTAACTCGTGAAGTCCTTCGACGACATCGGAGGCCTTATCTACGCACATACGTCCAGGGCCTTCTTAACCACTCGGCTGGCCTTGGAAGTATACGGTATAGAGATATACCCCGGCGAGAGAGGAGTAGCATTTCCGCCACACTAACTCAAGAAGTGGGGTACTGGGAGGTGCAAGTTCGCCTCACTGGTCCCAGAAGTGAGATAGTGAAGGGCTCAAGTTCGCCACACTGGCACCATAAGTGGGGTGCTTCCGGTTTCAGGTTCGCCACACTATTTACCTTTTGGTGTCGAATGATGAGAGGGCAAAATAAAAATGTAATGACTTGCTCATCGGTCATCTTCTGAGTACGCAAATGAGAACTGGTGAAGCGAGGAAGAAAGTCAGTTGTAATGCCGCTTTCGAGCACATACGTTGGGTCTTCGGAGTCAAGTTGGTGAACTCCTAGTCGGGAGGTGTTTATTCGAAGTAACTGTCATGAAGGACGGTAACATTCAACGACCTAATGGCGATCGAGTAGTGCGAACGCTTTCGAAGAAAGATATTAAGCGAACTTGTCGAGTTAAGGACGAGTTTACACGGTGTGTTGAAAGACCTTGCCAAAGGTGTCACATCGGCGTGCAAGTTGATCGAGTTGATTAAAGTTCGTAACTAGCGACGTGGCGATTCGAACTTTGGAAAAGACTTGTCATTGGCTGACTATTTAAACACAATTGACCTAAATGCATGTGAAGTGGGGCTTGGATTGAATAACAAGTGACCGAACACAAGATCAGTGTCAGACCCCTCGAGTGGTAATAACCAAATAAGGGGTATCAAAGGTTACACGTTCTTCTCTTCTCTTGAGAATGATTTGGGAGGGAAGAAGCATGACGTTGTCGTTGAAACATTTCTCAAGATGTTTTGACATTTCTGAAGATCACCGAAGCGATCTCAAGGGCATAGGCAGCCGCGTACAGCCCACATGAAGAGCAGTCCCTTTGCTGCTGGCAGGGGAGGACTCTAAAATGTAGGTTCCCCGATGTGGCTAGGTGCCTTGTGTAGGAGCTGATGCAACTGTCGACCGAGATTTGCCGAAATTTTATTGATACGAATCGACCGATATCAATCGCGAGCTACCAATTCACCCAATTAGCACCTTAGTTCATTTTCATGACGTTGTCGTTTGTGAAATGCTTATGTCTTCCTCGTTTTATAAACGTGCAAGCCTTTCACACAACTAATTATGCGACAGTGTTTAATTTGCGTGAGATTACAAAACCACAAAGAACACAAGAGCCCTTGAAACTGATTCATCGCTTCAAATATTATGGCTTCAATGGCTTTGCTGGCTTGATACGAAGCGACCGATATCAGTGTCACAACTTGCCTAAGAGTAAACAGAGTATAGCATAGAGAGAGTAATAAGAGGATCACTGACTTCACTGGATACTGTGCCCACGTATGCCAACAATAAGTAGTACATAGCTTTGCCCGTGACCACGACTGACATAGTTCTAAATTGAGTCAAATCGCACAATTTGTATATATGTTGCAGGGGGATGCTTTATTGACGGGCGATAATTTCACACGACTCAGGGGGATACTTTTTCACGAGGGGGGGTAGTAGTTATATATAGGATTGGTCTGGCGCACTTTCTACCGTATGAGTGATTGTTCTGGCGCACTTTCTACCGTATGAGTGATTGGTCTGGCGCACTTTCTACCGTATGAGTGATTGGTCTGGCGCACTTTCTACCGTATGAGTGATTGGTCTGGCGCACTCTCTAACGTATGAGTGATCGTTCTGGCGCACTCTCAACCGTATGAGTGATCGTTCTGGCGCACTCTCTAACGTATGAGTGGTAGTTCTGACGCAGCCTCTAGCGTTCGAGTGATAGTTCTGGAACAAACTCTGAACGCGGTCAACCCTAACGGACGTTTCAATGGAGCACACACAGTGCACAGCTCTATACAACAGTTCCTTCAAATGCAGTAACATGCATCATTGCACACACCCTATAGACCCATTCTTGTATTGTACAAAGCTTTTGACCGTATTAACATTAAACTAACACCCCTAGGCATTTTCCATGACAAATGCAACATGTAGGTCAGCCACTGTTTTGGATACAGATGCAAATTTATCAGCGTATTTAGTTAACATGTTTTCAAATACATCTTTCTACATAGCATGAGCTATGGGTTGACAGCGAAATTAATTCTTTTTTATTTAATATAGGTTAATTACATTTAATATATTTTAATTATATTTGAAACCTAATTTGCACTCTTACACAATTTAATTATGCTATTGAAACATTTCACAGGTTGAATAAACATATTTCTTGCCGCAATTTTAAGTAGAGCCTACATTTAAATTATTTTGAACTTCACCAATTTGTATAGCGCCCTATATATTTCTTGACGCAATTTTTAAATATTTTAGATATTTTAGAATACACCATAGCCGAGTGGTTAGCGTGTTGGACTAGCAAACCCAGAGGTTGGCGGTTCAAACCCCACCAGAGCAGAAAATTTGAATCCAAACTTCTGGTCAACCCCCAATCAACTGAGATAGACCAAACCTAATATGCCGAGGATAAGAAAGTGAAGGCGATATCGCCTCATAACAGCATTTGAATGGTCAAGTTAAAATATTTTGATCTATTCAAAGCCCGAATCGAATGAATGCACACAGGAGAAGACGGCCCTTACACAGGTGTACGAGCATTCAGCCACGCGCCAATGCGCACACCCTACAGTCCTTTTATTGAGAACAATTAAGTAGCCCCAAGGCATAGCTCGGAAAGAATGGTACACATTGCTTTGAATGTATAGGATCATAACTGGCCAGTTTTACCTGGTGCTTACAACAGGTATACACGCTCATAGACGTTTACACACATTGAAATATCTATAAATATATACGCATACACCTACATATATATTTTGAACCCTTGTACACTAATTCTAAATTTTTCGATTCCTAAGTTCCACGAAATACTGACATGACCTATAAAATTTCAACAGATACGTTGAAAAATAATCCAGCGCGGAAGACTTGCACAATAATTTGAAGACTTGTACGGTTTCAAAGACACGCGGAGTAGGAAACTTGGGAATTTTAGATTGCATGGGACGATGAATTGCATGAGTCAATTACAACTCTTAGGATGAAACATCGCACAGTTTGACGACAGATACACTAAATTCCGAATTCTCGACTCTGAACATGTATGAAATACCAACCTGTGCAGTAAAAATTTAAACATTTAAATTACTGAGACGTGCACCATGAAAATTTGAACGCTAAACTTAAGACATTTACAGTTTCAAACCAAGTGGAATGAGAGTTTTAGTAGGACGCTTACGAATTTGAGTTTGTAAGACTGTTGAGGGCGAGAGAGGAAGATGTAGAGGAAGAGCGAGAGGGCGAGAGAGCGAGAGAGAGAGAAGTGGTTTTAGAAGAGGGAGAGAAGAAGGGCGAGAGAGAGAGCGCTAGAGAGCGAGAGAGAGCGAGAGAGATGAAGAGGTAGAGAGAGCGAGAGAGTGAGAGAGGAAGAGCGCGAGAGAAGAGGTTTTAGGGTGAAAGGCTTAATTTCTATGATAGTTTGTTCACTAAAACGTCAACTTTTAAGTTCGACAGACACATGCGACGATAGTTTGAATGCTAAACTTACAATTGATACTTTGCAAAGACTGCGATTGCAGTGGGTTTTACAGTGGATTTTACCCTAGGTGACAACTTTAAGACTGTAAGGTGGGCGAACCGAAGGTTTCTTAGTTTGAGAAGCTCCTTAACATGCTAAAATTTTCTTTCCATAGATGAGTGAGACGAATGTTCTCATTATAAAGTTGTTGCATGGTCTGACGAGGTAGTTAGAGTGGAGGTTCATATTGTAAAAATTACACATTTTAGACTGGATAGGTGCTGCTAAGATTAAGTCTTTCCACACTGTACAGCCAAATGTGCTAATTTCCACACCAACATACCAAACTTTTAGTCTGCGAAGACGCAGGACTTGTGAGCTTACAGGCTAAATGACAAGTTTTTGCTACGGTAGAAAGTGCGCCAGACCAATCCTACATAGGGGCCTATAACTACTGGTAGTCCCTCACGTTCACTTTCATCCGGCCGGATAATCGATTCTGCTAAGGAGATATAATTGTATGGGGATATTTCGTATCACCGGACGCAACAGCTTATCTTGACCTACAACCCCGTACCACAGCTAGTCACGAACGATAATGGGGTTCCCGCACACTCAGTCATTTCAAATTGATGCGAACGTTTCGTTTTCATTACTGGTTTGAGGGTAGGTGTATACAGACCAATTTTGGTCCGAGGGGAAGGCACTCAGATAAGAAACCGTGTTTTGGCCTATTTTCCAAAATGGCCGTCATCGGAAATCGTGAAATAAGCATACACTTGGTTTTTCGAGAAAGCTAATGTGTAGGCCCCTATTAAAACTGTTATTGTAATTGTATAAAGCTAATACTGAACGAGGAATCATATGAAGTCTAAATATTGATGTTTCGATATGTCTGGTATGTCAAAAATTCCAAGATGCTGCCAATTTATGCTTTTTAACATTGGCCTCATAATTGAAATGGCTATTGAAACCTCTCAAATAAATATTTTTTCTGTCAGTTTTCTCCCTATGGTTTTGTTCGATAGCGAGGAAGATGGGCTTGAAATTCCAAGCAACTGTTTTTAGATGTAAACACTTAATAATCAATGGTTCCATGGTAAAAGCGACCAAACAGCCAACAATTTGTTTTTATTCCACCATGATACATTTAGATTGTAGAAATTAGGTATTTTGATGCATCAACATGGCAGCTATTTAATCTATACATATAGTTTCCGTATAGTGTCCGTCTGTCGGGTGGACGCTACGTCACAAACGGGTTCTGTTCTATTGTGAAACATAAACCTGTCGTCTTGACGACGGCGATCTTGGCGACGGTGATAATCAACAATACATAATTATTGTGAACTGAGTTTTGTGTACAGTCTTGCAGTGCGAGATATTAGCGTATATATTTAGTGCGCTTACTTTAGTTTCACGTGTATATGTATATATGATAGATGTATAACGTATAGTCTTAGTGACACGCGCGGCCGGCCAATCTCGGCAGCGGCGCGCTATATGTATATTATTAGAGTTCGCTTAGGCGCACAGAAGACAGGTGTGTCAAGAGGCGCGAAGAATTATGCTGACTAGAGAAGTTTGAATTCGAGTGTGTTCGCAGTAGTAGTGTGGCTGACTAGTTGAGTTGTAATCGAATTGAGTTCTGTCTGTTTGTTTCTTATTAAACTGAAAAGATATTAAACTGTGTTGCTGATTAATTCAGGTTATACTTATACGTAGAATTAGTGTTCAAAAGGTGAACGTTAAATAGGCGTTAAGTACGAAGAGAACAAGGATTTAATCAGAAGGATTGTCAACGGAAGGATTGGGTTGACAATTATAGACCTATAATATGACGTCATAATTATGACGGGCAAATACACTAGTATTTAATATTTTTCCTTGCTGTTCTACACGTCGTTTCTGAGATGGATGAGACGATAAGATGGCAGTTGTGCTATCTATACCAGAAAAACTGTGGAAGGGCTTGTTTATCCTCACTTGGTATGGTTCATATTGGATATACAGATGTTGTCGTCATCCTTCTGAGTTATTTCCACCATACCAAGGCTCAGAATCCTGCCTCAGAAATCTGGATCTCCTTCAAAGCGGGAAGACAACTAGAACGATCTCACTGAACACTATCGCCTCAAACCTTGGCTCGACAACTTGCAAAGCAATGGCCCTCTTCCACGCATTCACAAGATCAGACACAACTCGTTCAAGTTCAAGAGTAACCGATACAGCTGCAAGTTGTTGCACAAAGTGCCATACCTCGTGGAGGAATTTGCAACTGTCGTCGTCAATCCGTTCCAAACATCACCAAGTTTGAAAGAAGTGGCAGCGAAATTCGTCTGTATGATACCTTGTATCATACAGACGAATCCCGCTTTGAAGGAGATCCAGCTCAAAGGTCCATGATACCTGTCAACAACCCCACTAATCTTCAATGATTCCAACAATGACAATGACGATGACCTCGTCCGAATGAAGGTGTTCTCGCAAAAGACTAGGGACCCGGAGAGAATTCCCCCAACGAGTGATGCTTTGGATCAACATCTCAAAAGGAGTGTATTCCAAGCGAGCATATCATGGACAGCAGCTCAAAGGTCCCTGATACCTGTCAACAACCCCACTAATCATGGGTGTAAGGAAGAGGACGGCAAGCTGCTTCCAATTTCGACATCGCTGCCACTCGCCAGGAATTTGTAATTGTAATTACTGTAATTGTAACCGAACATTTACATAGCGCCACCAAAATCAGTAGCGCTCTCGACCCGCATCACCGCCAGCACCGGCAAAAAGAAAGAGATTCAAGCGTCTACAGAACTGAAGAGGAGAGAGGGCAAGAAGCTCATGGTTGAGGGATAACAATAAGGCCACGGGCCGAGGATCGCAAGGAGGCCCTCTCGGGGTGCAGACATTCTTTAGGTATGACGGAGCAGAGGCCGTGAGGAAGTTGCTCATGAAGGTGAGGGTTGTGAACTGAATTCTCTGTAGGACTATGCCAGTGGAGGTAGTCACGAATAAAGGCAGAGATGTAGGCAAACTTAGGAATATCACCTATAAGCCGAGCAGCAGCATTACGAGTAGACTGAAGTTTGTGCATATTGGAGATGGAAAGGCCAATGTGTAGTGCACTTGCACAAGTACCTTCTCTCTCTGCAAATGCATGAAGGCAAAATTGAAGTACACGCCTCTGTGCAAGTGCTCATGCGCGAAGTAGCTGGACAAGAACAATTTGCAATAATTACCTGTATGTACTTTCGATTTGTTACACCCGGTTTATTAGCAACTTTTTATGACCATTTTTCTATTTTGTGTATATGCGCCGATACCGGCACCATCACTGCTTTTATGGGCAATATGCATGTTTATATAACTGGCAACTCCTGATCATGAATCCATACATGCCACATATGTTCAGATCGCACCATCTGATCAAAAGTAATAACCGTTTATATACATATCGCATAGTCCCGGTCGGGGTTTCGAACCCCACGCTTCAAGAAGTCTCTTTTTTTTATCTGAATGCTTTCCCCTCGAACCCAAATTACAGGATGAAGATGCTTGGAGGATGGATCCTTGGTACAACATACAGCACGCTCGCTCCTACTCGATAGAAGATCGATAGTTTTCCACAAAAATACTATTCAATGAGGAGACTTACCAGAGGACACAACACTACATGAGTAAAGGATCGATACAGAAATAAAAGCAGCTTATTCAGGATCCACAACGATGAGGACGTGATATAGTAACGCTGGTAATATATAATGTCTCATGCCATCCGACTATTGTAAATTACAGTGATATATACAGTGATATATTACGCTGGCCTTATGCTACCGGACATTGGCGTCTATTGCGAGGTACGCATTAAATGTTAACGTCTTTATTGGTTCCGGTGTTTAACTTTGATCGGTAGTAAATATCTAAAAATAAGTAACTGGAGGTATAAAGGTAAATATGACCCAATCAATTGGGTGTAGGTAAATTGAGATTTATGCTATCAAGCGTCCCTTCCCATTCGTGAGCGTAGAGAGAGTAATGAGAGGATCATTGAGACTGCCTCGGTGATCCTTCAGAAATGTCTAAACATCTTGAGAAATGTTTCAAGGACAACGTCAAGCTTCTCTCCCCTGCCCTTCCAATGTCAAACCTCTCCACCTCGATCCTTATTATCTGTTTTTTAACACATATCATTGTTAAAAATTTCTTTCAAACAAGCAATGCGAATTTACCTCTTCATTGAAAGACTATGCATTTACTCTTGTTTTAATCGTAGCCAATATATTTAACCTCTCCATATATTTACTGGTAGTTTCCCCCTCTTTTCAAAAACTTTTGTCACACCTCTTCTCAAGAAACCATCGCTTGATGAAGATATCATTTCTTACTACTGACCTCTCTGAAATCTATCTTTCATCTCCAAATCAACTGATTAATGACCATCTGACTTCCAACTCACTCCTTAATTCACACTAGTCTGGCTTTCCAGCACGGCGCTTCACTGAAACCTTAGCCGCCACCCCTACCAACTTTTCTCTACAGTGCGCTTGTTTCCGCCATCTCTCATCAACTGGTCTGCCTTCGATATCATTCACCACAACATCTTACTCCAAAGTTTCAACCTGTTTTGGTTTTAATGGCGATGCTTCCCTCTGGATTCAATATTTTCTCTCCTTCCCCTCTTTCTGCGTTAAACATTGGAAGACTCATCGCATTTATGTTATCTTGTTTCGGTGTTCCACAAGACTGTGTCCATGGGGCTCTTTTCTTCATCCTTTACATTAACTCACTCATCTCACTCATTTAAGCATCCTCAGTTAACTGTCACATACAAATTCTTATGTCCGTAACTTGGGTGTGAATTTCGACTCAAACCTCAGCATCTCTGATCACCAATTTATTCGTAGAATTCGCCCTGTGCTTGACCTGAAAATCGCATCAACTATAGCTACATGCATAGTCCATGCTAAACTAGGCTACTGCAATTCACTTTTCCTTAATATCGACACCTACAAAATAAACCGCCTTCAAGCTATCCAGAACGCTCTCTCGTGCAACATTCATTTTGCATTTAACTTATTCATGATTCATCCAAGGAATGAAACCAATGTCTCTCTAATGCTCCAACTCTTTTTCTTCCTTCCAAAGTCTCTTCAAATCTCATTATTCCTCACCATGTTTCAAACATCTGTATATCAATTTGTTTATCGACAGCGACTGGCCAACCGCGCCTCCGATTCGCATTTCTGTGTAACTTACGCACGTTAAGCATTTTCGTAATAACAGTAATCATAATTCTAATTCTAAATGTTACCCTGATGATAATTGATTGAAGACGCATATCCTGCTCGTCAAATCAATTGTCAAGAGTGCAAACTTACCCAGAACCGATTTCTTTCATCACAGCTACACTCTCCCGGTAGCGCAAATCATAGGGGGACAGAGACGGACTGTCCCCAAAAAATTTCAGGGAGGGACAGCAATATCAATGGGTCTAGTTCAGAGGGTACGCTTTGGATTTTTCTCATTTATTAACTGTTATTTTAATGCTGTTGCAATGCTGCTACAAAACCTTTGTAAATTTTGTGTGTGATTTCCTATGCACACAGTATAGTTTGCATTAAGAATATGTGGACTATGTAAGCTTAATATGTTCAGTTAGAATACGGACAGGTCTACTGCCCATATCATGCTGTATCGTTTGTTTCTGTGCTACCATATTTTATGAATAAAAGATTGATACATATATATTATATACGCCCTATATAATATATATAGGCGTAAACATATAAACATGCATACATGTATGTATTATATGCATTTTTACTTCGATGCATTTAGCCAACTAAAAGAGCAAGCTATTTGTTTAACTAAAAATTTAGTTATCTATTTAGGTATGTAAATGTACTAGATGTTTGTAGTAATAAAGGATAACTCTCTCTCTCTTTCTGTCTGTCAAATATTATTATTATTATGGTTATTATTATTATTATTATTATTATTATTATTATTATTACTATTATTATTATTATTATTATTATTATTACTATTATTATTATTATTATTATTATTATTATTATTATTATTATTATTATTATTATTATTATTATTATTATTATTATTATTATTAACATTATTATAATTATTAACAATAATGATTAAATTATCTGAAGCGCCATCTCAGCGTCACTCAGTGAACAATTTATGATGAAAAGGTCGATGAGAAGCAGATGGCGTTCCCGCGTTGGACAGCTATCGACAGTTACATCCCCTTCCCTCGAATTTTATTTACAGAAGACCGCACATAGGCCTAGGCGTAGACCAATGCAGAACCGTAGAAACATAGTATATCAATCGAAGTGCATGCACAATAGAATCCGACACAATCTGGTTTAATTATAAAATAGCACGTACGCTCTATTCGCGTAAGCTGATTATAGTTTACGATCGCAAATTAACACGTATGGCGTAAACTAAGAGGAAGCATGAGGCAGTAAGACCTACAATTTCGGTTGAGTGCGTTAATGTAACAAAACGCTTGAAATTTCTCACTCCCGCCGTACATTCGAAGCCTCCAAGCAATTTGTTGACAGCTGTAATGGACGGACTGAAGCATCGCTGAAACTAAAGCTGAAACTAAAGCCATGATTGCCCAAAGTCATTTCATCATCCATAGCTAACGCTGGCATAAAAGACCAACTTTGGCCTCACCCTCTCCCTTATCGGCATTTGTATGCGTTTGGCATTACCCCATCTCCTTTGCAGCTGTCCGCCCACAAAGTAACTGAGTAGTCAGCCTTACGTCAAGCTACGTTGGTTGATATTGCCAAGACAAGTGTGTTAGAGACAGGTATCATAGTAAAGAGTTCATGCTTTGTGTATTAGACACGGGCGCGATGGAAGTCACTAATTACAATAAGGAGGATAAGAACGATGAACGAATCGAGAACGAAAACACACAAAGGATATAGCAGAGTCTAGGTCTACTAGGTATCGTGCTGGGCTGTCTCTGACTGATCAGGATTGGACTCAAGGACTATTGTATCATTTCTATATCATACTATTATAATGTCTTTATAGAAAGCAATGCCAGACAGTATCTAGAGACCAACTGATATTTGCCGCATCTTTAAGCTGATGACAGGCATATTAGCTGAACTGTTGTCAATTTAATAATAGAAAAGCTCTTTGCCTGTTGCATTATAGAATTACAATTACAATTCGTTTGAGTGCGGTGTATTAGTATTTACATATCTTCGGTTGCTAAGTCATTCAAGTGCGTTTCGACTTCCTTAGGCTTATCCTCTTTCGATCTTTTCCGAGAACAGTCCATCAGCATCAAAATTAAAACCTCAAGTACTTCGGCGATTGTTAACATGGACACTCCAATCCAGACTCCAAGATGTCCGCCAATATCGGAAATCAGCTGGGTAGAGGTCATTGCAGGTTCTTCCGTCGTTAGGAAGACATCAGCGTTCGACACGTAGACATTGATCTTTGAGAAATCCTTTAAGGCACGCTTAATGTCTTCGTTTGTGTAATTTTCATAGAATTCCTTCTTTCCCTCGGAGGAGAATCTTTCGACATAGTTTTGCTCGTCCATTATTTCATGAGCGACTGTGTCTCCATCAATGCCCTGAGATGGCCACTGTGACAGACTGTAAGAAACGTCGTAGAGAACATCATTGCAGGACGGATGACATTTGCACTCAGAAAGTAATGTTGCATTGGCCATCACCCGACCTTTCACTTTATCTGCACATTCAATCTTCTTGACGAGGTTAAGAAGTATTTCATCGTTACAAGTTGGGAGCTTAGAGCTGTAGAATTTAAAACACTTGTGGAATTCATTCGTTCCGCTACATTTCTCGATACTCTTGCAGGGATCCTCTTTACTGCCGTTCCTTTCATTTCCTAGATATTTTTCCGTAAAGCAATAATCCTGCAGTTTCTTTGAATTCTTTTTTCGCGTAATATTCATCCTTTTCGAGTCGTTCAAAGACATGACGTCATCGTCCTCGTCAGGTAGAAGGTCGATGTCGGTAGGTAACGTGTTTTCGTAGCAGTTACATTCTTCAAAGATGTGATTCTGAAAACAGACTTTCTCACATGCCGTCCTCCTATAAGGTCCGGCCAACTCCTGTTCTTCGTTATTTAGAAAAGGATACTTCTTGTTGCAGTTTCCATATGGCTGATCAAGGCGGATCCGCCTCCTTGGAGATAGGCTTAGGGCCGCCATATTTCCAGGAGGAATGTCATATCCCTCCGTCAACGGAAACGGTTTAGTTCCTGGAGGATGGATCACAACACGGACCCCAGCAGCTCCCGAGAGTGCGCTGTCTTTGGCGTAGATTCCTGGCATTCCGGTGAAGTCCGGGTTATCGACTTCCTTCAGCATTCTTGTCCCAGCCAAGAGCATCACACTAAACCCGTTTTCAATTCCCTCGAACAACGGCGTGGACTCGTCGTCCGCGGATGACGTGACATTCGGAGCAGTGAACGTATAGCAGTTGAAAAAGTAAGGATCAAAGATCTTTTTAAATGTGCAGGGCTTATTCCTGTAAGTACACTTGACAATAAACTCATTTTCCTGATATCCATTGGCCGACAACATCTTAGTGGGTATATTAGCTGACAGAGTTGTGCGCGAAAACATTTTATCAAAGTAAATCTGCAAGTCAGTGAAGTTGAGTGATGTGCTCGCATTCAATACACGATAGTATTTATACATGGCTCTGATGAACGTATCGTTTAAATGCGAATTGTTTGCAAGTATTGATAGTTCATTCTGCTCATTGATTGCTTTATAATCTTCATCATCTATTTCTTCGTCTGTTTCGGTCTCTGATGTATTTTCGTCATCCGGCACTTTGAGTGAGGCTAAGCCTTTGCTCAATCTGTACACCGTGTAGAAATCAAGGCTGCCCAGGTTGCAGAGTGTGATATCTGGAAATGGAACTCCGCCGAACACTATATCTGTCGTCAGCTTTTTCTGGTACTCGAAGTAGCTTCGAAATACGAAGGACGTTTGAATCGTAAACATTAACCAGGCTGTTGCAAAGACAATAATCCATGCTATACGCTTCGGTGTTGCCCTAGAAGCTACAATCCGAGAAAAGCCATGCATCGTCGTGTAGGTGGCAAAGTCCTCCATGTAATTCCCGACTGCCATGACTTCGAATATCGAGTACCTCAGAACCTAAAGAGATTAAATTAAAGTTGGTTTGTAATTGCATAAGTCAACTTATACAGCGTTTCTCCAAGAAGAATCTACACAAGGACGTTGACAGCATGAGAACCGAGAGATCGTTGGTTTACGCACGTCCTGTTAAATGCAAAGTAGACTAAACAGAATATACATATTTCTTGGGTAAATCGTTTTAAATTGATTGATATCATATTACACACTGCGTGAGATGCGAGCCGAAGGGAGACGGAGAGGAGAAAAGAGGGAGAAGGCAGGATAAAGAGGAGAGCGCCAGAGTATAAAATCCAGAGAAAGTCATTGCTTCGGATAGAAAGGCCGAGAAGGCAGAAGGCAGAAAAGCAGACTGGAAGATGGACGGTAATCACACTGAAGAATAATAATAAACAGAATCATGTCGACACTGAATTTACAGCAGTCTTCTGCTCGAGAAAGTGCGCTATAGTCCGTTAGTTATGACGTTGTGTTAGGTACACTGTAAACCATGAGGTCGGAAATTCAAACGTCGCAGCAGCAGAAAGATATTGCAGAAACATCTGCGAATTCTGCTCATCTTTTTCGCGTAGGGAACTAGATATAAAAATTTCAGGAATACAAAGAGGGTGTTAGAGTCAGTCAGTGGACGAAAAGGCGGTAAGGAAGAGTTCTGGCCACCCGTCTCTATGCCACGATAACACTTCATACTTTTGGGGTTAGCTCAAGCAACTGTTCTCCTCTCCTATTTCTCCTCTACCTCCTCCGCCTTCTTTCCTATGAGTCAGTAATTATAAATAAAGTGAATGCCTTTTGAACATATGCGATACGATATTGCTTTCGAATTACACGATCTTCTGGCAACATCCTACTCTTAATACCACCAACTACATAGCGATAAGGCAAGCAATGGATATATGGCGGTGATAGGAGCCGGAAGATATTTTAGAGTCAGTCACGGCGTAGGCTATATAGCACGTCGTTAAGATAGGAGAATTCCGGTTAGTCGCATAGTACAGTGCGTATTTTAACAGATTTAGACTACTTGGACAAGGTCGGCCATAGTCAGGTTTTATGACCTCTTTTGGAATTCATCTCTGAAAAATTTTGACGACCTTTTTTGGGAATTCATCTGTGAAAAATATTTGACGACCTTTTTTCAGAATTCATCTGTGAAAAATATTTGACGACCGTTTTGGGGAATTCATCTCTCGAAAATTTCACGACCTTTTTTGGGAATTCATCTCACATAAATGTTTTGAGGATTTTGCTTTACTACTGGGACAAATCTGAAAACTCCTGAAACATTTGTCCCACTAGTTATACAGTTTCGATATACATTGCCTGGGACAAATCACCCTAACTACTGGGACAAATCCTAAGACTACTGGGACATTTGTCCCACTAGTTATACAGTTAAAATATGCCCTGGCATAGCAAATATCTGCACTCATGCAGTAGCTCTTACGGATCCTTGTCTAGGAAGAACTGGAGTAGGAGGAGGAGGAGGAGGAGGAGGAGGAGGAGGAGGAGGAGGAGGAGGAGGAGGAGGAGCAGGAGCAGGAGGAGGAGGAGGAGGAGGAGGAGGAGGAAGCAGGAGAAAACGATGAAGAGGAAAACGACGAGGAATGAGGAGGAGGTGGTGGAGAAGGTGGAGGAGGAAGAACAAAAAGGCCGAAGAAAAGGAGAACGAAGCTGCAGCGGTTGAAGATAACTAGAATCAGGAAGGGAAAAGGAGGAGGAGAGGAATGACAAAAACCAGATCTGGAGCCAGAGGTCGAGCGGTCTTTCGTTGGCTTGTTAACCGTAAATCAGTAGAGATGAAATGAATACTATGTATCTTCTGTGTTACAATTCGTTAGGCTACATGCACACAGAAGGATCTTGGGGTTGTCCAAAAAAGACGTCCACAAAGAGGAAGAGGGAAGGATGACCCAAATGCGGACAAATGCGCACACGGCGATGGATAATTCCAAATTCGGTCGACCGCATCGAATTTAGAAAATAGTTATTTAAACTTATTCAGTCCAGCCTTTGTTTAAACACCAGCTTCTATCCGACAGCGGACACTCTGCACTGCGTTGGATTAAAGTCCCATTGCTGGACCGTGTCAAATTATCCAGCTCCTTACCGTACATAAGAAGGATGGACCTGGTGCAGTCACATGGCGAAGAAGACCGACGAACAAAATGTTCTCAACGCTCAAAATCTACGGCTAAGTCGACGAAAAAGTCCGGTGCGCAGACCTAGAACTCAGTAGTTCTTATAATTCTTATTTACTTATTTACTTCCGTTCCCTTAACCAAACATTATGTAGCATTGGAACGTTCCTCGTCTTTAAAATAAAGTAGGCCTACTAACTGGAAGAAAACTGAATGAATGTGCCGTTGACTGAATGGGTGCTTTACTCAGAAAAAATGGTTGTTTTATTGTCGGGATGGTCCACTGGAAAACCGAGTGGTAACTTTCCACATCAAATCCAATGAGCAGTTTTTCACACAGGTATATAAACTGAAATTGAATTTCACTGTTCTGTACAAGGAAACTAGGCTACTGGTCTAAACGCCGAGGAATGAAGGTAAGACTTAATTAGCAAAACATGGGACTTTTATGATCAAAGATCATGATAGTAATCTTAAATTTATAAAGCGATTGTCTAAACCTGAGTGTAAAGCACCAGCTTATTCACGAGCGTTGAGTCGTATCAGAGGGTTGTCCAGAGATCGATGTCCAGTGGAGGTCCGAGTCCGGTTACCAGAGAGAAGAGGCGGAATGGCTGTTAACGGCGGTTTCGTTGAAGACGAGAAAGCTTGGAAGTAATCGTCCATGTAGCGCCACCCTATATTAAGAGTGCTTAGTGTTATGTTCTACACCCACGACTACTTTAGTTCTGTTTCATCTTGTCTTTACTGGACAAGGAAATGCATAGGCCTATCTATTTGACTAGGGAAATGAACAGAGAACACCTGTGTATGCATTTAAATGAATATGAATATAATGTATATCAGTTAAAGCATGTAACAGTTCAATGTCTAGTTATCCTATGTCTACTTTGCCTTATTCCCTACCTAGCCAGCATCTTTGCTATCTAGATTTTATTGCCTAATGCTACCTCCCAGTAAGACCCTTTAGCACGGAATGTTCTCACAGTTTGTTCCTCGTGGAAAAGCTGTCTTTCATCCGTTTGTTCATCTGATGAGTTCGCGGCTCCGTTCGCAAATCGCCTTGTTTCTCCCTCGTCGAAGCTCGACTATCCACCGTTCTCGTGACTTCTCGTGGCTTGATGTCTCTCCCAAAGAGACCGTCGTTACAACCCGAGTGTGTGCTTTACTACTCCAGAGTAACGTACACTTCACTCGCGGAATAACTCCTTAAGTCCGTTGACAAGATCGCTTCGCAAATGTCGACTTCCTATGATGGAAAGTCACGCTTCGCAACGGTTTGTTACGAGAGCGTTTCACTCGAATTATTCGATCCTCGCTGTCCAACGTCTCGACTTATAAACTCAACTGCATTGATCGTTTCGCAAAACTGATCATATTGACTAACGATGCCCTCTCATCGACTTAGTCCAACATCCACCGAGTCGATCCACTCAAGATTTCTAGAACGTCTTGTTCAGTTGAAATCAAAAATCGAACTGCCGTATCTCCACGCCACGTCACCACGGTTGCTTGGTTACCGAGTCGTCAGCTGCTTCGCCATAACGGTTTTGATCAGCTGTTCGTACTGACCAATGAGGTGAGTCCACATCGTCTGCTGTCCTTTGCGTAGATATGATGAACCCCTCTATCTAATATTAATTAATCCCTACAATGCTGGCTTAGCTGCTGGCATTTTAATTAATTTACATTTATATAGCTCTACAATCCTACATTATATAATCTAAATAGATTCTTCTCTACACTATAACATCTTATAGCATGTTGTGTAGCTGAGAATCATTGTGTGGTTTGGGAGATCATTACATCACCCCCCACAATCAAAGAAATAATACATTTTTTCTTAAAATACTATGACTCCTTACCTAACTACACAATATTCTTATCTACACAACTTATATTAACATATATCAGTTATCTAGTAAAACCATTTACTGTTCCAATTGGTCTAACTTTAACTAGTGAAATATATATTAACTTGACTTAATAATCTATTAACTTATACTTTGAAGCAACACACATTTTAATCTCTTAACTAATCATACATGAAATGATAATCTATCCTATCATGTCATAACTTACGTTACTATCTTACTTATGACTATTCTAGTTGGCTTATTCTAATCCTCTACTTAAGTAATCTGCCACTACATTATCACTACCTTTAATGTATCTTATCCTAAAATTGTAGTTTTGCAATAATAGATTCCATCTCATCACACGATCATTCTTCACATTACCTGTCTTCAAGTATTGTAAACTACAGTGATCTGTTTGAATTTGTAATGGAAACATTTTCATAAAGATACCTGTTAAATTGTTTCAACCCGAATATCATTCCTAAACATTCTCGTTACTCTACGGAATATCGCTTTTCTGTTTCACTCAACTTTCTGCTTACATATGACACCGGATGCATCACTCCATCGTATTCTTGCATCAGTACCCCTACTAAAGCTGCATTCGATGCATCTGTTCTAACTACAAATTCTCTGTCTAGGTCTGGTAGTTTTAATATTGGTGCTTCTGATAACACCTTCTTGAGTTCTGTGAATGCACTCTCCAATTCATTAGTCCATTCCACAATTACTTTGGCATTTTTCTTGGTTAATTCTGTGAGTGGTTTCATTATCATCGCACAGTTTGGTATGAACTTCCAATAATAGTTGACTGCTCCCAGAAAACTTCTTACTTGTCTATTTTCTTTAAATTTTCCTCATTACCAAAATTAGGTTCCACTTTACCAATTACTACAAGGATTCTCTCCTTGCATCTTAACCTTAACTACATCTTACTTCTACAACTACTTATTTTTTAAATAACTCCTGAACTTCACGTCTGTTTATCTCAACACCAAGTTCCACTAACTCTCCTCTACTTATTTTCTTTAAATTTCCCTACAGCTGCTCTTCTGTAGCTCTTGAGTAACTTAACTCATAGATCACGCCTAGTGACCACTTCCTTAACTCAAAATATAAAATAAATGTATATCTATAACCCTTAATTACAGAATTTTCCTCGTTAAAGTGCCTCATGAAATTACTTAAATACCTCGCACTGAGCTTATCTTTCAACCGTTCTCCAATCATTTCGACATTTCCATGTCATATGATACCTGGGATTTCCTTTCTTCCTGTCATACTTTCCTCTCTCCCTCCAACTCAACCATTTACCACCGACCGACTCATCGCTATCACTTCTCGAATAGCTATCTTCACCTTTGCACTTTACAGACTCCTCTTCTCCACTTCTTCTCCAGGATCTTTCTAGGTTTCTCCCAGAATTTCTCCATCTGTTGGCCTTCCATGGTCTGTATTGCTTTCTATTATCATTACTGTAATCTTTCTTCTCATAGTCCTCACGTATCTTCCAGCTTGACTTACATTTTGGCCTTCGCCAATTCCACTTATTATCTCCGTATCTATAATTTGTCTGCATCGCCTGTTGATCAGACCTATGAAATCTCCCGTCATTTCCGTAATTCTTCTTTTCTGTTACATCCGCTCTCTCGGATGTCTTCATGTAATATAACTTGGACTCCTGCCAATTTCTTCCTTTCCTATATCCCATTTTCTTATTCTCTTCATTATTTCTGTTCTCCACTAAATGGTTTCTTCTGCTAGACCTGGGTTCCATAGGTTCCATTATCTCCTCTGGTTTGAGATCTAAACCTGTTACTTCTGGTATTTTCAGTGGTCGTTCGACACGTCTCCCTTTTATTTCATCTTGTGATCGTGTCGTGCATCCCGCTAATACCACTTCCGCTTTACTGTTTATTCTTGTTTCTGCGACAATTTCACAATCACGTCCGGTTGTGTTTTGGATTACCTTGGATGGGTTAGCCTTATTGCATCTCATCCCTTCAGCGTCACAACCCTTTACATTCCATTCTTTCTTTTTCTCCTCTTTGGCTCTACTAATTTTAGGTTCACATGATTTATCCGTCTTCTCGTCATCATGTTTCCCTTTCGGTTGGATTCTGTTTATACTCTTCTCGTACAAACATGGACCCGTGATTAATCCTATCACCAAGGATTCTATTACTACAGCATCCGTCACACCTTTGAAGTCATTACCTTCAATCTTAATTCTTGCCATGGGATATTTTTCTTTCTTGCCATTAGCAAATCTGCACACCATAAATTTATCTGTATATTGTTCTGGTTTCACTAATCTCTTTTGCACAGCGACACAATTTGCTCCTGTATCATACAGGCATTTAGTATCTATTTCATTTCTCTGACCTTGCTAGTGAACTCTTCAGCATTTCTCTCTGTCTCTTTCTTCCACTTTACTACTTCAGCCTCACAATAACACAAATTCAATTTAGGTTCTTCAATAGCTTCTACCCTTGATCCAATGATCGTTTCTACTTCTAGATCTTTGATCACAGCGGCTTCTACCACGCCTGTGAGGTATTCGCTCTGTATTGCGACTTTCGCCATCGGATATTCATGTTTGCTGCCATTCATAAACGTACATATCATGTTTCGACCTATGTATTCATCTTTTTTGATCAGACTCTCTCTCACTGCAACACAATTCGAACCAGTGTCAAAGACTCCTTTCGTTTCACATCCATTAATTACAACTGGTCCCTGATACTTGTGTTCTTCTATTATACACTTTCCTTCTTGTTCAACGTATGCAGAACAGTATGAAATTACTGCCTCTTGTTTATCTCCATTTTCATTTGATTCCTCGTCGCATTGCATTGTTGCTACTCTATGTTCTCTCCCTGTCTTATCTTTCTCACTACACTGGGCTATTCTGTGAAATTTTGATCCACAGCGGAAACATCCCGTCTTCTGGGTTTCTGTTTCTACTCCATATTTCTTGTTGTCGGAGAACTTCCAATTACTCTTGAATTGATTTTTATCTCTGAACTCCCTCTGTTCTCTAATTTGTTATGAGAGCTGCTTGTATTCTCAAAACTCTTCTGCTTATTGTCCCTCGGTTGCGTTTTGGATTCTTTGTCTCTATTCTTCTGAGTATGAATCCATTTCCTTTCATCCGATTCTCTCGCTTCTATGAGGTTTTGGGCCTGTTGCAACATTTCCTCAAGATTTAGTTTCCCTTTCTCCTTTAGAAAGCGTCTCATATCATTGTCACACATAATGAAGAACTGGTCTCTCAGTATGAGTTGTTCCAAACCCTCTTTGTCTTCACTAAAGCCTGACATTTGATGCCACTGTCTTAAGTAACGTCTAAGTCTTCCGACATATTGTTCCGGAGTTTCGTCTTTCTCTCTAGGGCTTTGTTTAAACAAATTTCTGTACCCTGATTCTGACAATTTGAACCTTATGAGTAGTCTCTCCTTTAACTTTTCATAGTCTTGAGATTCTTCTATACTCATTCTTTCGTACACTTCAAGTGCTTTTCCTTGAAGCGACTTTACTAGTGTCAGAACCCATAACTCATTCGGAACTCTGTATGCTGTACAGGTCCTCTCGAATCTGAGGAGATAGGCATCTAAACAATCTTTTTCTTCTCTGAAGATGGGCATCTTAACATGTTTGGCATTATTTGCCTGTCCAGAATACTCTCCATCTCCATCAAGTCTTATCCTATCTCCATCTTCTCGTCTTGTCTCACGTGTCATCTGAAGCTCTAGTTCTCTAAGTTTTATCTCCTTCAAATTTTCCATTTCCATCCTCTTCAAATTCATTTCTTCGGAGATCCGTCTCTCTTCGGCCTCACGTCTTTTATCTTCCCTCTCAGCCTCGCTTCTTTTCTC
The DNA here is from genome assembly GCA_963556255.1 of Allolobophora icterica. Classification (NCBI taxonomy): domain Eukaryota; kingdom Metazoa; phylum Annelida; class Clitellata; order Crassiclitellata; family Lumbricidae; genus Allolobophora; species Allolobophora icterica. Next base: position 26,328,435 of record OY744603.1, on the reverse strand, counting down.
TTCCTTTTCCATTTCAGCAAGACGTAGCCTCTCTTCAGCCTCACGCCTTTTATCTTCCCTTTCAGCCTCCCGTCTTTTATCTTCCCTAATCTCATTCTGTCTCTCCTTGACATATTCTCTAACAGCATCTTCTGCGTATCCAAGGTCCTGCGCCACCTTAATCCACTTCTGAATCTCACCAGCCATTGCGCTATATCAATTTTCTTTGATATAAGGCTCAAGATAAATTTCAGATTTCAAAGCTAGTTCACCTTGTTTATAACTTAAACACTGAACAACCTTGACCTGACCTAACTCTTACCAATAGTTAGCTTTTACGATTTGCAACCGTTGACCTGACCTCACCTTCGACAACGTATGATTGGTCACAATTCAAAATTCAATTACGTCATGCGTATTAATGAATACCGCAGACGACAAAATATGCTATATCTAGCGCGTAAGTAAATATCTCTGTTTACTTATTCTATCCTATCTAAATACACCTCTTGTGTCTAAGATATGATCCCAGTTCGTTTTAATCAATGTCCTTAATTGATTATACAATTCAATCCCGAGAGCGAGCCCCCATTTATGTAGCGCCACCCTATATTAAGAGTGCTTAGTGTTATGTTCTACACCCACGACTACTTTAGTTCTGTTTCATCTTGTCTTTACTGGACAAGGAAATGCATAGGCCTATCTATTTGACTAGGGAAATGAACAGAGAACACCTGTGTATGCATTTAAATGAATATGAATATAATGTATATCAGTTAAAGCATGTAACAGTTCAATGTCTAGTTATCCTATGTCTACTTTGCCTTATTCCCTACCTAGCCAGCATCTTTGCTATCTAGATTTTATTGCCTAATGCTACCTCCCAGTAAGACCCTTTAGCACGGAATGTTCTCACAGTTTGTTCCTCGTGGAAAAGCTGTCTTTCATCCGTTTGTTCATCTGATGAGTTCGCGGCTCCGTTCGCAAATCGCCTTGTTTCTCCCTCGTCGAAGCTCGACTATCCACCGTTCTCGTGACTTCTCGTGGCTTGATGTCTCTCCCAAAGAGACCGTCGTTACAACCCGAGTGTGTGCTTTACTACTCCAGAGTAACGTACACTTCACTCGCGGAATAACTCCTTAAGTCCGTTGACAAGATCGCTTCGCAAATGTCGACTTCCTATGATGGAAAGTCACGCTTCGCAACGGTTTGTTACGAGAGCGTTTCACTCGAATTATTCGATCCTCGCTGTCCAACGTCTCGACTTATAAACTCAACTGCATTGATCGTTTCGCAAAACTGATCATATTGACTAACGATGCCCTCTCATCGACTTAGTCCAACATCCACCGAGTCGATCCACTCAAGATTTCTAGAACGTCTTGTTCAGTTGAAATCAAAAATCGAACTGCCGTATCTCCACGCCACGTCACCACGGTTGCTTGGTTACCGAGTCGTCAGCTGCTTCGCCATAACGGTTTTGATCAGCTGTTCGTACTGACCAATGAGGTGAGTCCACATCGTCTGCTGTCCTTTGCGTAGATATGATGAACCCCTCTATCTAATATTAATTAATCCCTACAATGCTGGCTTAGCTGCTGGCATTTTAATTAATTTACATTTATATAGCTCTACAATCCTACATTATATAATCTAAATAGATTCTTCTCTACACTATAACATCTTATAGCATGTTGTGTAGCTGAGAATCATTGTGTGGTTTGGGAGATCATTACAGTCCACTTAAATAAGTTTACGTCGCCTACACTATAATTAAATTTCATTTATTCCAGATAGGCCTAATTATCGTTTAGTCCACAATACAGTCCATGTTATAACATTGGTGATAGCACAAATACAACAAAAGTGAAGAGACTGGTACATGAACTCTCTCTCTCTCTTCCGTCAGGCGTGCGCCGACGATGAGGCCTCAACGTGTCGTCTCCAAACAGCTCTGTCCCTGATTTTTTCAACAGCATCTCTTATCTCCATGTTCTGTGCTTTCATGTCTTCTTTTATATTGTCCATCCATGTCTTTGTTTGCCTCCCTCTGCTTCGCTTTCCCTCTACGTGACCGTACATAGCTGCGGCCGGAAGCCTCCTGTCATCCATTCGTGTCACATGCCCGAACCATGTAAGCCTTCTTTTCCTGATCTTGTCCACCACTGTCTCCATCTGACCCAGCTCCTCTCTGGTCACCTCATTTCGGATCTTGTCTCTTCTACTTCTGCCAATTATTCTTCGCAGCCAGCTCATTTCCGCCACCAGCAGTCTCCTCTCATCCTCCCTGTGCAGGCACCAGCACTCCGAACCATACAGCAGCACCGGAATGACAAAAGCTCTGTATAGCTTCATCTTGGTTCTTATGGCTATGTTGTTTGATTTCCATATCTTGTTCATCCTGCCGAACATCGCACATGCTAGACCGATTCTACGCCTGATATCTTTTGTGCACCGACCATCTTCCGTTATCAATCCTCCCAAGTACACAAAATCTATCACCTGATCGAGTGTCTTATCCTCCAGTCTAATCTGTATTCCCTCGTGCTGCTTCTCAATAGTCATTGTTTTGGTTTTTGTACATTGATTTTAAGGCCCAGTCTTCTACTACTATCATCGACCCTGTTTGTCAGCTCCTGCAGCTGTTGTGGTGACTCCGCCACCAGATCAATATCGTCCGCAAAACACAGAATATTGAGCAATCGTCCGTTAATTGTGACTCCTGCCTCTATATACTGATCTCATTGCAAGGCCCATCACTGCCTCCAGGAGCAGGTTGAACAGGTCCGGTGATAGTCCACATCCTTGTCTTACCCCCCACAGCGACCCTGAACCACTCTGTTAATTCTCCATCCACTCTTACCGCGCTGACCGACTTGCTGTAGAGATCTTCTAACAGTACCACTAGTTTCTCGGGGACTCTGCAGTTTCTCAGCACCTGCCACAGGCCTTGCTGCCACACACTGTCAAACGCCTGTTTGAAGTCTATAAAGTTGTTATACAGCGTTCTGTTTTTTTCAAAATATTTCTCTGCCAACTGCCTGACCACAAATAATTGGTACATGAACTGGACAAACACAAATTCTATGAACTCATCACACCAATGGAACAAAAATGGCGTCCATGTACACAGGCGCCGACTTTGTGAGGTCCTTTTAATTAGTACTCAGCACCACCATAAATAGGCCATGGTTGGCCTAAATATGCCTGGGCACCATCAAAAATCAGTCAGCAAGGAGCATTTTAGGAGATTATTTTTTTATTTGCATTACTTATCTATAAAATGATATACTGTCGTTGTTATATTTTAATCACAATTAACTTTTTGCCAGTGACCATACATGTACTGTAGAGCGCAGTTTTTCATCCTTGTGTCGGCCGAAGAATTATCTGAGGTCGACCATGTCTAAAAAATGATTGACACACGTGTCTATTAGGTCTACTATACTGCCAGTCTGTCACAGGGAGTTATGTTGATGTTTGCTCATCAATTATCGGGCAAAATAGTTCGTCTCATGTTTTTTGTGCGAAATTTGACTTTGTTGACCTAATTAGCTAACTGATGGTATATTAAATTATAATTAGTCTAGTCTCCTAAAATTCTTTATGTAGGTTGCCAGATTCTGATTGCGTAAGGAGGATGAGGACGCATTTCGGTGACCACGCTTTCTCGGCAGCCGGTCCCAGATGCTGGAACAGTCTTCCACCTGCCATCAGACTCAGTGAACTCATTTAAATCTAGGCTCAAAACCCACCTGTTCGCCAAGGCTTATCCTGCCCACTAGTTGTGAGGCGCCCTTGTAAGTATGGCCGCGTTACGGCGCCATATAAATTGTTATCATCATCATCATCATCATCATCATCATCATCATCATCATCATCATCATCATCATCATCATCATCATCATCATCATCATCATCATCATCATCATCATCATCATCATCATCATCATCGTCTTCTGTCAAAGAGATAGTTATTCTATAGTCTCCTAGAATTCGTTCTGTACGTTGCAAGATTGCAGCTTCGACTGTCAAAGGGATAATTTCAATTAACTCTGTTTAAACAAATCCAAGAAAGCAAAAATGTAGAAAATTCCCCCAAAAGTAAAAACGTATTGTTCGCGCTTACGTGCGATAATTGCTTTAACTCTCTTTGGACACTCACAGTCTTTTGGTAACTCTGTGCCTATGAACACATGAACCGACTAATCTGAATGCGGGAATCCGTTTACAGTGGACTCAATAAGAGTATGCCGAACTCTCTATAATTGAACGCTCTGGGTCATATATCTTCCCTCGCTTCGTAGGCGTAGAATATTATAGATCCCCTTCCCTCGAATCCCATTTACTGAAGATCGCGTATAGGCCTAGGCGAGACCGTAGAACAATATAGAACCGTAGAACCATAATAAATTGTATCAATCGACGTGCATGCACAATATGATCATACACAGTCTGGTTTAATTAAAAAATTCCACGCGTTAGCTGATATAGTCTACGATTGCAAATTTACACGTATGGCGCAATCTAAGAGGAGGCAGTAAGGCCTACAATTTCGTTGGAGTGCCTTATTGTAACAAAGCGCTCTAAAATCTTTATCTCCCGGTGTAGTTTCGAAGCCTCCAAGCACTTGGTTGACACTCAGCGCTCTAATGGACGGATAAAGCATCGCTGAAACTAAAGTTATGATCCCCCAAAGTCAGTTGATCGCCCACAAAAAGAACATCCGCAAGAAAGACCAACTTTGGCCGCACCCTCGGCCTTATCAGTATTTGTCTGCATTTGTCATTACCCCATCACCTTTGCCTAGCATGCACTAGAATTACAATTACTTAGATTGTTCTGTGTGACTCTTAATATTTACAAATCTTCGGTTGCTAAGTCATTCAACTGCGTTTCGACTTCTTTTGGCTTATCCTCTTTGGATCTTTTCCGACAGCAGTCCATCACCATCAAAATTAAAACCTCCAGTACTTCAGCGATTGTTAACATAGACACTCCAATCCAGACTCCAAGCTGTCCGCCAATGTCGGAAATCAGCTGGGTGGAGGTCATTGCTGGTTCTTCCGTTGTGAGAAAAACGTCAGCGTTCGACACATATACGTTGATCTTTGAGAAATCCTTTAAGGTACGTTTATAGTCATTATTTGTGTAATTCTTATAGAATTCTTTCTTTCCATCGGAAGAGAACCTTTCGATATACCTTTGCTCCGTGAATATTTCATGAGCGACAGTGTCTCCGTCAATGCCCTGAGACGGCCACTGTGACAAACTGTAGGAAACGTCGTAGAGAACATCATTACAGGAAGGATGACATCTGCATTGAGAAAGTAATGTTGCATTGGCCATCACCCGATCTTTCACTTTATCTGCACATTCGATCTTCTTGACGAGATTAAGAAGTATTTCATCGTCACAAGTTGGGAGCTTAGAACTGTAGAATTTGAAACACTTGTGGAATTCATTCGTTCCGCTACATTTCTCGACAGTCTTGCAGGGGTCCTCTTTACTCCCGTTCCTTTCATTTCCTAGATATTTTTCCGTAAAGCAATAAGCCTGCAGTTTCATTGATTTCTTTTTTCGCGTAATATTCATCCTTTTCGAGTCGTTCGAAGACATGACATCATCGTCATCGTCAGGCAGAAGATCGAGTTCAGTAGGTAGCGTGTTTTCGTAACAGTTACATCCTCTATAGATGTGATTCTGAATACAGACTTTCTCACAAGCCGTCTTCCTATAAGGTCCAACCAACTTCTGTTCTTCGTCATTTAGAAAAGAATACTTCTTGTTGCAGTTTCCATAAGGCTGATCAAGGCGCTTACGTTTCTTTGGAGCTAGGCTCAGGGCCGCCATGTTACCAGGAGGAACGTCGTATCCCTCCGTCAACGGAAACGGTTTAGTTCCTGGAGGATGGATCGCGACACGGACTCCTCCAGCTCCCGATAGTGCGCTGTCTTTGGCGTAGATTCCCGGCATTCCGGAGAAGTCCGGGTTATCGACTTCTTTCAACATTCTTGTCCCAGCTAAAAGCATCACACTAAATCCATTTTCAACTCCCTCGAACAACGGCGTGAAATTATCATCCGCGGATGTTATGATATTCCCAGCAGTGAACGTATAACAGTTGAAAAAGTAAGGATCAAAGATCTTCTTAAATCTACAGGGCTTATTCCGGTAAGTACACTTGACAATGAACTCATTTTCCTGGACTCCGTTGGCCGACAACATCTGTGCAGGTATATTAGCTGACAGAGTTGTACGCGAAAACATTTTATCAAAGTAAATCTGCAGGTCAGTGAAGTTGAGTGATGTGCTCGCATTCATTACACGATAGTATTTATACATGGCTCTGATGAACGTATCGTTTAAATGCGAATTGTTTGCAAGTATTGATTCCTCGATTTCTTCATAATCTGTTTCTTCGTCTGTTTCGGTCTCTGCTGTATCTTCGTCATCCGGCTGTTTGAGTGAGGCTAAGCCTTTGCTCAATCTGTACACCGTGTAGAAATCAAAGCTGCCCAAGTTGCAGAGTGTGATATCTGGAAATGGAACTCCGCCGAACACTATATCTGTCGTCAGCTTTTTCTGGTACTCGAAGTAGCTTCGAAATACGAGGGACGTTTGAATCGTAAAGAATATCCAGGCTGTCGCAAAGACAATAATCCAGGCTATGCGCTTCGGTGTTGTCTTAGAAGCTACTATTCGAGAAAAGCCATGCATCGTCGTGTAGGTGGCAAAGTCCTCCATGTAATTCCCGACTGCCATGGCTTCGAATATCCAGTACCTCAGAACCTAAAGAGATTAAATTAAAGTTGTTTTGTTATTGCATAAGTCAACTTATACAGCGATTCTCCCAGAAGAAACTATGCTGGACGTTGCCGGCATGAGAACCGAGAGGTCGTTGGTCTACTCACGTCCTCTTAAATGCAAAGTAGATTAAACAGAATATATATATTTCTTCCGAAAGGAGACGGAGAGGAGAAAAGAGGGAAAAGGCAGGACAAAGAAGAGAGTGGCAAAGTATAAGATCCAGAGAAAGTAATTGCTTCAGATAGAAAGGCTGAGAAGGCAGAAGGCAGAAAAGCAGACTGAAAGATGGACGGTAATCACACTGAAGAATAATAATAAACAGAATCATGTCGACACTGAACTTACAACAGTCTTCTGCCTCGTGGGAGTGCGCAATAGTCTGTTAGTTATGACGTTGTGTTAGGTACACTGTAAACCATGAGGTCGGAAATTCAAATGTCGCAGCAGCAGAAAGATATTCCAGAAACATCTGCGAATTCTGCTCATCTTTTTTTGCGTTGGGAACTAGATGATATTATAAATAATTCAGGAATACAAAGAGGGTGTTAGAGTCAGTCGGTGGACGAAAAGGCGGTAAGGAAGAGTTCTGGCCACCCGTCCTTATGTCACCATAACACTTCATACTCTTGGGGTTAGCTCAAGCAACTGCTCTCCTCCTCCTATTTCTCCTCTACCTCCTCCTCCTTCTGTCCTATGTGTGAAATTATGTCGGTAATTATAAAGTGAATACCTTTTGAACATATGCGTTACGATATTGCTTTCGAATTACACGATTTTCTGGCAACATCCTACTCTTAATCCGACCAACTATATAGCGATAAGGCAAGCGATGGATATATGGCGGTGATTGGAGCCGGAAGATATTTTAAAGTCAGTCACGGCGTATATACCACGTCGTTAAGAGAGGAGAATTCCGGTTAGTCGCATAGCACCGTGCATATTTTAATAGATTTAGACTACTGGGGCAAAGTCGGCTATGGGTCAGGTCTTATGACCTTTTTTGGAATTCATCTCTGAAATATTTTGACGACCTTTTTTGGGAATTCATCTGTGAAAAATATTTGACGACCTTTTTTGGGAAATCATCTCTCCAAAATTTCACGACCTTTTTGGGAATTCATCTCACATAAATGTTTGGAGGATTTTGCCTTTACTACTGGGACAAATCTTAAAACTCCTGCAACAGTTTCGATATACATGTACATTGCCTGGGACAAATCACCCTAACTACTGGGACACATCCTAAGACTACTGGGACATTTGTCCCACTAGTTATACAGTTAAAATATGCCCTGGCATAGCAAATAATATTTGCTATACCAGGGCATATTTTAACTGTATAATATTATCTGCACTCATGCAGGAGCTTTTACGGATCCTCGTCTAGGAAGAACTGGAGAAGGAGGAGGAGGAGGAGGAGGAGGAGGAGGAGGAGGAGGAGGGAAGGAGGAGGAGGCAGGAGAAAACGATGAAGAGGAAAACGACGAGGAATGAGGAGGAGGTGGTGGAGAAGGTGGAGGAGGAAGAACACGTAGGCCGAAGAAAAAGAGGAGGAGAAGGAAGCTGCAGCGGTAGAAGAGAACTAGAATCAGGAAGGGAAAAGGAGGAGAAAAGGAGAGAAGTGACAGAAACCAGACCTGGAGCCAGAGGTCGAGCGGTCTTTCGTTGGCTTGTTAACCGTAAATCAGTAGAGATGATATGAATACTATGTATCTTCTGTGGTACAATTTGTTATTCTACATGCACACAAAAGGATCTTGGGTTGTCCAAAAAGTACGTCCGCAAAGAGGACGAGGGGAGGATGACCCAAATGCGGACAAATGCGCACACGGCGATGGATAATTCCAAATTCGGACGACCGCATGGAATTTAGAAACAGTTATTTAAGCTTATTTCAGTCCAGCCTTTGTTTAAAGACCAGCTTCTATCCGACAGCGGACACTCTGCACTGCGTTGGATTAAAGTCCCATTGGTGGATAGTGTCAAATTATCCAGCGCCTTACCAACGTTAGCCACGAAAGATCAACAAGGTAACCTAATCTATTATAGGAAATTTATTCTCTGCAAGAGTGCGGACGTCCACCAAAGGAATAAGGCGACGTCAATCGTGGACCAATGCGGACTAGTGGGAGGGAGGGATTCAAAGTAGTACATATTTTCTGCGGACGTCCTTTCTGAACGACCCAATTCACGTTGTCCCAACCTCCCTTTTGGTCAGCCTACTCCAGTGTTATAGGTGCTTATTTTCAGGTCTTCTCCCAGACACAGGCATGCTGTTATCTGTCACCTTTGGATATAAATCCGTTGGTTGGGTTCCACGTGTGTGCGTGAACCCGTCGCTGGAGACTCTCTCCGGTTTCTATGCGTTGTAATTCTAATTGAACACTAATATACATCCGCTCAATGAGCAAAAAATAATCAAGTCGTTCTATGCACTAGCCTATACGAGCTTAAATGCCATAAAGGACTAGAATTACATGAGTTAGCAAACCAATGCACAGTACACCGGAGGCGGGTCTACAGACTCCACACATACACGTCGAGCCCAACCAACAGATTATTGGATGACAGAGATGCATGGATGGTTAGGGTCTCCGAACCAAGTTGCGTCGATAGGGTGGAGCGACCACAGATGCGGTGCTCCCTGTACACAATGACGCTGACGCCGAGTAGTCCCTCGTGGGTAGAAGATGACGCACGTCCGGCTATTCGTCGAGACCCCTCAACGCACGTAGAACTAGAATTTGTCGCGTGCCAGTCTGAAGATTGAAGCACCAATGTTGACTAACGGTCGATGTCACTCTAAAACCCGCGTCGGTCGTCCTCCAACGAGACAAATACTGACCCGCTGATAACGGCGTATAGTATACACGGACAGAATATCCCAGATTCTATTGCACATCAGGAGGGTGGTTGTACCTGATGCAGCCACGTAGGCCAAAACGACTTGCAAATAAAGTACTCGTACCTTCCAAACGGTCAAAGTCCGTGACAGAAACGAAGAGTAAGTCTGGTACGCAAACTTTGCTTTGCATTGCATTCCTTACTGATAAAATATTATGTTACTAATGGCATGTAGCATCATTTAGTCTAGAGTAGAAATCATCTCCGATTAGATTTCACTGAAGATTTTTTCCTTAGTTTTTTTTAATAAATATCCGAATGCAATTTCAATTTACTGTTGATCTGTCACTCACCCGTAAACTTTAAAGAGTACAGTTGACATATTCGTAATTGTAACCATAAGCTTAAAAATAACAAAAGCTGTACTTAATAGCTAAGTGCAGGGCGCCAGCTTATTTACGAGTGCTGCTTCGAAGTCAGAGGGGTAACTTAAGAATAATTGATGAAATGCGCTAATTTGCTTTAACATACACAGTCGACAAAAATGTGCAGTTCTATTTCTTTCAGAAACTTTAAAGCCTTTCGCGAACCATAGACGACTTTTGAAAACTGATAACAACGATAATCTGGCGGCCTCATCACATCCTTCCTTCTTACCATTCTTCCCCTTTCCGCAGTGTGGGCAGTGGGTGCACGGTGGACCTCATGACTTCGGTGCAATGCGAGCATCTGCGAAGGGAATGAGAGCAATGCCAGATGCGGACAAAAGTGCCGAGGGGTCCAAAATAGGCCACATCAGGCGAACGTGCTATATGGGCGACCTCCAACACCCTATAAGGCCCGTATGTAAGCCTGACCAGATCTATAGGAAGGTCCGTAGAAACTTTCAGAGCTCTGTAATATCCGACTAATACCCCCTATAGAAGAAGAGAAGGAGAGCAGTTCCTTAAGCTAGCCCTGAGGCAGCCATGTTTATGAAGTGATAGCGACTATTTCTTAGCCGTAATATGGAACTGTTACAGTTACCGCATCTTCCCACCGACAGTGTTGGGTCAGTGTATCCATTATAGCTGAGTTGGCTAGAGGGCTCAAATAGGGCAGCAATCTCGAACTAAATTTCTGTCCTGGCGGATATTGAACCGCCGACCCCTCGATTGACAGTCCAGCACTCTAACCACTACACTATATAATTTATAGTCTATATAGCGCCTCCGCATTTAAGCCGCTTGAAAACCGCGCAGATTGCGTACTATGGCTCAACGAAATCCGTCTTCCCGCCTACACAATGTTTGCATTCATTTAAATCACTTACTTTGATTCGTTAGAATGCGTTATTTCCATAAATTAACCAACGCGAAAATCCGAACTCGGCGCAAGAGACGTTTTAGCGTTTAAGCTGCATTGCACGCAATTCGCAGGCGTACATTGCAACGGCTGTAACGTTAACTTGAGTGTACGCTGGAGCGTGTGCTACAGAGGAGAGGAGCTACTGCGGGGTTATACAATAGCAGGCACACGGCTTCAGCGGTGCAGAAGATGCGTGTACCAGCAGGCTAAGATTATATTCCGCTTTCTGAAATACTAGGAAGGAATTCTTTCGCTGACTGCATAAGTGGTGAAATTGTACCGAGCTAATCTGTTCACATCAAAAGGAATATCTATTTGAAGTGGCTGTACGTCACAAATGCAATCAACATATGAGCAGCGCGTCTATTTCACAGATTAAATCATTCATCCAGGGATTTCTCTGGATCCGGTTTTCACATCTACGGGATTAGACTCGGTGAATTACAGCAGTTGCTGTAGTGGTGTGTCGTATGCCTCTTCTGCTGTTACGTTCTATATTGTCTTTTATGGATTTCGAATTACGTTATGCGAGCCACTTACCGATTAATTACTCATTGACTCGATAGATTTTACGGCAGCGCTGAACCTACTTTCTGGAATGGATCACAATATCTTTTCTTAGTAAACATTGCTTCTGTTGCCGCTTTTTAACTATATTTGGAAGACCAGTTTCATCGTTGTTGGTTCATTTTAATTATGCTAAATAGTGAGCAGGAGGCAATAGATATAATGTCAATATCATGGATGTCACCCTCAAAACCAATTAACTGGTCACGCGCGTGCAGGACTAAGTCTTGGTTTAAACATCAATAAATTTTTAAGGATTGCAACTACCTTGTCACGATTGGTGATTTTAGAACAAAAGACGTTCGAAAGTATTTGGCACTAAAATGAACCTACAAATTGTTATTAAATTTTTGATAAGAACAAAAAACACTTGGCTGTTCCAGTTTAAAATAAATTAAACTAACATCTTAATTGCATAATTCACTTTTATTTATTTGTCTATGAACACTTTTTTTGTATTTTAGTGGTTTCTAAATGATTATAGGCCCTAAGTGATTTCAAAGAAAATCTAAAAACATTTTGAATAGTGGCTGATTATAGAAGTGCGTATCTATCTATCTATCTATCTATCTATCTAAAACATTATATAGCGCCCCTTCAAGGAATCTATTCAGAGGCACTCCCGACTCAGGCCCAGTCAAAAAGAAATGTCTTAAGGAGACTGTGAAAGGAACCAGAGAAATCTCTAGGAAGGAAGCGACTCTTAAGAGGTAGATCGTTCCAATGGCAGGACCAACCACCGAGAATGCCCTACGCTGTGCTATGGCGGTACGAGCGTAAGGAACAACGAAGTCTCCCCGGGATGCTGAGCGCAGTGATCTGCGCCCCGCACAAGCAGAGGTAAGAGTAAAGAACTCACAAAGGTAAGCCGGTGCCCGGCCTAAAACACATTTCCAGGCCATTGAGGAGACCCTGTAAAGGATGCGCTGCTGAACTGGGAGCCAGTGAAGGACATCTCTCATATATTCGGAAACATGGTCAAATCTAGAGATACCCCCAACCAAGCGTGCAGCCGTCCGCAAAACGCTCTCCAGACAGGAAAGACGGACTTGAGGGAGTCCAACAAAGAGAGAAGAGCAGTAATCCAAGCGATTTACAACAAATGCGTGAACCAAGGTGGAGGCTGCAGAAAAAGAAAGAGAGCGGGAAACGACTCGGAGCTGACGCAGTTGGTAGTAGCAAGCACGCGTCAGCCCATGGATATGCTGAGTAAAAGAAAGTTCCTGATCCAAAATAACGCCAAGGTCACGAACAGAAGAGGAAAAAGTGAAGGATGGGAATTCAGTGGCAAGGGAGACCAGGTCGATCTTGGCCAACTGTTGGCGAGTGCCAAACCAAATATATTGCGTCTTCAATGGGTTGAGACGCAAACGATTTGAAGACATCCAATCATTAACCCTTTCGCTGCCAGGTATTCTTGCGGTTTCCGGTACCCCCTGTGCCAGGCATGGAAGCGTATTATTAGCGTGATAGAAGGTCTATATGTTATAACTTCCAGTCTTCACAATGTTAATATTTCTTGTGCACAACACTAATAACATATTTACATTCTGCATTCTATGGATGTAGAGTACTGTTTACTTCCAAAACTTGTGTTTCGAATGGTATAGTTCAAAGCAATTGTCAACACATAGTCCCGGCTTCGATGGACACTTGGTGCATGTGTAACGACTCTCACGACGAATCTTACTTTTCGTGTAGCAGACCTTACAGCGTTTCATTGCTTTTGTCTGTTGACCAACAAGGGGAATTTTAGTGGGAAAGTGACGTTCAGTGAGTCGCAACACATTTTCACACGGCATAAATTCCGACGAAGACGGATCATCATGAGCGTCTCTTTGAAGAAGCTGTTGTATGACTTCGTTAGTAAACTCCAAGTATGACAACTTCGGTTGGGGGTGTGATTTCTTGTAGAGAATGTGGGCATTTAGCATGGCAAGCTGTAACATCTGACACCAGTAACTTTTTCAACACTTCTGCAGTCGTATATTTCGCTTTACTCATTTTATAATACAATATTACACGCTTCTACATAAAAACCTAACAATAACAATTTATCAACTCACTGGAAAAACCCAACGTCATCCCTACACAGCACAGCCAGGCCGAAAATACCGCAGGAAAAAAAATTTTGTAGCCCAAAATATAGCCCAAAATAGCCTACAGGCATCACATGTGTTCCTGCAGTGCCATCCACACGACTTCAGTACTATACCCGCAGTGCCACGCTTTCAATGCAGTCAAAATAAAATTGACGTCTAAAGACGTCTTACAAGGCACAGTGAGCACCTAGTCAGCATGACGTCTTAAGACGTCATGTAAGGCACTGAAGGGGTTAAGGGTACTAGTAGCGCTAGACGTATCTGAAGCTCAACGATGCACAAAACTATTCATTTCTGGATTAGACGCTGAATTATCAGTCGTACAAAAAAGAACATTCCAAGAGAAATTCTAGAATTAATCTTTTTCTGGCTAGCAAAGGTTATCATATTTCAACTCACCTGTTAAATTAACATATGACTCATTACATATTTTTTCTTCCACTTTTACAAGTGGTGCTAAATACAGCATTGCTTTGATTGTATTAATTGCGCGTTTGCAAAGAGAATTGCATACTAATTAAGGACTACAGCTTTTAGTTCGGTAATTGGGATTTTTAAATTAGGAGGTGGTTCCTGTATTACATATGATGTTAAATATTAGTTTGTTTTGTTGTATTCTTGGTGTTATCATCGATATTAATTGATTTAATTAAATTATTAAGTCAGTCACAGCCAATGATCATTTCGCAATAGCAGCTGCGCTTTTACTTATAAAATAAGTTTTGTTATTGGCTATTACTTATTGGCAGATACCTGTGTAGTTAAGAACTTGTCCTCTTGAAAAGTTAAGCCAATATAGAAGCTGATGTAGGCCATACCCGGTAAATTGTGCTTTCTGGAAGAAGTTCTTGTCTGCTTGAGCATTTAGCTCATCTCTTCTGTTATATGTTTCTTCCCACACATTTGCCATCAACAAACCTTTTTAAGGAAGTCGTTATAGATAGCAATTGATAGTAATAGTAACAGCAGTGCTTTTTCTAGAAAAAAAAGGTTCCGGAACGCAACAATAGGTTCCGGAACTGAACAATTATGGACGGGCTAAAATCCCGAGAAAACGGGATTGGAGGTTGGTAGGGGTCTCAATAAACACTGGAAACAGTTCAAAACACTGAAATTAAATTGAAATAACTAAATTATTGTTTTTATTATTAAAATAAATAAATTATTTTTTAGTAGCTGAAAAAAGGTGTCGGAACGCCGTTCCGGCTCGTTCCGGCTGAAAAAAGCACTGAGTAATAGTAATAGTAAAACTGCAAATTATTAACAGCTACTTAAAAGCTTCGCGCAGGACATCATTCACGAGCGCTGCGTCGTGTCAGATAGGTTGTCCAGAGATACCAAAATGAAGATCCAAGTCCGGTAGCCAGAAGATCAGGGCTAAACGCAGGGCATATTTTAACTGTATAACTAGTGGGACAAATGTCCCAGGAGTTCTAGGATTTGTCCCAGGCAATGTATGTTTAAAGTATAACTAGCGGGACAAATGTTGCAGGAGTTTTAAGATTTGTCCCAGTAGTAAATAAGTAAGAATAAAATTTTTTGGAGGTGAATTCCTAAAAAAAGTCATCAACTTTTTCGGGAGATGAATTCTCAAAAAGGGGATGAACTTCTTTTTGTGTGAGATGAACTCCTAAAAAAGGTCATCAAAAAAGGTCATACATTTTATTTGAGGTGAATTCCTTAAAAAGATCACCAACTTTTTTGGGAGATCAATTCGCCCGACTTTGTCCCAGTAGTGTAAATCTTTTGAAATATGCACTGACTAAACGGAGGTGTCAGCTTTTAAGGCAGGTGTAGTTTAGGAGAACGATTAGAAGGTGGTGTAGTGGATGATTTGGGTTAAAATTCTTGAAGAGGTGGAACAGATCAAATCCTTTCTAGAAATCATACATTGAATACCGCATTAGTATAAAATTACACCACGCAATTTTAGGTCCCAATTTATACACACCTTGCTAGGTCGAGGACTATAGTTTGTCTTTAAGGAAGCTATTGACATGCCACATGCATAGGCCTACAGAGGTGCCAGCGAACACAAAATATTTAAACCTCTTCGATTGCCAGCAATTGAAATCCTTAGCAAACAGTGACTAGGCCGCTACATATTCTTATCTTCGGCATATTTCGGGCAGAAATTGGTAATCATGCCTTTCATGGGACTGCAGATCCCCTTCGAGTGCAAACTATAATTATTAAATTTCCAGGTGAGTTCGCAAGAGGGCAGAAGTCCAAAATAAATCGTGAATTATTTTCTATTGGTTTCCAGTTCAGCACATGAAACAACATGGACTACAGCAAGCGGTTACCAACTATGGAATTCCTCTACACAAAGACTTATGGCTCAATTTCATAAATGTTTCAAAACTAATAATTAGGCTGAATGTTATACTTTCATTCGCTGTACTTATTACTGCCAAGTATAAAATGCAATTCTTAACGTCTCTGACCAGCCAAAACCAAATTGTGATTTTCATGGATGACCTTGGAACAGGCGCCAGTCAACTGAAAGCAGGGACTGGAATCCAGGTGCACAAATCCTTACGTTCAGATTGAAAGAAAAATCAAAATGCATTTGAAGAGCCGATTAGAAGTTGGGTAGAAGAAGAGCAATCCCTTAAGGTAGCCCTGAGACAGCCATGGGTATGAAGTGGTAGGAGTCTTAGGACTTCATTTTTTTCTTAGCCTCGGTATATGAGGGCGGGTGGCCAGTCCTCTCCCTCACCGTCCGTCTCATCGTTCCACCGACAGCGTAGGTCAGTGTATTCATTATAGCTCTGTTGGTTAGGGGGTGCAGGTGTAGTAGAAAAGTCGGTACAATTTATACCATAGCGGAAATTTTGAACCCCAACCTCTCGATTGACAGTCCAGCACCCTAACAACTAAACTATCGCGCAACCCTAAACAGGACTCAACTTAAACAATTAACCAGGATGTATGCGTAATAACATCATTACAGCATATAGGGCTTATAGGCCTATGGGCCTTCATTATTATTCACTGGATTGCATGTGGGTCTATTTAGGCCTATAGGGCCTATGAATTATATTGCAACAGTTGCGTCGCGCTGCTTATATAACCTGCTTGTATTGAAAATGTAAAAGGTTGATGGCTGTGAAGATACGCGTTATTCACTGTTAAGAGTCAGAATGTTAAGAACGCAAAAGGCAATTTACTTAATTAGCCAATTAATGCGTACAGACTTCGATTCTTTGCGCACAATTTGTTTATGGAAAGCACAAAACGATGGATCATTGCTTGGAGACAGGTGAATACAACACACAACACGAGTGTTCTTCTTTAGTAGAAAAACGTTTCCAAGACACCGTCCACAGTAGCTGTCTGAATGTCTGCGTGCCTGACCCTTCGATCTTGACCTGGAAACGAATTTGATCTTACCCGTATGCCTAGCAATTTTTTTCACAGGATAATTCAGTGCGGACAAGGAGAACGGAAGTAAGCGCAATTAAATGTATTAATTTCAATTCAAACTGAGCGGCGACCACAAACTTCAGTCGAACAGCACACAGTCTAGTCTGTACGTTGAATAGGCTATAATTATTAGGGAATTGGCCTACTAAAGCCCAGTGATGGGCACTAAACTATTTTTTTTAGTTAAACTAAAACTATTTTCCAACTAAAAAAATAGTTTAACTAAAGTTAGCAACTAATTTTGGAAAGTAGTTAACTAAATTAAAAAAAGTAGTTATACTTTTTCCAACTTTTTTCCAACTTTTACGATTAACATTTTAACTACGATAACAGAGGTTAAGTGAAATGTAATAATGCAGAGCGTCAATGACAATTTCAACTGCAAACTATGCAATGTGTACTCTTCTAGCCTACAGTCACAGGCATACTGTACATGTAAATAGAGTATGAATTTGAAAATATAGGCTGTTAATGCTAAAACCATGCAGTGTTAATCAATAAGTTTCGCGTTGAGTTGCAGTCGCTATCGCCTTTAACCGGCTCTACAGCCAGCATGAGGCAATAAGGCCTATAAACAATTTCGTTGGATTGCGTTATTGTAACAACGCACTCTGAAATTTCTCACTCTCGGCGTAGATTCGAAGCCTCCAAAGTCCAAGGTATACAGCTCAGCGTTCTAATGTACGGACAATAGCATTGCTGAAACTAAAGCTATGGTTGCCCAAAGTCATTTGATCGTCCATAAAGAACGTCCGTTAAAGAGACCGACTTTGGCCTCACCCTCGCCCTTATCGGCGTGTGTCTGCGTTTAGCATTACCCCACCCTCATTGCATAGGTCCGCTCTCAAACGAGTACTAAGCCTCCCAGTGCTAGGTCCGCTCCAAGTCTGGATAAAGGAGGAGGGCGACACTAATGATCTTAGTTATCACATAGTGTCGTTAAACTGAAACTACTACTAGTCAGCCACACATCAGGCTACGTTGATGATATTGCAAAGATAAGTGTGCTACAGACAGGGAGCGAAAGGAGTTGATACCTTGTGCATTAGACACCGGTGCGATAGAAGTTATTAATTACAATAAGGAGGATAAGCACGATGAAAGAAATCCGCCATAAATCGAGAACGGAAAGATACCAAGGACATAGCAGAGTCTAGGTCTACTCATCGATATCTATATTTAGACCTGGATTGCGCTAAGGGGGCTGAGAAATGAGGTCAGCGACCTTCCATCTTGCTCCTCTGAGTGTTGTCGAATGTTGACTGAAGATGCCTTGTTGCGCGGCTATAAACTGTTCTAATCAGCAATTTAAAGGAGCACCACAGTCGTTTCATGTGTGAGTATGCCTATTTACTGACTATTTTAGTACTGAGTGAGCGGAGTTCTGATGAAAATGTAAATAAATTCAAGTGAATACGGACTTCAATCATGCGAAATACCCATAGGCCTATCGCTTACACGGGTTCGCGGCTAATTCCCGAAACAGAACTTCGCCGGAAAGCTATTTTTACCCTATTCAGGATATTGGCCGGCTAATCCATAGTAGTTTTCAGTATTCGAACAGATGGCAGACAATTGTTTTCAGGAATTCAAACAATTTTGCTTATCCACCACTTTCGGGAATCGGGGATTCGGGAAGACCCCCACTTACACGTCCCAAACATCATCCCAAACCATTGCATCATGCACCTTTAAAGTTGCCAGTTTCGCATCTTAATCACAATTCCTCACCCAAAATTCTTATATAGATGTATAATAAATATTTGCAATTTGTACTAACGCATATTTACTAATTGAAATTTGTGAATATGCTGAATATATCAACAGATTTCCACATTCCCAGCCGGAACTGCTGAAACAGTGGGTGAACAATATGCATCGAGAAAGTTTTGCACCATCAAAGAAATCGGTCGTTTGCTCTGATCACTTTCAGCCAAGCTGCTTTGATCGAACTGGACAGACAGTCAGACTTCATCCTGGATCTGTGCCAACCATCTTTACCTTACCTGATCACCTTGTTAAGGTTTCTTTCCATACTGATTTTTCCTGCAACAACTTTTTACATCATACACATCTGTCAGCTATTATTTATTTAAACTGGTGAACTGAGGATAATTTAATTAATTAATTAAGAGTGACTGCAGCAAGTTGAGGCCACCATGAATAGACAGACTGATGTCAGAATTGTGCACACCGTTAATTAATATATTTATTGTTTTGTAAAGCTGTTGTTGATTTATGCTGCTGTTATGAAATATAGACAATTATAAACATGGTAACATCGTTTTAGACCATGATAGTAGTTTGTATAAGTCAGCAAAGCACAGGACACCACTTAGACATCCCTTGATCCAAGTCCAGAGCCAGTCAAATATGTCAAATATGTACTTTTACAAGGAACATTGGATTTATATAGTGCATAAATTCAGTCCCAGCCCATACCTGGCACCTGACGTGTTTACAGAGATGTGTCAAAAGCACAAGCACATTCATTTCATTTTTTTTGGTAACCATCCAGAGAAAAACGCAAGGATACAATAATACATAGCACAATAGTATGTTCTGGGTTAGGGCTACCTCTGAACAGCCTATCAACCACATGTATGTTTTCCATTATCAGCTGTATTCTTGATTTTATGTTGCTTGTTGCTGTGTTAGGTTGTGAAGTCTCGGAAACCCCCGAAAGAGCGATTGCAGCAAGTTGAGGCTGCCATGAATACACAGATGTCAGAACCGTGTGCACCGTTAACATCGCCTACAGTTGTACTGCCTGAGAAGGATCACTCCTATTCGATAAAAGATAGTCCAAGATCTCTGAAAAGGAAAATGGATGTTGTTGTTGATCGTGCTGTTGCAGTACAGAAGCGCTTAAAGTGCAGCAATGCCAAAGTTCAACGTCTCAGGCACAGAGTCAAGTCGCTGTCAGAAATTGTGTCAGAATTGAGGAAGAATGACATGATCTCTTCTGGTTGTGAGAAATTACTCGAAAGCACTTTCACTGGAGTATCTCAGCTACTAATGAAACGGATCATGAATCAGAAGTCTGCTAGACCAACACGTTCATCCTACCCCGATGGTCTTAGATCTTTTGCATTGACACTAGCCTTCTACTCTCTGAAGGCATACAATTATGTGCGCCGTACTTTTCACCTTGCACTCCCTCATCCAGAAACTCTTCGTCAATGGTACCAAGGGGTAAATGGTGCCCCAACTTTTTATACCAAAGTTACGCCCATGAGTTTAGTAAATATACATCAAAACAGAAATTATTGTGGATATTTTATATGTAGCTTCATGGGCTAGAGAACTGGGTGTCTGTCTTGCAAAAGATCCAGGAGGCAGGAGAGAGGTTGTTGCAGGAGGTAAGTAAGGTCTGAAAGGGGAATGACAAAGTGTCCTTGGCTCTGACGGTGATCTCGACTATGATGGGCTGTAGAGTAGTTAGGATGCGTGTAGCTGGAGCGTCTGATATAGGAGTCCAAAGTTGCCAAATGACTTGTCACTGCCGTGATGTGATGTAATGGTAGGTGGTGGTGGTCATACCAGTCATCATTGCGCGGGAATGAGGAGGTGTAGGTCGTCGTCTGAGGTGGTGCTGACGGTCTGGAATGATACGAAGTGTTCGGCCTGGCCTGTGTCCCAGGGCAGGGAGGAAGACTTTTCTCCAGTGGCGCCATCTGTGGGGAGGGTGAAGTCAGACCCTTCGGAGGGAGGTGGATTATGTGCCTTTGAGAGATATCCCGAAGCAAACGAGGCATTATTTTAAATCATTCCATATATTACGTACGCAAAAATTCAGGAAAATTGGACCCTCCCTGTTCGCACACGTACTTTTTTCTACCACCCCCACCTGGTTACGTACGGTTGACGCACCCCCCCCCCACCAAGACAGCTGCAGAATGTGTCAGTACCACAGGTCCAGGCTGCAGCGACTGTCTGCACTTTAGGCCAGATTGAAGGTTGAGTAATCCATGGACTCACTGCTGAGTTGTGTGATAGTTTAGTAATAGCGTTCAGAGGTAAGGTGGCATACAAATCACACCTCTCCCAGTCCTACTTCCTCTGGTAGTACCGGATAGCTGGAAAGACTGAACTCTAGCTCATTTGAAGGCCAATCAACTCGAAGGCCCCGTTTCCTATGCGTACGTACATTATCAGTAGACCCCAACCCTCCCCCCATTCGCAAGCGTACGCAACACATGCATTTCGGTTACCCCCCCCTCTCCCTCCATGCGTACGTAATATATGGACATAACCCCGCATAATGCGTACGTACATTTTCCGCTGACCCCACGCTTGCATACCTGACCTCTCTACCTCTATGCGTTATGCTGTGCGTAGCCTACGTACTATATGGACGCCCTTTGGTTCTTTACTAAAGAATTGTTGCTAAACAACACATACTAATTTGTACTAGTCGTAGTAAGACGACTGAACATCAATTAACGGTTGGTTAGCTTGCATTGAGTGTGGAAATGCTCTTTACTTGAAGGTCTTAGTCGAAACTTTATTACAGGTATGAAACGCACAGCTAATAGAATAAGAGTAGGAAGATGGCGGAAAGGCCTGTTCGCCGACCGCGCCGATTCGTGCAGAACGAATAGGCTAAGCTCAATCCAGGTCTAAATATAGATATCGATGGGTCTACTAGGTAGCCTGCTGGGCTGTCTCCGATCAATCAGGGTTGGATTCAGGGATTATTGTATTATTTCTATATCATAGAACGTCTTTAACGAAAGCCATGGCAGACGTTATCCATACACTAAATCAACTGAACAAATGCGACATAATATTGGTTGATGATATCCAACAATATTATCAAGTGAAGCAGTAGGCCCTAAGCGTAGTCCCAGCGTAGCACACAGCGATATTATAACATGTGCTGCATCTTTAAGGTGATGGCAGGCAGCTAAGCTGAATTGTAGCTAACTTAATAATTTTAGAGCTCTTTAAATAATATGCTTTAGAATTACAACTACTTGGATTGTTCTGTGTGACTCTTAATATTTACATATCTTCCGTTGCTAATTCATTCAAGTGCGTTTCGACTTCTTTTGGCTTATCCTTTTCGGATCTTTTCCGACAGCAGTCCATCAGCATCAAAATTAAAATCTCCAGTACTTCAGCGATTGTTAACACGGACACCCCAATCCAGACTCCAAGTTGTCCGCCAATATCGGAAATCAGCTGGGTAGAGGTCATTGCTGGTTCTTCCGACGTTAGGAAGACATCAGCGTTCGATACGTAGACGTTGATCTTTGAGAAATCCTTCAAGGCACGCTTAATATCGTCGTTTGTGTAATTTTCATAGAATTCCTTCTTTCCCTCGGAAGAGAATCTTTCGATATACCTTTGCTCCGTCAATATTTCATGAGCGACAGTGTCTCCGTCAATGCCCTGAGATGGCCACTGTGACAGACTGTAAGAAACGTCGTAGAGAACATCATTACAGGATGGATGACATTTGCACTGAGAAAGTAATGTTGCATTGGCCATCACCCAATCTTTCACTTTATCTGCACATTCAATCTTCTTGACGAGGTTAAGAAGTATTTCGTCGTTACAAGTTGGGAGCTTAGAGCTGTAGAATTTAAAACACTTGTGGAATTCATTCGTTCCGCTGCATTTCTCGATACTTTTGCAGGAATCCTCTTTACTGCCTTTCTTTTCATTTTCAGTATAGTTTTCAGAAAAACAATAATCCTGCAGTTTCATTGAATACTTTTTACGCGTTATATTCTTTCGTTCCGAGTTATTCAAAGACATGACGTCATCGTCCTCGTCAGGTAGAAGGTCGATGTCAGTAGGTAGCGTGTTTTCGTAGCAGTTACATTCTCTATAGATGTGCCTCTGAATGCAGACTTTGTCACAAGCCGTCTTCCTATAAGGGCCAGCAAACTTCTGTTCAAAGTCATTTAGAAAAGGATATCTTTCGTTGCAGTTTCCATAAGGCTGATCAAGGCGTTTACGCCTTTTTGGAGATAGGCTTAGAGCCGCCATGTTCCCAGGAGGAATGTCATATCCCTCCGTCAACGGAAACGGTTTAGTTCCTGGAGGATGGATCACGACACGGACTCCTCCAGCTCCCGAGAGTGCGCTATCTTTGGCGTAGATTCCTGGCATTCCGGAGAAGTCGGGATTATCGACTTCCTTCAGCATTCTTGTTCCAGCCAAGAGCATCACACTAAACCCGTTTTCAATTCCCTCGAACAACGGCGTGGAATCGTCGTCCGCGGATGATGTGACATTCGGAGCAGTGAACGTATAACAGTTGAAAAAGTAAGGATCAAAGATCTGCTTAAAACTGCAGCGCTTATTCCTGTAAGTGCACTTGACAATGAACTCATTTTCTTGATATCCATTGGCCGACAACATCTTAGTGGGTATATTAGCTGACAGAGTTGTGCGCGAAAACATTTTATCAAAGTAAATCTGCAAATCGGTGTCGTTGAGTGCTGTGCTGTCATTCAGAACACGATAGTATTTGTACATGGCTCTGATGAACGTATCGTTTAAATGCGAACTGTTTGCAGGTATTGATCCCTCATTCTGTACCTCGAATTCTTCGAGTAAGGTTATGCCTTTGCTCAATCGGTAAACCGTGTAAAAATCGAAGCTGCCGAGGTTGCAGAGTGTGATAGCTGGAAATGGAACTCCGCCGAATACTATGTCTGTGGTCAGCTTTTTCTTAAACTCGAAATAACTTCGAAGTACGAAGGATGTTTGAATCGTAAAGAATATCCAGGCTGTCGCAAAGACAATAATCCATGCTATGCGCTTCGGTGTTGCCTTAGAAGCCACGATCCGAGAAAAGCCATGCATCGTCGTGTAGCTGGCAAAGTCTTCTACGTAGTTCCCGACTGCCATGACCAAATATTCAGTTCCTTAGATAACCAGAAACCTAAAAAGGCGAAATTAAAGTTCTTTTGTTATTGCATAAGTCAACTTGTTTAGCGCTACTTTAAGAGGAAACTACTCTGGGACGTTACCTGCATGAGAACCGACAGTTTGTAGTACTACGCGATCCTCTTCAATGCAAAGTTGATTACACAGAATATATATATATTTCTTGGGTTAATCGTTTTAGACTGATTAATAATTATCTTCCATGCCATGATATAACACAATAGGTAATACGCGTGAGATGCGAGCGAAAGTGAGATGGGGATGAGAAGAGAGGGAGATGGCAAAGATGAAGGGTGATGGAGGAACGGTACAAGATCGAGATAAAATAATGCTTCAGATAGAGAAGGCAGAAGGCAGAAAAGCAGGCTGGAAAATATACAAAAATAATATCCTTGTCTAGGAAGAACTGGAGGACGAGTACGACGAGAAGGACGAGGACGATGAGGAAGGAGAAGAAGACGACGAAGAAGAAAACGACGAGGAGTGAAGAGGAGGTGAAGGAGGAGGAAGAAGAACACGTAGGCCGAATAAAATTAGGAGAAAGTAACTTAGTAGCAGAGGATAACAAGGTTCAGAAGGGGAAAGGAGGAAAAGAAGAGAGAAATGACAAGAACCATATCTGGAGCCAGAGGTCGAGCTGTCTTTGGTTGGCTTGTAAACTGTAAATCAGTAGATATGAAATGAATGCTATGTATCTTCTGTGGTACAATCCGTTATAGGCTACGTGTGCACTGAAGAGTCTTGGGGTCGTCCAAAACGTACGTCCGCAAGTAAGAACAGGTAGGGATGACCCAAATGCGCACAAATGCGCACACTGGGGTGGATAATGCCAAATTTAAACGGCCGCAACGAATTTAGAGACATAGTTGTTTGAGTCCATCGTGTGCCTTAAAAACCAACTTCAGTCAGAAAGCAGACAGTCTGCATTACGTTGGATTTAATGAGAGTCCCATTAGGCCTTCTGGACAGGGTAGAGTCAAAATTACCCAGCTCCACAGCGAGATTGTAGCCATAAAAGATCAACAAGGTAGCCTAAACAATATAGGATATTTGTACTCTACTAGAGTGCGGACGTCCACCAAGGGGATGAATTAACGTCAAACATGATCCAGTTCGGACTAGTGGAAGGGAGGAGTCCAAATTGGTTCATTTTTACTGCATTTTTCTGATTTTTTCTGAACGACCCAAATCACGATGTGCCTCCCTTTGGTAGTGATGTCACTGATGTGGTAGCTTAATGTGTGGACGTACTCTGGTGTTACAGATTTTCTGGTCTTATTCCAGACAACGACGTGCTGTTATCTGTCACCTTTGAATAGAAATCCGTTGGTTGGGTTCAACGTCTGTGCGTGAACTCCTCGCTGGTGACTCCATTCTCTGTGCATAGTAACTGTAATTTAACATTTATACAGAGCCACTCAGAGAGCAAACTAATCAGGCGCTCTCTATGATAGCCTATGTGAAGCCAAATGCCATAATGGACTGGAATTATATCATTTAGCAAAGCAATGCTCAGTACACTGAAGGCGTCACCAGTGGCGGGCCCACACATACACGTGGATCCAACCAAACAGATTACCAGATGACAGATAATATGAATGTTCAGGGTCTCTGAAGTTCTGAACCACGTTGTGTCGATAGGGTGGATATATATATAGGCCTATATATATATATATAATTAGAATCCCATATATATATATAATTTAGATTATTATGAATCAAAAGTTGACAAACCGCAACTTTTTACAGCGCCCACAGATGACAGCGCTCCCAGCAGACGTTGCAGCAGACGCCGAGTAGAAGATGACACACGCCCGGCTATTCGTCGAGACGCCACAACGCTCGTAGAACTGGCATTCGTCGCGTGCCCGTAAGACGATTGAAACACCACTGCTGACTAGCGGTTGAGGTCACTCTAAAGACCCGTGTCGGTCGTCTTCCAACGAGAGCAATATTGCCCAGCTGTTGACAGTAGACAGCGTACACGCGCCGTGTATATCAGATTCGATTGCACATCAGGAGGGTGGTTTCATCTGATTCAGTCACTTAGGCCAAAACGACTTCCAAAAAGAACCTACGCAGCGTACAAAGTCCGTAACAAAAACAAAGATCAAGTCTGGTACGCAAACTTTGCTTTGGATTGCATTGCTTACTGATAAGATATTATGTTACTAATAGCATATATATAATCATTTAGTCTAGAGTAGAAATCATCTCCGATTAGATTTTACTGAAGCTACACTTTGTAAATATCCGTATACAATTATTTTTAAATTACTATTGATCTGTCATTCACCCATAAATTTTAGAATACTGTTGACATAATCGTAATTGTAATCGTAGGCATAAAAACATAGCTCTAATTAATTGCTAAACGCAGGGCACCAGCCTATTCACGAGCGCTGCTTCAAGTCAGAAGGGTAACTATGACAAATAATGATGAAATGCTACGACATTTCAACATGAAATGCTACGACATATCAACTTTAACATGCGCAGTCGACAATAGCTAGTCTTCGGTTCAATTTTATTTTAAAAAACTTGAAAGCCTTTCGGGAACCTTAGACGACTTTTGAAACCAGATAACAACGACGCATTGAGCAGAGACAAGAAGAATGAGCAGACAATAGCGCGACCGAACTGGTAGTCATTGTACTTTTCTGTACCTTGAACATGGCTGAATTTACGACCTGGTGTAAGTCCTGGGAAAGTTATGCTTTGATCAATCAATCAGCATGACCGGACGACACAGCTAACAGATCTCAGCGCACACTTCTAAAAAAATTCCAGACCATCTTCGATGAGTTAAACACTGTCGAAGCAGTTGAACTCGGCGAACTTACAGTTGAAGAAACTCCTCTCTCCATCCACAACTTCATTCGTAGAATACACGCACATAATTATTTGGGATAATTAGCATTGAAAAACAACTGATCACATTCTTCACCATAGGCGTGAAGAACCCTGAACTACACAGGAAATTATTAGAGTTTCAATTTGTTCTAAGGTTAAACCAAGTCCTCACACTCAGTCAAACATTTGAATCAGCAAACACAGGTCAAGCAAGAAACCTTCTTCTGAGTAGCCATATAAATGGAATTGAATAAGGGACATTTTATGTTGTATTGAAGTTTTTTCTCAGCCAAGAAGGCTAACATCGCCTAAAAGATATTCATCCGGCTTCGCAAAGGCACAAAATGTTATTAGTGTGCTGATATGTCAAACGAAATTATTGTCCTTCAAGAGAAGCAACTGTAGCTTCTATTCTTCAAGGCCATTACAGAAGGCATAGCCTACAAGAAAAGTATAAATGGTCGAATTCAGGATGACACTAATAAACCATTTATATTTGTTGTACGGCTAACACCACGCGAGCCAAGGAAGTTGGATCATATTACGACTCATCCACCACAGAAGACCCCTACTAATACAAAAGATGTAATGCTCCTGTAGCCTATCCGGATACGTTATAGATTTCATATTCTGGATGATAAGTACCTGTTACAGTTTAAGGTCTTTAGAGGTGCATTTTAATCTAAAGACGTAACAACCACAGCATAAATTGGAAAGCATGATTCTACTCAAGGGTTCTAACGCTCAACATGCCTGAATCAACCTTAACAAGCAAAACAATTTCTATAATCCCAAACCTGGGGCATGTTATGTAAGACTGCTTTTAACAGAGTGCAGGTAGTCATATCACTGAAGATAACCGACATCTTTGAGATGACTGGGTCAACGTAGGGAGATTCATTTCCAACAGTTTAAAGGAACACTAGAGATTGACGTGTTCCATTTTCTCAGCAAAATTAAGCAGAGACCAAACAAACAGACGAATGTCGTGACTTCACCAGAGAATTATAAACGTCAACTCATCCACTTCACGTGAGGGCGAAAGGTTGGGTGCAAGATTAATCAAGAAGGCAATGGTCTTCAGTTGGTGATATCGATAAAGTCAGAGAGCCAAATTTACAGGATAAAGATGCTGAGTGGCCGGACCCTTGGTACAACCTATTGGTTCGCTCCTGTCTGGCTGAAAATTTATAATTTTCTACAGAAACACAATCAACGAGGAAACTTGCCTAAGGATAGAACAATTTGTGGGAAAGGATCTAGGCCTATACAGAAATTAAAGGACCCACAATTATGAGAAAGTCTCCGAACTAAATGGCCAACCTAAAAAATTCTTTTAAAATAGTTGATTTATATGTTGGTATTATATATTCTGGTCCCATGCTTTTGGAACATTGACTATTTTATTCTCAAATGATATATACTCTGGCCTCGTATTTCCGGAGAGTGACATTTACTGCGGACCTGTCGATCGTCATAGACTCTATTGACGTCGAAATGTGCAAAAATAAAGATGAAATACACTTTATTTGCTAGGACGTTTCAACTTTGACAGACAGAAAATAGTTAATAGAAAATAACTGAGACACAAAAGTACATGTGATCCTAACAATTGTGTGCAGCTATATCGAGACCTTTTATTACATTTGTTCTAGACGAGCATGAGCCACAACGATCGCTTTCCACCTTAACACCGCGGTGTTTCTCCAGTTTCTGACCTGGTACCTAAACTGACAGACCAGCCTCGCTCTGGCGGACTTAGTTCGATATAACACTTGAGAACAAGCTGGTCTCCGTGACGCAGGTCTTATGGTCGAGCTGAGATTTGCAGCGATATACATTGCATTACATTACTTGAATCTCGGCCTCATCATTAGAAAAGTTAAAGGATTTAAGCCACAGTCTTCCTTTGAACCGGTCAAAGACGTTGCTAATAATGGCCGTCGTTCAACTGTGGGACGCTTAAGGCCATCCTTAGTTTCTTATGGTTCTGTTCCATCAAAATTTGACAGCCTCATCACATCCTTCCCTCTTACCTCTCTTCGCTTCCCGCCATGTGAATAGTGGGTGGTGGGCTTCAGGACTTCGCTGTAGTGCGAGCATCTGGCAAAGGGATGAGAATAATGCCAAATGTGGACAAAAGTAACGAGGGGCCCAAAATAGGTCACATCACGTGAATGTGTTGTATGGGCGACTTCTAACATCCCTCTAAGGCCCGCATGTACATGTTAGACTGAAACAAACCACATCTATACGAAGGTCCATAGAAATTTACAGAGCTCCGTAATATCGGTTAATGTCCGTACAGAAGAAGACGAGAAGAAGAGCAGTTCCTTAAGCTAGTCCTGAGGCAGCCATTTGTATGAAGTATTAGCGACTTCAGTTGCTTAGCCTCGGAATGTAGAGCAGGTATCTCATTTTCCCTTCGACAATGTTCGGTCAATGTATTCATTGTAGCTATGTTGGCTAGAGAGCTCAGGTGGCCTGAAATCTCGAACCAAATTTCTGTCTTGGCGGGCATTTTAAACGGCGGCATCTCGATTGACTCCAGCACTCTAACCACTACACTATGGAGTGCCCCGTATTTAAGCCTCCTGGAAACAGCACAGATTGCGTACTGTGGCTCAACGAAATCCGATTCCTTGCCTACACAATGTCTGCATTAATTTAAATTACTTACATTGATTCGTCAGACTAACCATAGACTAACCAACGCACAAAAACGAACTCGGTGTACAACAGAGACTTTTACCGTATAGACTGCAGTGTACGCCATTCGCAACCGTGCCCTGCAGTGTCTGTAACGTGAACTTCAGTGAACTCTGGAGCGCGAGTTGTGTGGCCTTTCTACGGAGGCGGGTAGCTACTGCGAAGTGATACAATAGCAGGCACACGGCTTCAGCGGTGATATACACAGCTGCAGAAGCTGGGTGTACCAGCAGGCCAAGAT
The DNA here is from genome assembly GCA_963556255.1 of Allolobophora icterica. Classification (NCBI taxonomy): domain Eukaryota; kingdom Metazoa; phylum Annelida; class Clitellata; order Crassiclitellata; family Lumbricidae; genus Allolobophora; species Allolobophora icterica. Next base: position 26,298,648 of record OY744603.1, on the reverse strand, counting down.
TAAATGTCGCTGACTGAAATAATTATTATTAGGAGGGAATGCTTCCGCTGGGTGCATATTAAGTGGTGAAATTGTACCGAGTTATCTGTTCACATCAAACGGAATATCTATTTGATGTGTCTGTACGACAAAAATGCAATCAACGCATGAGCAGCGCGTCTATTTCACAATTTAAATAATTCATCCATGATTGGATTTCTCTGGATCTGGTTTTCACACTCGTCTCTACAGGATTTGACTCATTGTATTGCTACAGTTGCTGTAGTGGTGTGTCGCATATACCTCCTATGCTTTTACGTTCTACATTGAATCTTTTATGGATATCGCGTTTCCTCATGCGAGCCATTTACCGATTAATTAGTTGCTAATTTACTCGATAGATTTTCCGGTAGGCGCAGCGCTGAACTTACTTTCTGGAATCGATTACAATAATCTTTTCTTAGTAAACATTACTTCTGTTACAATTTTTTAAACATTTTGGCAGACCAGTTTCACCGTTGGATGTAGTGCCAATATCCCGGATGTCACCCTAAAAACCAATTACACTGGTCACGAGCGTGCAGGATCTGGTTTAGGTATCATCAAATTGTCAAGGATAATAACTATGTTGCCATGATTGGTGATTTTAGAACAAAAGATGCTTGGTAGTATTTAGCAGTAAAATAAACTTAGAGATTGTTATTAAATTAATTTTTACAAGAACAAAAAACAATTGACTGTTTCAGCTTTAAATAAATTAAACTAACATTTAAATTACATAATTCACTTTTATTTATTTGTGTGTGAATACAATCGTTGCAATTTAGTCGATTCTAAGTGATGATAAGTGATTCCAAAGAAAATCCAAAAACATTTTAAATTGTAGTTGATTATAGAAGCTCAACGATGCACAACACTATTCACTTCTGGATAAGAGACTGAATTATCAGTCGTACAAAAAAGAACATTTCAGGAGAAAAAGGAAAAATAATCTTGTATCTGGCTATGGGAAGCGTTGTCATATTACAACTCACCCATTAAAGTAATAACTGATCCATTACTTACTTTCTTCTCTTCTATTTTTGGACGCTATGTTAAAAAGAGCATTGCTTTGATTGCATTAAGTGCGCGTTGCAAAGAGATATGGCATATTAATTAAGGACTACAGTCAGGGGCGTAGCCAGACTTCAATTCAAGAGGAGGCAACTACTGCTTGTCAAAACTTGTATGCAGTGGCGGCGATCTTGTTTCAGAGGTGAGGGGGAAAATTTGTCAGCGTCCGAAGGGCGGTCGCAAAAACGTCTGAGAATTTCTGAATTTCGCTCTGAGAATTTCAAAAATTTCGTCACGAAAAAGTTGATGACTTTTTTTAGTCATTAACACATTCGAAGACATTCTTCTCGGGGGACACAAATCAAGAGGAGGCAAAATCCACCTCTGCTGGGGTGCACTTGAGGACGCAATGCTATAACCCATGGAAAATTAAAAAATCCACAAAACCAAGAGGAGGCAAATGCCTCCTCTTGCCTCCATGTAGCTACGCCTATGACTACAGCCTTTATAGTTTGGTAGTTAGGATTTTAAAATTAAACTAAGAAGGTGGTTCCTGTATTACATCTGATGCTAAATATACTTTTGCTTTATTGTTTTCTTGGGGTTATCATCGACAATAATGAATTTAATTAATTAAACAAGTCAGTCACAATGTGGGATTCTTTCGCAATAACAGCCGCTTGATTACTTTAAAAGTAAGATATATTATTGGCTATTACTTATTTGCAGAAATCTCTGCAGTTAAGAACTTGTCCTCACGAAAAGCTACGCGCATCATAAGCTGATGTAGGCAATACCCGGTAAATTGCGATTTCTGGAAGAACCTCTAGTCTGCTTGAGCATTTAGCTAATCTCATCTGTAATACAGTTCTCCCCACACATTTACCATCAACGAACCTTTGAAAAAAGCCATTAGATAGAAATTAATAGTAATGGTGATCGTAAAACTCCTAAAGCGCTATTTAAAAGCTACGCGCAGGACATCAGCTTATTCACGAGGGCTGCGTCGCGTCAGATAGGTTGTCAAGATATACCAAATGATGCAAGTCCGGTAACTAGAAGATGAGGGCTAAACGGAGGCATGAGCTCTTAAGGCAGGTGTCTTTTAGGATGAGAACGATTAGCTGGTGGTGTAGTGAATGAATTAGGGTCTAAGGTAGGAATTCTTTAAAAGGTGGAACAGATAAAATCCTTTCTAGAAATCGTACATTGAATACCTCCGAGATTTGGGTGTCCTAGGCGCGCGCATAGTGCACGTACGCTTAAATGCGCCTCTGCCGGGACGAAACACTACGAATCTCGTCTCAGCTTGACTCTAGTCCGGCAAGAGCTGTGGTGTAGGCTAAAACAATTGTACTGTAACGGTACACAACAGTGCATATTTTAAGGAATTTAGACTACTGGGACAAAATTTTGGAACTTGTCTCTGAAACACTTTGATGACCTTTTTCTGGGAATTTATCTCCCCGAAAAAGTTGATGACCTTTTTTTAGGAAGTCAACTCCCAAAAAGTCATCTCCCGAAAACAGTTTATGACCTTTTCTTTACGAATCCACCTCCAGAAAAAGTTTATGACCTTTTTTTAGGAAGTCATCTCCAGAAACAGGGACGTATCTAGCGTTGGGCTTGGGGGGCTTAAGCCCCCCAAACGAAGTCGAAGCCCCCCAAACAAGTCAAGCCGTTGTATGCTTACAGCTAAAATTCGTATGAATACTGTATAAATGTTGCCATGTTCAAGGCTTAAGCCCCCCAAACGAAAAATCCTAGTTACGTTGCTGTGCATGCTCCCATGTTATTGAAACTTTGAGATCTTGTTCTAGTTCTCTGTATGCCTTGGAAGTGTTAGGATTCCATGGTCTGCCTGATACTGTTTTACATATGGTTTCTTATGTGACTACTGTTGCCCGACTTTTATTTGCTGCTCCGGCTTGGTGGGGTCTTCCTACTGCTGATTATTGTGCCAGATTGAAGAGATTCTTGCACGTATGTGTAGAATGGGATACCTTTCGCCTGATGTTCGTGGTTTAGATGATTTGGTGAATGATGCTGATGAAAATCTACTTCGGTTCGTCACCCGATCTTCAATTCATGTACTTCGACCTGTTTTTCCTCCTATTGTTCAGCGTTCTCACAGCTTAAGACCTAGCCAGCATGATATTCTCTTTGCCTTTAAGGATAATAGAAATTTTATTTCTAGGGCCTTGTATAATAACATTAAATTTTAGTAGTATTCTCTTTCCTTTCCTAAAAATAGATTTTTGCAAATTGCTAAATATTATTGCTCATTATTATTATTATTATTATTATTATTATTATTATTATTATTATTATTATTATTATTATTATTATTATTATTATTATTATTAATGTTGTTATTACTATTAATAATAAAAATAATTGAAATAATACTATTTCTTTTTCTTAAGAATGTTTTTTTTCGTTCTAGTGTCTTTTTTAAATATTTTAAATAATTTATATTAATAGATTTGTATATAGTTTCATTGCTGTATTCTCACTTTAACATGCTTCTTATTTTGATTGTAATGGTTTGCGGTGTGTCAAACTACTATTTGTAATAAACGAATACTTACTTACTTACTTACTTACTTACTTGTAGCAGGCGCCAGCCAGCTTCAGGTATTGCAATTCGGGTGCACAATACCTTAAGGGCAAAAATAAAAATGCATTAGTAGTCTAGAGTATACCCCGTGATCGATCGACTCAGTCGATCAAGTCGATCGAAACTCGGCCAAGTCGAGTCGGTCGAGAAATCTTCGACTCGATCGACTTGCAAGTCGAGTCGATCATTATGTTTTGACAAGTCGAGTCGATCGCAGTTTCCTCGACTCGACTCGACTATGAAATATTTTCATACTATTTTTTGCGGCTACTTCACAAAATGACCCACGTGATGTGATAACGTAATGCCTTGTAAACGCACAACTACCGTATTAACCTGATTTGAAGTTCAGTGCAAATTATGAGCCTTTTGGTGATTTCGTATAGTGGAAGCTGTAGGTACTTTTTTCACAGTTTTACGGTGAAAATGGAAAGATTAAGATGCGTTAAAATGCGCTAATTTCAGGAAATGTCAGCTCTAGTCAGTAACGACGATCTCAAAACGTTCGAATGTCTGTATGTTAGGACGGGACTGAATACTTCGACTTTGGCCAAGAGCAGTGGCTCGGTAAGTGTTTAAAAGTTGCTTGATCTAACCTCAGATAAGTAGGCTACAGACCTAAGATGGATAGAATTATACATTATATCTGATATAACCAATAAGTATATTTTGTCATTTTTTACAATCAGTAGAAAAGTTTATTTTACTTGGCCTACATATTCATGAAATGAAATGCGTCTATAGCACATTAAGTCAATAACTACTTTAGCAAGCATCAAATACAAAGTGCCAGGGAAAGTTGTGTGAGCATGCTTGTGCCTCGGCGCTACAGAGCTAAAACTTGTGTGAGCATTAGCACCTTTGTCGCTCCCGGGCCCCAGGCCAAGAGATACAGCCCAAGTCGACAAAGTCGACCAAGTCGATTGTTTATTTGCCAAGTCGATCGAGTCGACGAGAGGTCGACTAGTCGACAAAGTCGATCGAGTCGATCGTCGGCCGAGCCAAGTCGATCGTAGCAGGTCGACTCGGTCGATCACGGGGTATAGTCTAGAGCAACGGTTTTCGACCTTTTGGGACTCAAGGATCACTTATAAATTCTGTGTCTCGGTCGCGGACCACCACTAAAAATTGTGCCACTGGTGCACATATAAGCGACCTTAAAAATTATAACTTTATATAAAATTATTGTATAAAATAATAAATCTGATCAGATTAAGTTTTTTACTTATTCTTTACTATTAATTTTAATAAATGTTTAAACTTTTAAGTAAAGAAAATATTCGTTTTAAATCTAATGTGAGCCTCGAGCTTGCATATTTTAGCACAGTTTATCAAAAGAGGTGTAGGCCCAATGCTTGAATGACTAAATCGGGGTTCATCTTCGACTTCAAGTGTTGAACGATATTTTGTTTTAACCAGCACAGAAAATCCACATTCACAAAGACATGATGTTGCTAAAGGTAAAATAGTTTTGAAAGCTTTCTCAGACAGTTCTCGATATTCATGTGAAGCTTGTATCCAAAATTTCATCAAGCTCACTCTTGGATGCAAGATCTTCAATGTAGTATCGCTAATCAGTTCAATGAATTGGTTTAATTCCGATATTGGTAAATTTAATGAATCAACGTTTGCAGGGCTGTAGTGGTAAAATTAGAGGTGAGTATACGCTACCGGTTAGTTTTCCTAAACTAATTAGCGGTGCGTATACGCCAGTTACATCTTACAAGATGTAACTGGCATGAATTTGGCGGAATTGAGAGACTTGTCATCGAATAGGAGACGGTGGAGTGTGTTCACCAGGACGATCGCTAGGGCTCCACGAGCTGACAGCACAGGGTGTAGGGGTGTATACGCTAATGGTTAGTTTTCTGAAACTACTTAGAAATAAGTACAAATATTTTGTGAGGTGAGTATACGGTCTCAAGAGGTGAGTATACGCTCAGGTCCGCCGAGAGGGAGGGGCAGGGGGGCAAATGCCCAGGGGCCCGGCGATTTTCCGGCGATTTTTAGGGGCCCGGGCCAACTTTTCTCATAAAGCCTAATGATAGTTTAGGGATTCGTGACTGCTCTGCCTAGGGGCCCGGAATTTCTGTCGGTGGCCCTGTATACGCTGTATAGTGTATACCCGCGTATACCCTCGACTACAGCCCTGAACGTTTGCAGGAAACGGTCTGGAAACCCACGAAAAACTCTGAACGTTCAAACCACCGAAGCAGAAGTTTAATTAATCCAGCAATGAATGAATATGTCCGGAAATTAAATTCACAAATTTTGGCTTATTGATCTCTCGCTGCATTCATGCAATTGATAAAAACATGTCAAAGTTGACGTCCAATATCCTTTTTTTTCCAGAGATCGAGATTTTTCGTAAAAGCTGACACTTGTCACTGAGGGTGATTAAATTTGTCTGTTTGCATGTTTTTAATTGTAAAAAATATATAAATTATAGGCCTTGCTCGCGGACCACTAGACAGATGGCTGCGGACCACCAGTGGTCCGCGGACCACAGGTTGAGAACCGCTGGTCTACAGCCGATTAGCAGTTTAATGAGTAGGCCTAATATGTGTCGCGTGAGGAGATCGACGACAACGACGAGGTGGCATCATCATCATGATGTAAGCGTCGTTGCCGGTCGAGATAGGACGATGACGGACGAAAGCCAGTCTCCACTGGGTCAACAATGAAGGCAGCGAGGCCGAGGTGTAATCGGACACCACACAGCCAAGGTGTAATAGGACACCTCGCGGCTATGATGTAACCAGACACCGCCCGCGCTGCAGGCGAGCGACGACCCGCGTCTCGAGGAGCAATCTGACACTAATTGACGATAGCTTGACTTGGGGAGGGGGCTGACCGGTGCACGCTGAAGTTCCTACTTAACGGAAGGAAAAGGAGAACACGGGACTTGTACTGCTGACGAGGGCGACGCGTGAACATCGGTCGAAGGAACAACATCGAGAGGAGCGACCAGCGGCGGCGGCAGAGTATTAGTCCGTCAGATTCAGAGACTGACGCGAAAGAACGATCTGTAGTTAGGCTGTACGAAGCAACATTTGAGATAGTCCGATTTAATATCTAAACGCTTAAATACTACGTGGAAGTTCCCGTAGAGTTAATGTATATATATTTGTTTCTTTAATTAAATTCATTTATTAATTAAACAAAGTTCGTCGTGAATCTTCTATAGAAAAGTTAGGCACGTTAAATAAAAGTGCAAGTAAAAGAACAAGCAATCGAGGGTCGACATCAACACACGGCAAACACACGACAGGGCGACCTCCGATTGCGACATTGGCGCAGTCGACAGGATTTTCAACTGAAGACGTCACGACGAAGAGCGGAACCGGAAAGGGAACAGAGGAATCTCAACAGATCGGGACCAGCGGCGAATACAACCCTTCGCAACTGGAGAAATCGAGTGCCGGACTCCGAAGACGAAGGACTCGAAGGAACCGACAGCAACAGGCAAGGACGGGGAACAAGAGCGCCAACGGACGACCGACCATCGCTAGCAACGACGGACGGGAGTGGCAACGGAGGACAGCGGATCAGCCAAGATACCAAAAGACGGAACACGCTCGACGTATCAGAGGGTAAGTCCTTACTGGTAGTCGTGGCAATCTGTGAGGTTGCGGTTGAGGTCTGGATGAGGATTGGTGTGCGAATAGCCGAGGCTTTTGCGTAGCTCCTTTTGCTCAGTTCTGTTCTTGTTGTATTTTTGGTAGAATTTTAGGACGTCGTTTTCTTTGATTTCTGACCAGCGGTGACTCTCCTCTAACTTACTTATCTTTTTCTATTAGTGAGCGGACTGTTGGAAGATGGATAAGTTGTCGGCATGGAAAAGAATGATGGTGCGGAACATACCCCATCACAGACTAGTCGCATATCTGATAAAGATGGGACTAGAAGAGAAGGAATGGGATCCCATGAATATGAACCAGCTCCGAGAGGCTAGCGCTGAAATAATTGTTTCTGGACGGGAGGCCCCGCCAGAAGTAAGTGAGGAAGTAAGCACAGATAGCATTATTAGCTCAACAGTGCAGAGGCAGCTAGTCGAGCTCAAACGATTAAAATACGAGAGAAAGGAAGCGGAGAGAGAGGAGAGGAGAAAAGAAGAGGAGGAGGAAAGGCAGAGAAGGATCGAAGAAGAGAGAGAGAGGAAACTAGAAGAGGAAGAAGAAAGGCAGAGAAGAGAAGAGAGAGAGGAAGCGGAGAAACTGAGGAGAGAAGAGAGAGAGGAAGCGGAGAAGAGACTCAGGCTACTTGAGGAGAGAGCGGAGAGGAGAATGGAAGAGAAGAAGGAAAGGCAGAGAAGGATCGAAGAAGAGAGAGAGAGGAGACTAAAAGAGAAAAGAGAGAGACGAAGGCTCCTTGGGGAGACGCAGGCTGAGAAGCTCAGGATAATTGGGGAGGAGAGCAGGCTGCTTGAGGAGAAGCGGGCTGAGAGACTATGGATTCTTGGGGAGAAACGGAGGAGAGAAGAAAAGGAGGAAACAGAGAGACTCAGAATGCTAGAGGAAAAGCAGGCTGAGAAGCTCAGGCTTCAGGAGGAGAAGCAGAGGAGAGAAGAGAAAGAGGAAGCAGAGAAATTAAGGCTTCAGGAGGAGAAACGGAGGAGAGAAGAAAAGGAGGAAACAGAGAGACTCAGAATGCTAGAGGAAAAGCAGGCTGAGAAGCTCAGGCTTCAGGAGGAGAAGCAGAGGAGAGAAGGAAAAGAGGAAGCAGAAAAATTAAGACTTCAGGAGGAGAAGCGGAGGAGAGAAGAAAAGGAGGAGGCAGAGAAGAGAGAGAAGGAAGTCCGAGAGGAAAGGGACGCAGAGAGGAGACTCAGAGACGAAAGGGACTATAACTTAAGGCATTCGGTCGTAGGACGAATGGAAACGTATAGCGAAAGCTTGCGAGGACTCTTATCGAGGTTCCCAAGCGACCATGCTCAAATCTCTGGTTTATTCATGCATGATGAAAAGTTATTCGACTCTTGCGTTGTCCCAGACGACCTTCGAAGCAGATTTCTCTTGACCTGTCTAGATAATCATGCCAGAACAGTGACAGCCAGAATTCTCATTGACTGGACCCAGAAATCGGTGCCTGTTAAGATACCCTGGCGAGCTGATCACCAAAAGGCGCTAGATAAACTTACGCACGATTTGAATAACGCGGTATGTTTGCAGACTATTGACTACGGCAGAGAGTTTGGCTTATCGACTGACGCTTCAGACAAAGCAGTCGGTTGCTGCTTATTCCAAATTCAAGACGATGGAACAGAACGGCCAACATGTTTTGCCAGTTCTAAATTAGATGCTACGCAAGCGCGTTGGTCCACTGTGGAACGCGAAGCGTATGCCGTAATCTTTGCGTTGAAGAAGTTTAGGAATTGGATTTTTATGTCAAGGACCACCCTCTATTCTGATCACAATCCCTTGACTTTCCTAACTGCTTCTACGCCCACAAGTGCTAAACTTGCGAGATGGGCTCTGGCACTCCAGGACTTTGATATCGCTTTTAAATATCGTCCTGGGGCGCTGAATATTCCCGCTGATCTTTTGTCCAGACTATGATTGAGGAAGAAGGCGGACTACCATGTAAGGCACCGCGACAACTGTAAATATATTTCTAACTGTGCTGATATTTTGTATTTTCATGGGAACGACGAGGACATGGTCTGGAGGAAATCGATGGAGGGAACGACATCATTCTCAGCCGGGAGGCGAACCAATGACTGGCTTTGTCCTCCCCCGGGAAGGGAGGTGTCGCGTGAGGAGATCGACGACAACGACGAGGTGGCATCATCATCATGATGTAAGCGTCGTTGCCGGTCGAGATAGGACGATGACGGACGAAAGCCAGTCTCCACTGGGTCAACAATGAAGGCAGCGAGGCCGAGGTGTAATCGGACACCACACAGCCAAGGTGTAATAGGACACCTCGCGGCTATGATGTAACCAGACACCGCCCGCGCTGCAGGCGAGCGACGACCCGCGTCTCGAGGAGCAATCTGACACTAATTGACGATAGCTTGACTTGGGGAGGGGGCTGACCGGTGCACGCTGAAGTTCCTACTTAACGGAAGGAAAAGGAGAACACGGGACTTGTACTGCTGACGAGGGCGACGCGTGAACATCGGTCGAAGGAACAACATCGAGAGGAGCGACCAGCGGCGGCGGCAGAGTATTAGTCCGTCAGATTCAGAGACTGACGCGAAAGAACGATCTGTAGTTAGGCTGTACGAAGCAACATTTGAGATAGTCCGATTTAATATCTAAACGCTTAAATACTACGTGGAAGTTCCCGTAGAGTTAGTGTATATATATTTGTTTCTTTAATTAAATTCATTTATTAATTAAACAAAGTTCGTCGTGAATCTTCTATAGAAAAGTTAGGCACGTTAAATAAAAGTGCAAGTAAAAGAACAAGCAATCGAGGGTCGACATCAACACACGGCAAACACACGACAGGGCGACCTCCGATTGCGACAATATGAAAATGCAATTCTTATTGAAGTTACATCAATGCGATTGCACCAACGAAAGAAATGAATATTCTCTTAAAATTATTATTTATTGCTTAATTCACGCCTGTCTTAAACAAATAAACACGTTACTTATTATATTGATCGTTATCGTTATATCCAAATTTCTAAACTCTAAGGGCTCCAGATTATTCACAAACGCTGTGTCTTTCAGAGAATGATGTTAAGTAAAGATCCGAGTCCGGTTGCCTGAGACACCAGAGAATGGAGGTAGAGAAAGCCAATCAAATTCTCATGACATTGCCAATGCAGGTCTATGCGGAGTGTTTATGCGACTGTCTGAAACTTCTGCCACGTATAGGGGCTACTTAATTTATATTTACTGATGAAAAATATAGCTTTATAGTGGCCACTAGAAGGCGTCAGTCCTTTAGCCGATTTATTTAAGGAAGTGTTAGGGCCTACTTTGAAAGAATTCACAGCTTAATTTTCTTGGAAAGTCACCCTGTGGGCGTGGTTAACATATTACATGTTTATTGTTTAAGGGTCTTGTTAGAGCTCGGTTTGAGACGTGATGGCTACAGCCCTAGGGCATCTTGGACCAATCACTGACTGCATCTATCAGCGGGAAAGAATGATGCCTTATTTCAATGTTGTCCATGAAGTACAGATTATAGGACCGTTAGAATATTGCGAAATATACGCTATTTTGAACTTTCATTGTTAAATTACATTAAAATGAGAAAGATTACATGTCAGAGTCGCTAAAGACACACATGTTCTGTAATGAAGTCCTGAATCTGTAAGCGTAATCTGTGCATATATAATTTATCATCATCATCGTCGTCGTCGTCATCATCATGGATGGCATATATCCCTCTCCTAAGCATTGCCGTTTAGAGCCGCGTTTAATTTCCCACGGTAACTCGCCAGCTAAACGAAGGTTGGTCCAATGGTCGGATCATTCCAGCAGCCACATCTTGGAGCCGACGAATGACTTACGGTACTGACTCGCGGTGTCCTTATCTGCATCCAATCCCGTGAAGTGGACGCGTCTGCCCGGGGACTGCTCAGGTATACACAGTAACAGTGCATCCTGGGCTGTGGCATGCACACACAGCACAGCATATTAATAGGCCTATACAGTGTTTTAGTTGTCCAAAAACAACTTGGGGGGTCAACAATTTGCAGATTACCATCACATGGACAAAAAAAACAGTTTTTTGTAGTAAACTAACCCCCCCAACGTATTTTCAGTTACTTAGCTGAGGGGGTTAGAAAGAGAACTATGGGGGTTCAACCCCCCGACAACTAAAACACTGGGCCTATACGTTTGTTCTTCTATTGCGGATCAGAACAATATGCACCTCATTTAGATTCATAATTATCATCTCTAGATTTATTCATAGTCCAGAAAAAGCTTCTAGAGCCGTTGACGTGGACGATATCCTGCCTTAGATTTTAATATAGGCCTTAGTCATTATCTGAATTGCCCATAATATACATTATTTAAGTATACAGCTGCAAGACGAGATCAGGCCAAGGTCGCTGGCAGCCATTTAATTTCACAATTGATGGAGGTGTCCTTCATAACCGTACACCAAAAACTCCATGTAGATTTCTGAGCGCTCGCAAGATGGCGCCAACAATAGTACGTTTGAAAGATCTGAGACGCAAGAGCATACACAGAATAATGCGGCAGAGGAAACATACTGTGGCATGGTTTTGTTGAAGATCAAAGACTGATCCAGAGCGACCTTCAGGACATCCACCTGCCTCCTAGGTTCAGGTGGAGACACCGCTGTTAGCAGACATGATCAAGGGCACTTTAGATAAATGGTCTAAATTTATTATTGAATTCATGACCGAATGAATGACTGACTGTCTGACTGACCGACCATCCAATGGATGAATGGAAGAATGGACGAATGAATGAATGAAATAGGGAATGAATAATTGAATTAAGAGCTGAATTGATGAATGGATGTACTTATGAATGCATGAATGGGTGGATGGATAGATGGATGGATGGTTGGATGGATGGAGGAATGGATAGACGAATAAATTAATGAATGCCAACATAAAATGAGAATAGACGAAAGAGATAATAGTAAACCCACGATGACGCTATTGCAGCAAAATAGCTTGAATCAGCTGCTATCCTACCGTTCCTACGCTACTGCAATGCTATGGCACTCGCCAATCTAATCCAATATAGAAACTTCTGTAGTAATGCTTTAGGTATAGTCGATTCTAGGTAGAATCAAAATCCATTGACAGAATTATAGTAGACAGAACCTGTATCCACTATGCTTTCCAATTTTCTTTCCTCCTCCTTCCATTCTGATCCTATTCTGTACTGTGCTATCATCTGTTTTGCAATGCTATCACGTGCTCTCCTATCCTCATCTAATTTTCTCTCTCACGCGTACACATTGTGGTGACGACGACGATGATGATGATCATGGTGATGATGATGAAATTGACGAAAAAGACGGTGTCACGCATAGGAATGCCATTGGCCCATTGGCCGTTTGACTTTCTCTGTTGTCGAAGTCGCAGGCGATTAAGACGAGAAAGACTACGATGGGAACAGCTGGAATCGGGTTGCCACGAGACTAAATAGGCCTACATGCATATCGCAAAACATACATATATCTCTTATTTCTTAATCTGTTCAAAATGTATTTTAATTTAGAAAATGACCTCACACAAGCAACTTGTGATGAGGATAATGTCAATTGGAATTTGTAAGTCAAAAACAAATTTGAATGAGCCAGACTGTGCAAACTGAACTTAAAGAAAACGTGGTAACAGCAAAAATACATTTTGTGCAAGATTTCCATCTTTTTCCGTTGCTGTTGCTGTTTCTGCTATTGGAACTGTTTCACTTTCTATGTTGAATCGCAAATATTATTCCCGAGGAAAACTGCACATGTGTTCAAAACTCTAAACAAATTGACAACTTCAACCGCTTCTATAGCGACTTCACCCATTATCAAATTTAAGACATGGACATAACACCATACATGGATCTGACCTGGAGAAACTGTATTTAACCACGCATTGAAGCCATTGTGTTGACCTTGTATATTACAAGCCCCATCGGTGGCATTGCCGATAATACATCAATGCCTAACTTTTCAAAAACGTCTCAAAGTAAATCACACATTCCTTTTCCAGTCGTTCATGTGCAACTGATTATAGAAGTGCCGGCCTTAGGATATTTCGGGCCCCGTGCAGATTATATTGCACGGGCCCCCAAGACAGAAATAAAATTGTTTTTCGTTGATAATCATTTTATTTTAGTAGATTGTTAACAAGTACAAGTCAAATTAAACTATACACGAGAGTTCTGGGATACAGAGGAAATTGACATTTTATTTTATGGATGAAAGAGAAGATTTAATCGAAACCATAATATTATTATTAGGGTGGCTTGTTCATGTTAATTTTCTGTGACATTTTCGGGCCCCCCTAAGTTGCGGGCCCCTTGCGACCGCACGGTTCGCACGCCCCTAAGGCCGGCACTGATTATAGATATTACACGTTCTTGTACAGTGTCCGCTACATAGAGGATCACAACAGAATAATGACCCTGTACAGTTCTATCAATTTGAAGACTAGACATACCGGCATCTTTATCTCCCCTGTCATTACGTCTTTAACTCAATTGCTGCGTATTTTTAAAAAAAAATTGACCAAGTCGCCACCACCTCTGCTACTGCCAACTTAATCATGCCAGGATTTGCTTTTTCGAACCACCAATAGTATTGTTAGATAGCCAGCTCCAGATTTCTCTAAAATGCACCATGTTTTCCAATTGAAATGACTCTTTTCACGCAAATAGCTACCGCGTGTTTCTCATTACTCCAAATAGAACTTTCATACACATCTGTTCCATCATCCAAAATCTACAGAGGATGCACATTTTCACTTTCTTTTCAAACACATTTCAGTCAAAACCTTTAAGTTTCAACAAATTGCATGTTCCGGCTTCACACAACACCAGCTAGAACTACCATATGTATCAGTTTGGCCACCCAAACGACGCAAAATGTATCATTTTACAGACTTTGCATATGTGCTTCAATCGAAAACCTACCTTTCACAAAAATCCACCGCTGCCTTCGCTGCTGCTGCCACTGCCGCGGCTGCCACTCCTTTCGCTGCTCCTGCCTCTGCCTCCGCTGCTGCTGCCGCTGCTGATGCCTCCGCTGCTATCGACTCTGCGCCGCTGCTGCTCTGCCGCCCCCCAGCGCGCCCAGCGCTCCCAGCGTTCCTCCCAGCGCGCTCCCACCCCTCCTCTCAGCGCTCCCAGCGCTCCTCCCACCGGTCAGCCACTAAAATGTACCTTATCTTCAATTCTGCTCGCATATTCATTCTCCATACTTTACAGTTTTATATTTCTTAGCAAATAATTTAGAGTTCTTCCTGGAGATTCCTTCTCTTTTAGTTAAGAGCTTTTGTATTTCTTAGCAAATAATTTAGAGATTTCAACTATAGGCTGATAAATGACAGTCTGTGTGTAGATTCCCAACTGTAGAACATAACGATTTTGCTACTTCGCATTTTGTAATTAAATGTATTTAAACATATATTTGGTTAAAACGAGAGGGGGTGCACGATAGTGTAGTGGCTAGCACGCTAAACTGTCGATGGAGAGGTCGGGGGTTCGAATCCGCGCCATGTCAGAAATTTGAATCAGAATTCTGCTCCAGCTGCAACCCTAGCCAGCTCGGCTATAATGAGCACACTGACGGAAAACTGTCGGTGGGAAGATGAGACGGTGATGGTGTGGTCTGGCCCCCTACCCTCATATGCCGAGTCTAAGAAACTGAGGCTGCTAACACTTACTACCCATGGCCGCCTCAGGGTTAGTTAAGGGTCCTTTCTCTCTTCTTGCTTAAAACGATTACACATTATTAAGATGACAAAATATGTTGTCCAAATAGCATGCATGTAAGAATATAGCTTGTAATATATATTAGAAATATATTTTAAAATTAAATTAGATTTAATTAGATATTAAAGGGTGGTTGAGTGTTTCTTTGTGTGTGTGTGTGTGTGTGAGTGTGTGTGTGTGTGTGTGTGTGTGTGTGTGTGTGTGTGTGTGTGTGTGTGTGTGTGTGTGTGTGTGTGTGTGTGTGTGTGTGTGTGTGTGTGTGTGTGTGTGTGTGTGTGTGTGTGTGTGTGTGTGTGTGTGTGTGTGTGTGTGTGTGTGTGTGTGTGTGTGTGTGTGTGTGTGTGTGTGTGTGTGTGTGTGTGTGTGTGTGTGTGTGTGTGTGTGTGTGTGTGTGTGTGTGTGTGTGTGTGTGTGTGTGTGTGTGTGTGCTTAAATGACAATAAAGTAGAGGATTGGGGTGTCCAGTCAACTTGCTATGGGTTCTTGGGAGGTGTCCAGTCAGCTGACTATGGTTCCTTGGAGGTGTCCAGTCAGCTGACTATGGTTTCTTGGAGGTGTCCAGTCAGCTGGCTATGGTTTCATGGAGGTGTCCAGTCAGCTGGCTATGGTTTCTTGGAGGTGTCCAGTAAGCTGGCAATCTATCACTACTACCAATGCAATATGTTCTTCCAACAACGGATCAAACATGCTAACAAGCAATAGTATCTCCAAAAAATTCCAATGATCTACTGTACGCTGTCATCACGCAATGTGTACCCAGATTCTTCTGTACCGCTACAGCTAAGTCCACGCCTACTAATAACTTTCAAGGTTTCTATGATTCTTTCTAAAGTCAATTGATTATTTTAACCTCTTCAGCATGTTTGCGCATGTAAATGCTTCCAATATCTTTGGCATTGATTTTAAATACACATGATTCTGTGAAGGTTACATGGAATGCACTGCTTTCATGTTTTGATATTCTTAATAAATATGTTTGGAATTTATAATGCTATATCCACTAATGAAAGTTGTTTGCAGCGCTTACACATGCGTCTATGGTCTGAGATTTTGCTGAAGGCCAGACAAAACGAACAAAATAATTTCTTTGTATTTTCGTCGTAGGTCAGCCAGTGACGAGGCTTGCTGTTTCTGAAACAAACATTCTGGTGATTTATTTTATCATTCAAACCAAAAGTTATCTTTTTCGGATGAAATTTAAAAAATTTGAAGACAATGTGCTGGTGGCTTAGAAAAGTAAAGGCGATAATAGTTGTTTCCAGGTTCTTCATCTGGCTCTAGTTCAGACTGACTAATGTCCAAATAATATTCAATCTCAGAGATAGAACGAGAGGCTAAATTTGCATCGTCTCTAATTGCAGTTCATTAAAAAATATGTAAATGTGTCTCATTATGTGATAAAAACGGATCATAAACTACCACTAGACGGAGATAGCAATTAATTCAGTTCTTGCTACGTTAGCCATGCATGCTAATATCAGAACTAGTAGAAGATTGTGCAAGCGTGTTCGTTAACTTTTAAAAGGGCTTGGTATCGTTTTCCATACATGCTTTTCCACTTCAGTTTAGTACCCGGAATCAGTTGCTAAGGAGTTAACGACTGACTTGATGAGTTAGCGACTGACTTAGCGACTCAGTCGACTAAGTCGCATGCCTATCGACTGACTAAATCGCTTAGACTTATCGACTGACTTAGCGACTTGCTATCGACTTCTCGTGTAATCAGGTATGTCCATACCTGACTTCGTAACAATTAAATGCATTTTACCACATAGGCTACTGTACTGAGCGTGCAAACATTTTCGTGGGCAATTGATGGGACCAATATGAACTCTATACGGGTCCAATATTGGAATATGGGTCCTACATGGGTTCCACTTCATGTAGGCATGCCCGATGACTGTGAAAATTAATGTTAATGTGAATTTGTGATACATCTGAGTGTTTATAAAAGGAATAAAGCATACCAATAAGTCCAACCCTGCAGTGATATTTCAGTTTTTAAAATAATTACAGTTTCAGTTTTAATTCAGTTTTGGGTTCGTAATTTTATTTCAGTTCAAGTTTCAGTTCTGAAATAATTTCAGTTTTTATTACAGTTTCAATTCTGAAATAACTTCCGTGTTCGCTTCAGTTACTGGAAAATTTGTTTCAGTTTCTACATATGGGGATATAATTTTGCATTGATAGGCAGCACCATGGACGATTATATGTTATCAGCTGTTAACTAGTAGAAGCACTGTTCTGTCATTGTTTACTTGGAAACCGCGATTAAAGCAACAAGCAAAATATTAAGTGAACGAAGTCGCTAGAAGTCGATAGCTTAACGACTGGTTTCGACTTGAGGGCTTAACGGCGGCGGCGGATGGCGGCTGCGCCGGGGACTACTTCAGTTGTAAGTTGTTTCAATCAGTTTCAACTTCCTCAGACTTTTCCTCCTTGGATCTCTTCCGACAACACTCCATCAGTATAAGAATTAAGGCTTCAAGTACTTCAGCGATTGTTATAACGCACACTCCGATCCAGACTCCAAGCTGTCCGCCAATGTCGGAGATCAGCTGGGTAAAGGTCATTGCGGGTTCTTCCGTCGTCAGAAAAACATCAGCATCTGACACGTATACGTTGATCTTTGAGAAATCTTTTAAGGCAGTCTTGAAGTCATCTTCTGTGTAATTTTGATAGAATTTCTTCTTTTCCTCAGAAGTGAACCTTTCGGTATAGTTTTCCTGCTCCATTATTTCATAATGGACAGTTTCACCGTCAATGCCTTCGGATGGCCACTGTGACAGACTGTAAGACACGTCGTAGAGAACATCATTACAGGATGGATGACATTTGCACTGAGAAAGTAATGTTGCATTACTCATCGCCTCATACTTCGCTTTCTCAGCACATTCGATCTTCTTGAAGAGGTTTCGAAGAATTTCATCTCCACAAATTGGTGGTTCAGGGCTGTAGAATTTAAAACACTTATGAAATTCTTTCGTTCCGCTACATTTCTCGATTTTCTTGCAAGGATCCTCTGTACTGCCATTCCTTTCATATCCTAGATAGTTTTCCGTAAAGCAATAATCCTGCAGTTTCATTGAATACTTTTTACGCGTAATATTCATCCGTTTCGAGTCATTCAAAGACCTGACGTCATTGTCAGGTACAAGGTCGAGTTCAGTAGGTAGCGTGTTTTCGTAACATTTACATTCTCTATAGATGTGCTTCTGAATACAGACTCTGTCGCAAGCCATCTTCCTATAAGGTCCGGCCAACTTCTGTTCATCGTCATTTAGAAAAGAATACTTCTTGTTGCAATGTCCATGAGGCTGGCCAATGCGTATCCGCCTCTTTGGAGTTAGGCTGAGTGACGCCATCCGTCCAGGAGGAATGTCATATCCCTCCGTCAACGGAAACGGTTTAGTTCCTGGAGGATGGATGACGACACGGACTCCTCCAGCTCCCGACAGTGCGCTGTCTCTGGCGTAGATTCCTGGCATTCCCGTGAAATCCGAGTTTTCGACTTCTCTAAGCATTCTTGTCCCACCTAAAAGCATCACACTAAATCCGTTTTCAATTCCCTCAAACAACGGCATGGACTCATCGTTCGCGGATGAAGTGATATTCGCAGCCGTAAACGTATAACAGTTGAAAAAATAAGGATCAAAGATCTTCTTAAATCTGCATTTCTCATTCCTGTAAGTACACTTGACAATGAACTCATTCTCCTGATATCCATTGGCCGACAGCATCTTAGTGGGTATATTAGCTGCCACATTAGTACGTGAAAACATTTTATCCTCGTAAATCTTCAACTCCTTTTCGGTGAGTGATGTGCTCTCGTTCATCACACGATAGTATTTATACATGGCTCTGATGAATGTATCGTTTGAATACGAAGTGAGGTTCTTTTTGAACTTCTCGATTTCTTCATAATCGTCTTCTTCATAGAAATCTTCATAATCCATTTCTTCATAGGTTTCGGTCTCCTCTATATCTTCGTCATCCGGATCTTCAAGTGATGACAGCCCTTCGCTCAATCTGTACACCGTGTAGAAATCAAAGCTGCCCAGGTTGCAGAGTGTGATATCTGGAAATGGAAATCCGTCAGGCTTTATTTCTGTCTTCAGCTTTTTCGGGTACTCGAAGTAGCTTTGAAGTACGAAGGACATTTGAACTGTAAATAATATCCAGGCTATGGTGAAGACAATAATCCAGGCTATTCGTTGCGGCGTTGCCTTGGAAGCTACGATCCGAGGAAAGCCTGCCAGCGTCGTGTAGCTGGCGAAGTCCTTTACCTGTTTTCCGATTGCCATTACTTCAAATATTCAGTTCTTTACAACCTAAAGAGAAGATATCAAAGTTGTTTTGTAATCGCACAAGTTAACTTATGTAGCGATTCTCTAAGAACAAACTACTCTAGGAGGCTCCCGGCGTGACAGCCACATCGGTGGAAACACATAGACCTACTCTTCACGCAAAAGGGAATTAAACAGAAATTAGTTGGAATTCATGTATACTGATAGTTAAGTTCTTTAGTTAAGAGTTGTAGGCCTATCATTGCTTCTTTTACCTGCTCATCATATAACTTGATCGATGTTACCACTAAATGTATTGATTGTGCTGCCATTTACTTGTATTACGATAAATGTTAACTAGGTGGCCCTGCTAAGCGGGATCAAGATCCCTTTTGGGTCTCCTCTTGTTGCCAGAGTTCAAACTTTTATGTTGTATTTTCCTTGTACTTCAAATGGCTTCAATAAAAGGATTGATTGATTGATTAATTGATTGATTGATTGATTGTAAATTTCTGCAGTTACTCGTTATTACAGGGTGGGCCTAAATAGTAAACCACCTGTTCGCAGAGAATTTAAATTTACTTATTTTATTGGTCCCTTGTTCTTATTAACTTCAAGTCCTTTAGCTCCAAGCTCTATGTTTATTTAACTCAAACCACTGATCGCTATGTTCTGTTAATGATGATGCATTTTATATTGCTTGACGCATATTTGGGGTATCATAAATCTTTGAGGAATTTACCGAATGCTGAATCGAAGCTGAACCGCAGCCACCTGCTGTCGCCGCTAAGCCCTCAAGTCGAAACCAGTTGCTAAGCTATCGATTGCTAGCGACTCCCTGGTGGCGTAGCTTCTTCCTTTTCTCACCTTAAACCCTGCATTTTGTCTCGGAGTCTTGCGCATTGGGAGCGCGCTTTATAAATGCCCATGTACAATACAATACAATACAATACAATACAATACCATAAATACAATATTAATGCTGCACTACTGGTGAGCATCGCTAAACAAAGGGGACATCCTTTGACGATAGTGAATTCCTCACAGTAGTTATTTTGCAACCAAAATTCAAACTCAGTAATAGATTGAACACCAGGAAGTGAAAAGTCCGATGCTCCACGCTTCTGAAGAAGGTAATAAACTTGAACGATGAAAGTGACTCTACCACTCACATTGACAAAGCAGTGTCATCCAAATCGATGTATTATCAACTCTGCATCAGAGGATACTCATTTGAAGTACCTGAATGATGCGGCACGTGAACTAGAAATGCTGGACAATCATCCAGGAATCAAGTCAGTGTTTCTGCGCTTCAACACAAGTACTCCATCCGGTGCTTCAGTAGAGAGGCTATTTAGTATTGCAGCACTAATTATCACCAAGAAAGAGCATCGCTATAAAACTGTTGAACAATTGGTCTTATTTACTGAAAGTTAACAAGAACAACTAACTGAATGTTAATACAATACAAAATTGCAAGCTTTCGAAGCAATTATCTGTAGACCCTAACTGAAACCGATAATAGATAAATTGTGTTTCAATAATCTTGCGGTATTTGCAATTGTCGAGAACTATTTACTATTTTAAATACTACTTAAATAGTTTTCTAAATGTACCATATTATTGTTCAATTTAAATTGTCACTCTGACTATTTATCTCAACACTGTATAGAGTGCTGGACTGTCAATTCAGAATTAAGCTATATTTCAGGATTTCGGTTTCACTGTCTCCCTCTAGAAAAAGAATTCGACTAAAACTGTTAAAGGAGCACAATAACAGAGCATGCTCTTCGTCCAAAAAAGGCGGCGCGATAGAGTTCTGGCACTCGTTTATATAGCGATAATTAAATGCAAAGCAATGTTAAAGCTCACCCTTTCAGGATGTTCCATTAAAAAAACATATAGCATGCATATTTTGAACAAAATATTTTAATATTTACAGATGATCCAAGAGATTTTAGGAAACGTTTATTGTATAAACTATTAAAGATAGATAGTCCCATAGTTTAATATGCGCAAACATTATATTTATGCCTACTTACATCCCCTCATAGTCCTACATAATATACAATTATATCATAGGCTTATACTGCGATAGAAGCAAACCTTTGGTACGTAAAGGTACGCCGGAGAAAGGAGCCACTAGCCTTTCTATAGTCAGACAAAGCGTAAATAACAGCTGTTAATATAGACACATGGTGAGTTATTTGTGTCTATGCAGGAGCACATACACCATGTATACGTGTTTAGATACGTAAGGAACTGGGGAGAGGAGAAGGAGGAAGACAAGTAGAGGAGGAAGACAGAAGGAGAAGGAGGAAGAGAGGGAGGAGAAGGAGGAAGAGATGGAGGAGGAAGACTGGAGGAGGAGGAGGAGGAGGAAGAGGAGGAGGAGGAGGAGGAGGAGGAGGAGGAGGAGGAGACTACAAATCTGGAGGTGGAGGACGAGGAAGGAGAAGGCTACGAAGGAATAGGAGGGTGAAGAACACGAAGGAGGCGGAACAGAAGAAGGAGGAGGAAAACTGAAGAGCAGAGCAGGACTGAAGTGGATAGGAAAACAAAAGAGCAACTGAGGGCATTGACAAAAACTGTACCTCGAGCCAGAGCTAGATTAACATTTTAGTCGCTTGTTAACTGTAAACAAGTAGAGACGAAATGATCACAATGGATACTGATCTTGTGTGGTACAATGAACACCTAATTATCCACTGGTCGTCCAAAAAGAAGATCACGGGGAGATCATCCAAATGCTGACAAATGGGTACATGAAGAGACGTTATGCCCAATTCTGGTACTAGGTTGGACGTCCGCAGGGCTCGAATTGGGAAACAAGAGGTGCCGGTATGGCTGAAAGAACCATTGCCTTCCTTCCTTCCCTCCCCCTTTAGGCCATACCGGTGTGGATTTTTCACCTGGAGAAGTTCCGGTATGCTTTCGGAAGGCCAGGAGAGGTGCCGGTATGGCATACCGTTTCATACCGTCCCACTTCGAGCCCTGGACGTCCGCATAAAAAATCTGGTATTTGCAGTTATATAAGTACAACCTTAGACGCCAACTTCAGTCAGAAAGCAGGCAGTCTGCACTGCGCTAGATTTAATTAGAGTCCCATTGCTGGACACGGCAGAGTCAAATTGCCCAATCCTGTAGCAAAGTTAGACGTGAAGTGCTAACTTTCGTAAAGGGGATGGCGTAACGTCAAACGTTGACCAGTGCAGACTAGTGGGAGAAACTGATCATACTCGTAAGTTCGGAAATGTCTAATGGCTAATGAGCTACTTAATAATTGGTAAGCTTTCAAGGGGCCTTCCATAAATGACGTCACGCGATTTTGGCTGATTTTTCAACCCATCCCCCTCGTCACACGTCGTCACAAGAAGTAACACCCTCAAAAATTACGTCACCAAGCTCTGTCACCTCGAAAAAAGCAAATTTCCATTTTGATAATAAAATGAAAAATTCGTTTTCCCACATACAATTTTAATTTTGAATCACTTACTTTGAATACGTTGTTCTCCCAGATAGACCAGCATGCAAGGCCAAACTCAGCAGGATTACATAGCTATACAGCGTATAGAGAGCACTATACGCAGAGGCGCGTTTACAGAAAATGGGGCCCTAGGCGCAAAGATTTGGGGGGCCCTTCTGAACTTATAGACTGAGAGTCTTAGACTCTGGTGGTCCTTAGTCTATCGTGTGCTTTTTCCGCTTTTCACTTTCTCTTCTAGCGTTCGCGATCTAGGAGTGATCCTTAACAATTCTCTCACCTTTACTGGACATATTTCCAAACTGACCCGCACTTCCTCTTTAACCTAATGCGCTTTAGGGCTCTCCGTCGCTGTCTCATCTCCGATTTTCACTTCGATTTTTCATGCATTTGTCTGCTCTAGACTACTGTAATTCCTCCTCATTGGTCTTCCCAATGTCCGTCTCGCTCCTCCTCAGTCCGTTCTCAATGCTGCTGCTAGACTAATTGCCCGTCTTTCTCGATTCTCTCATATCACCACCTGTATGGCAGAAGTCCAATGGCTCCCGCTTTCCGCCCGCATCCAATTCAAGGTCCTCGATAACATCCTCGTCTCTAAGGCTCAACTTGGTTTTGCTCCGAAATATTTATGTGATTTTATTCATCGCCCTCACTCTGCTGCTTCTCTCCGTCCTCTTCGTTCCTCTGACCGTTTGGACCTCCTCGTTCCCGTGTCAGGGCTTCACTGGTTCAATCTAGATCTTTTGCTTTCATTGGCCCTGCTCTTTGGAATGACCTTTCTCCGTCCGTTCGTTCTTCTTTTATCTCAGGTAACGTCTCTTCCTCTTTAACCTTTCTTAAAACTTGCTTTTTCTCTCGGGGTTTCTCGTTGTGGAAGCGCTTCTGAATAGCCCTCCCGCTAGAAGCGCTCTATAAACAGTGTTTTAGTTGTCGGGGGTTTGGGGGGTTCAACCCCCCTAGTTCTCTTTCTAACCCCCTCAGCTAAGTAACTGAAAATATGTTGGGGGGGGGGGGGGGTTACTTTACTACAAAAAACTGGTGTTTGGTCTATGTGATTATGTGATTTGGTAATCTGAAAATTTTTGACCCCCCAGTTGTTTTTGGACAACTAAAACACTGTCTATAAATGTCCGAATACAATGTGCTGCTGTGGAAAAACCCGCGACGTTGAACTTGAAGCCGTTTTGTGAGTGTTATTGACACTGTGCACTGCAATTATGATTACTTATAGAAGCTATTTTTAAGGAATGTGAAGTTATTTGATTTAATGATTTTAGTAATTACAATAATACATTTTTATGCGAATGTTAAACTGTAAAAATAAAAATAGGTTATATTTAAAATAATTCAAAATTCACAAGTTATTTTTAGAATTTGAAAAATATTTTCCTTCGTTTGGGGGCCCTCTGGGATTTGGGGGCCCTAGGCGCGCGCCTAGTGCGCCTACTGGTAAACGCGCCTCTGACTATACGCAATCTGCAGAAACACTTTGCAGCGACTGACATTCTGAACTAAAGTGTATGCGTGACTTTTCTGCATAGGCGGTGAGCTCACAGTGGGAGATTGGATGACGTAATACGGGATACACGGCTTCGCAGTGGCATACTCCAGCAGGCTACAAATAATTGTAATGGCCGGTGTCTGAGTTACTAAGAATGGATTCTTTACGCTTGGCAGCGAAGTATAATAATAATAATAATAATAATAATAATAATAATAATAATAATAATAATAATAATAATAATAATAATAATAATAATAATAATAATAATAATAATAATAATAATAATCTGTTCTTTAATTAAGCGCCTGCAAACGCACTGCGCTGTACAGTGAACATACATATACATGTAGTAGAAACGGCAGCCACGCAGGGCGCCTTACATACATATAGGCCTATACAGTAGAAGCACACGATAACAGTTTTATAGGAGTCGAATATAACTGTTTAAGCGGCAGCTACAAGGCGTCAATCATGGCCTACATTCATTTAACCACTGCCACCTAGCGAGTGGAAGGCTGAATTAACCTTACGGGGTCTACCGGGTTCGATCTTGGTACCTTTAGCTCTCCACGTCAGTGTATTATCCATTACTCTACGCCCCCCCCCCCCGTGAAAAGTAGTGCAATTTTACCCTGTACATCAATACACACCAAACGGAAATCTATTTGATGTGGTTGTACGTCTAAAATGATCCCAACAAATAAGCAACGCGCCCTGTTTTGTCGAGCATAACATCCATCCAGGGTTGGCTTTCTCTTGAACAGGATTTCGCTTCCATGTATCTATACAGATTCTGAACTGGTCAAATGCAGTGGATGCAGTGGTTTCTGTTATGCCTATTCTGTTGTTATGTGCTACAAAGAATCTTTTACTCGATAGATCTCCCGGTAGGTGCAACGCCGTACTTTCTACACTTTGTCCCTATGAAAAGTAGACCCCAAGAAAAAGTATCATCATAACTCGGTCAAAACTTTTAGCATTTGCCTGAAATTTTTAAAAATAACAACAATAGCTATATTACCACAAAATCCTAACGCCGTTTGGAAATGTTAGTGAGTTTGTCAAGTTTCATGAACGTTTAATATGCAGCATGAAAAGGGGAAATTTCCAACGGGACACAGAGTAAAATGAATTACAATATCTTTTATTAATTTTTACGCTTTGGCAGAGCAGGTTTTCTGTTGTTGTGTTTATTCTAAGTGACTGTGATCAGGAGACAATGGCTGTTGTATCGATATCGTTGCTGCTACTCTGGGGTACGCTAGGTGGCGCTTCGGTGTGTCGCGTCCAGTCTCACCTCGGCTTGTTATTTATCTCTTTCCCTGAGGTTGGGCTGGGAGCGTCTCTGAATAGTTACCTTGCAGAGCGCGCTATATAAATGTCTAATTGACTGATTGATTGAAAACCCAATTTAATAATGCTGTAGAACCAGGGCTCAACATCCTTTGAGAAATTGTCTAAAATACTGTCGCAGCTTTAGGTACTGGAATCCGGGTGCGCAGAGCAAGAAAAATCAAAATGCATTAGTAGAACCGATTAGCAATTTAAAGAGTAATATCCTAAATGAAATTATAAGTAAAGCAACATCAAAGCGATTGCACGGTAATGGCTTATTTCACGTCTATCTTCTATGTTAATCGTTATCGTTACCTCCAAATTTCTAAGTGCTACTCTAAATCTAAGCGTAAGGAACCAGCTTATTCACCAGAGCTGTGTCGTGTCAGATGTGTTAACTTGTTAAGAGAAGATAAAAGTCCGACTCTCTAGAGACCAGGAGGTGGAGGTAGACCTGGTAGAGGAACCCAATCAAATTTTCATGGCTTTGTCAAAACAGTCAGGGTTACGGAGTGTTTTAGGCGTCTGACTGAAACTTCTGCCGCGTACTTAATTTCTATTTAGAAACGAAAAAATACAACTTCATAGTAGCCACAGAAATGTGCCAGTCCTTTAGCCGATTTACTTTTAAAAAGTGTTTCCTTGAAAGAGTTCAGAGCGTACTTTTCTTGGAAAGTTAACCTGTGGGCGTGGTAAACATCATTACTTGTTTAAGGGTCTTGTTATAGTTCGATTTCCGACGTGATGAGGCTACAGCCCTATGACATCTTGGGCCAATTATTGTTGACTACATCTATCAACTGAAAGAATGATGCCTTATTTCAATATTGTTCATGAAGAACATAATTATTACATGGCCCGTTTCAATATTGCAAAATATACGCATTTTGGACTTTCATTGTTAAATTACATTAAAAAGTGAAAGATGTCATGACAGAGTAGCTAAAGACAAGCACCTTTGGTGATTAAGTCCTGATTCTGTAAACTTAATCCTTGCATGCATCGTCATCATCGTCGTCGTCGTCGTCATCATCATGGATGGCGTAAGACTCTCCTAAGCATTGCCATTTAGCACCATGTGGAAAACTCTGTAGCGTTGAATGTCCCACGGTAGCTCGCCAGGTAAACGCTGGCTAGTCAAATGGTTGGATCATTCCAGCAGCCATAGTATGAAGGCGGCTCACTGTTCACTGACTCACCGTGTCCTTCTTTGTATCCACTCCCATGACGTGGACGCGTCTGTAGGAAATTGCCCAGGTACACAGTAACAGTGCATGGTGGTCTGTGTCAAGCACACACAGCACAGCATCACATGGGTTTGTTCTTCTCTTGCAAGGCAGAACAATACCAATATATTTTAGAAACATAATTGTCATCTCTAGATTTATTCATAGCTTAAAATGCTTCTAAAACAAAACTCTACATTAGAACTTAATATAGTCATTAACTGAAAATTGCCCATTTATTAGACATTATTAAGTATACAACTATAAGATTTGGTCAGGTCAAGTCGCTTGCAGCAATTCACCGTTATTTCACAGTTGATGGAGGTGTTCTTCATAACCGTATTCCAAAACTCTACGTTGATTTCTGAGCGCTCGCACGATGGCGCCAACAGTATAGTACGTTAAGATCAGTGATTCAAGAGAATACACAGAATAATACGGTAGAAGAAACAAACTGAGACATGGTTTTTTATGAAGGACGGATCTAGAACGGTCTTCAGTACATTCACCTACCTCCTACGTTTAGATGGTAGACATTGCTGTTAGCAGACACAATCAAGGGCACTTTATATAAATGATCTGAATTTGTTATTGAATAAATGACTGAATGAATAACTTAATGTCTGAGTGACCGATCGAATGGATGAATGGACGAATGGATGGATGAATGACTGAATGAATGACTGAATGAATAGATGGGCGTATGGATGGATTGATGGGTGGATGGATGGATGGACGAATAAAGGAGTGAATGAATGATTGAATGAAAAAGTGGTCAGTAGCCGGTAGTAAACTGAAAAATAAAGGTTCGAGAGAATAGTAAGCACAAGGTGACGCCTTTAGAGCAGAATGTGTTTAAACGGCTGCTATCTATAAGCCATTAAATGCTGTCAATCGCTAATGCAATCCACTATAGAAACTTTGGTTGTAATTCTTTAGGTATACATGTAGTCGATTCTCAGTAGAATCAAATCCATTGACAGAATTATAGTAGACAGAACCTGTGTCGATCCCTGTATCTACTCTTTACTTTTCCAATCTTCTTCCCTCTTCCTTCCATTCTGATCCCATCCTCTACTGTGCTATCCTCTGCTTTGCTATACTATCATGTGCTCTCCTGCCCAGTCGTCTCCTCATCTATGATGATGATGATGATGATGATGATGATGATGATGATGATGATGATGATGATGACGATGACGATGACGATGACGATGACGATGACGATGACGATGACGATGACGATGACGATGACGATGACGATGATGATGATGATGATGATGATGATGATGATGATGATGATGATGATGATGATGATGATGATGGTGATGATGGTGATGATGATGATGATGATGATGATGATGATGATGATGATGATGATGACCATCATCATCATCATCATCATGTAGATGATGACGACGACGACAAAGACGATGCCCTGTACACTGTTGTACACAAATGTCATTGGCCGTTTGACTTTCTTTGTTGGTGAAGTCGCAGACGATAAAGACGAGAAAGCTTACGACGGGAACGGATTTCGAACTGAGTTGCTTAGAAAATATATACCCAGTACATAAATATCTAACTACACAACACAAACACACATACATATCTGTTATCATGTGCTTCTACTGTATACTATACATGTATGACATTGTATGTAAGGCGCCCTACGTGGCTGCCGTTTCTACCATATGTATGTTCACTGTACAGCGCAGTGCGGTTGCAGGCGCTTAAATAAAGAACCGATTATTATTATTATTATTATTATTATTATTATTATTATTATTATTATTATTATTATTATTATTATTATTATTATTATTATTATTATTATTATTATTATTATTATCTAAATATATACAGACATACATATCTAAACAATATATATATATATATATATATATATATATATATATATATATATATATAAATGCACATACATGCATATATATCTAAATTCATACATACTTACGTATCTAACTACATACAAATATATTTTTAGTGGCCTCCATCGAGAAACGAGCATAGACGGGAGATGGTCCAACAGGTCGGAGAAAATGATTGCGGAGTCTATTAGCTTCGACCAGGAACTGGTGAAAATATTATCGATTAACGTGCAGGAGTTTGGGCTAATTCTAGTGAGTTTCGTTATGACTGGAATTGAATGGTGAGATGTAAGGCAGTTGTAAAACACATTAGTCTCCTTATGTTCGTCATTTAACAGATGACAACTTATATAATTATAATGCGGAAAATAAGGGGATCATTACACACTCGTGAACCAACTTTGCGAATTTTAAAACAATCATCTTGGGAGTACAGTTGTAATTGGATCGATTATAATTATCCGAGAGCGGATATGACACGGGTAATACTAGTATGCGTTAAATAGTAGGCCTACATAGCACATAGCAGTACAACTTGTGTATTACATTGCTCCAATGATTTTTTATGGAAAAAAGGTTCCGGAACTGAACAATATGTACTATATGTTCAGGAACTGAACAATTATTGAAATAAAATTCCGAGAAAAACGGGATTATGGGTTGGCTCTAACGAATGTAAAAAAACTGAAATTGCCCATAAAACAAAATGTTGTTGTCCAGATTTGAATTTTATACTTAATGGCTACAGTAGGCCTAGGCCCTACATGTGGAATCACTATCTGTCATAGATGTTTAATGGATTTTTTCCATTCAAAAATGCAATCTCTTTTTCTTTTAAATGTGTTTTCAATTTGAATTTTATTATGAAAATTTAATTTGAACATGAACATGATAGCTTTTTTTATTATAAATTTTTAACATAGAAAATTAAAATCAAAACAAGTTTCTCGCTCTTTAATATTAACAATCGAAAGAACAAAAATTATCTTTCCATCAAAAAGAAACTCCAAATATTAGATTTTCGAAAAGAACCCAGGATTTTCGCAAAGAGAATATGCAGCGCATTTTCTCATTTTATCTGGGAACAATAAACAGGACAATTTAAAACGACAAAATATCGCGTTTGATTAAATTAAAAACAAAAAAGAAATAGATCACTCATAAAGACGTTCCGAATCTATGGTTGCTTTTTGATTCAATTATTGTTGTCGTCAATTTGTCTTGAACACTTCTTCCCTTGAAAAAATTGTCAAACTTTTTCAAATCCCTTGCCCCATTTTGTTGATATAATTAATGGGCGTTCATGTAAAAGTGAAATTGTGTCTGCCAGCATCAAGAATGTGATACCAGAGTTTTATCAATTTAAGCTAACACGGATTTTAAGACATCACGAATTTTGTTCATCCATGCTGGCGGTTCTGCAAATTATGATGAGTTTTAATTGCATATCTGTCATGCGAATAAATAATATTATGCTTCTCCTGGTTCTTAGACCGTTGAGCACGTGTGTTTCAGTCGTTTGTTTGAAGACGTCCAGGATGTACTTATCGCGTGCTTTCTATACACCAGTCTAACCAATCGGCGTATGCAGAACACCCACGTGTACCATAATGAGTGCTTGGCAATAATATCATCGGCCATCACATTGATTTTTACTAGTTTCGTGTTTCGTTTCCCCTCACTGTATAACACTGAAAAACATTTAATTAGCATGTATGTATGCACGTACGTAGACCTAATGGAAATTTTGTTTTATTAATGATAACTAAGAATAGCAAACCTTCCACACTTATACTGCTGTTGAACCATACAGGTCTATAAATAAATAAATAATAAAATCATATATATAATTAAATATATAAGTAGCAAAGCCTATATTTCGAGCAGTATTTTTTATATTTACTTGCTAACTCCCGCTGGAGATACCGGACACTGACCAAGTTGCTGGTAGGTATCAAATGTAGGCTATAATTAAGATATTAATTTTCTGCAGCCTCTCATGTACGCTCTATGCGCGTGACTATAGAAGGATGAGTGCTGCTGTGTTAATTTATTATAAGCTCAAGTCGATATGTAATGCGCTGTATATAATATAATCAAATGCACAGAAATGCTTTCGAAAGTCCCCCAACGATATCTTAGATATCGATGCGCAAGAGGCAGATCATTCCACACTATTGAGCCACAAAAGTCTAATGGCTTTGCTGTTAACCTGTTGGTGTGTCCGTCCACGTTAGGCCCTATTCTGTAATTAGTGGTAGAACGAAGTTGAGACCAGTTAGGCCATCACACAACGGCTGAATACTACCGGTTTATTCAGAGTTCGGTCAATCCTCTCTCTCCACATGTCTAGGGCTTTCACTGCGAATTCTACAGGCCCGACACCAAGTATTGCACGTGCGCTTGTCAGATGTCAGTGAAGGCTATTTAATTAGTACTTATTTTCATACTTACTTCCTTAGGTCTCGGCAATGGAAAACTCTAAACTAATGCAGCTCTAAGATAATTTCTTCAAGTAGCTCAATCATAACGGTTGATACAGATGACGGATTGCAATTTCTTTCACCGTTGAGTCCGGAGCTCAAACCATGGAGCTTCACATGCATTTAGCAGATAGCTCCTCCAGGAATCTCCTGTAGCTAGTTTCGCTCGCAGTTCGCATCACTTGCTTCGTGCCCAGGGCCCCGGCCTACACGTGGTCTCATGCTCGTTGTGCATACACAAAAAAATTCTGCAGGCGCTGCTGCCTTAGAAAAGACACGTGTTTGGAAGGCATGTGTTTATCCTCAGTGGTAATTATTGCACATAATCAGTTGCAATACGATCAGTCAAAATCCCTGTGTCACTACCACCATCATTAGATCAGTTTCCATTTGGCTTTGAATCCGTGACTATAATTTCACATTTCATCTTATAGAGGCCTAGAACTCAATCGAATAACACCATAATTAGCAGTAACTGTTGTCCAAATTTCAGATTCTTTGACCTTCAATGACCATCACCATCCACCTTGATGATAGATCTAAGGTATTTCAAAACATTATGATACCAACGGTCGTTTCTAGTCACTAGGTAGAAGAAAAAAACTTGGAATATTTGAAGATCGAATCAGAATAGAATCCTCGGTTATTGAGGAATCGACTTCCGTCTCCAGTTTAAAAAAAACCGTCAAGCTCTGTGCGCTGACAGATAAAATAATCTTTCGAAAACGAGATTAGATTTTAAACGTTTTTATGGCATCTGTATTAACGGATCACACACCATCACATTTGTTGTCTAAATACCATGATATAAATGCTCCGCCGTATGGTAGAGGGACGGAACATCATTTTGGTTGTTGTGCTAGTGCCTGCGTCGTGGAATTACGTGCAATACGGTCATGGAATTTTCGCAGTTGAAAGCCTTCATATCACTATTTGTTCGTTCAAAGTCTGACGTTTGGATTACCAACTGAAACAAGCTAAGAATCTAGCATCCGTCCCACTAAACGGTGGTGGCTGGTTTCGATTTTGGATAGTTTTGTTGCGTTCGTTGAGGAGCGGTTACTTTTATAGCGTTAACTCGTGTTCGCTCACGTAACAACATTCATGTTGGACTTACGGCCTACTGTAGGCCTTGCTGCACGTCTGCAGCCAACCATGTGGTGGGGCCTGGCCTGACTGTGGATAGCTCGCCTGACGTTCCCCTGGATGTATCAATGCCTTCGCTCACCTATAACACTGACCGGCTCCGAGCTCTCTCTGCTCATACACTCCGTATACCTGGTGCTTCGAGGAAAATCCTTTTTTCCTTATAATCTGGCTACCTTCGGCGGGGCGGCCTGTAGTGAGACGGCGTCGAGCGAAATCTCGTCCCCCTTCCGAGCTGGTTGCCACCCACGATTAATCCATCCCTGCTCCTTCTCTTCCTCAAGAGCTGGCTTCTGTCTGTAATTCTTCTTGGCCTCCTCCTCCTCCTCCTCCTCCTCCTCCTCCTCGTCCTCTTCCTCTTCCTCCTCCTCCTCTGCCTACAGGTGGACTTCGACTTGCGACGTAAGTGTCCGCTTACTGCGAAACAAACAAGTCGCCGTGGCCGACACGATCCTCTCTGAAGAGCTCGACCCTCTCCTGATCACGGTATCGTGGCATTGCCCTTCAGCTGACGTGGTGGTGCGTCGATCCTCGCCACTGGGCTACTCCTAAGTGGACTGCGCACGAGCAGACTACCAGACGAATGATCAACGCGGCGGTGGGCTTATCATCTACCACCGAGCCGCCTTGCCTATACTAAGGGTAAAGATTGCGGACCCTCCTACCACTTTCGAAGCTTTAGCTGTTTCTGTGGCGTCACCGCGTGGACCCTTTACGGTTATTACCATCTACCGTCCGGGTTCGGAGTCGCCGTCAGCTGTCTTCTTCGGTGAACTCGCTGGGCTGTTCGAACAATTTGCCCTGCACAACACCCAGCTGATTGTTGCAGGGGACCTCAAACTTCATCTTGAGGAACTGGAGCGGCCGGAAACGAGGGTGTTCGCACTTATTACAGAGTAATTTGGCCTGGCGCAACGGGTCTCTGAACCATCGTCTGGGTGGTTGTTTGGATGTGCTCATCACACTGGATGACTGCCAACTTATGGACCTAGTGGTTCACCAGCCGACTGCCTTGGACCATGGCCTCGTCGTCGCCACTATGCCGTTTCTCCGACAGACGCCAATACACGTCATTTGGCCTCTCTGGCAATGTCCATAGCTGGATTGCGTCCTTCCTGCAGGATCGTTCCTTTATGGTGTCTCATGGTTCCACTAGATCCATCTGGGTCCCTGCGCCATTTCACCTGCCCCAGGGCTCTGTCCTCGGTCCTTTGTTATATATACTCTTCACTGCTGCCCTGAGTCCACTGTTTGCAGCAGCTGGGTCTGTCCTTAGCCAGTCATTCGCTGATAACCTTCAAACCTATGTCCATTGCCCTGCAGGGCGGGCGACTGCTGCGGTGGAAGCAATAAGCCAGGCCACGGAGACTTGCAGGCCTGGATGTCATTTAATTACTTGCGGCTTAACTCGACCAAAACACAGCTAATATGACTTGGCACTCAACAGCAGCTCGCTAAGATAGACCTTGAGCCTCCCTCCAGGGAATACCCACATTTGACCTTCTTGACCTCAGTCCGGAACTTGGGAGTAATTATAGACCAGGAACTCACCTTTGTCCAGCACACTAATCTTCTCTGTCGTAGCTGTTATTATCAGCTCCGACAACGCAGGGTCATTTCCCGCTCCCTCTTTCGCGGTGTGGCCTCTACTCTTGTCCATTCGTCTTTCGTGGTCTCCCGCCTTGAATACTACAGCGCTATATATGATGGGCTCTCGGCCTGCCGGCTGAGGTGCCTTGGCAGGGTCCTATGCACAACTGCTCGACTGGTAGGTCAGATTCCTAAGTGTGGCCGAGTCTCGCGGTACATGAGGGATGATTTCCACTGGCTCCCCTACCCGCAGCGCATTGCCTACCGAATCTTTTGTCATTACCAAAATCAATCGGATTACAGATTAAGTCCTGGTTGTCTAGAACCCCACTGGCAAGATTATTTACATTGTGGAGAGTAGTAAGATCATCTATGAGATTAGAATCCGTATCTACGTTCAAGCCATAGGTCAGAGCATGCCGCAGATTAGTAAATATACATAAATTACAACACCATTGAGAAATATTAAGTTTCATGTCTAGAACGATGGAACCAACTTCCACATATACAGCAAGAAATGTTACTGAGGTTAACATGAAGATGCAAATCACAAAATTGGCATAGATACATACAAGAAACTCTTAACTAGAACAATTAAATATTTACTAGAAGGAAAAACCTTAACTAAATTGAATAGAAAATGAAAACAGAAGAAAAAACCTACTTATACAAAGAAGATGATGTGAGCAGAGCAAAAACTTAATATACACGGCAAAAAGCCAATATAAAGATAATTTGCTATACAGGAATTGTGAATTCCATTGGTTATAACAGTGAGCATGGTGAAAAAATTGAGCATCAACAAATAACAAATATCGGCTGATGCTGTAAAAGTTCATTAATTGAAATAATAAGCTTGGTGTAAAATTGAACATCAGCAGATAATAGATATCAGCTGATTCCGTGTAACACATGATCAGAAGAAAAACACGAAGACTACCAATGCTGGTCCCAAACCAAATAGTGAAGGCATATCACCAATCACAATCACTAATCACAAACAAAATTATGATGAAATCAGACCAAGGTATATGAGCCAAACCGCCTGAAGCTTGAATAATCACAAGTCAACTCAACAGAAATCACATAAAATTAAGTAATAGGGAAAAAACGAAAACACTCCTAAAGCTGTCAGTTTCAGGAATCACATATCACAATCACCAAACGCCTAACTCTTGAGTAATCACAAGTCCACTGAACAATAATCACAAATAATTATCTAATGAAAGACTCAGTGGAGTATCGAGTCGCTCCAGAGACCGGTCAGCATAGTATAATCTTCGCCTCCCACTCTCAGCAGTTTAATTTTTTCAGCTAACCGGCAATTTATTATAGTTTATGGTACTAAATCCACAATATTTAAATATACCAACAGTTCCACCAAACGATAAAACGAAATCATTGAGAGGCAACAATAGAGAATCAAAATAGCTCCAAAGACTGGTCGTTGTCTGGTGGGTTCTGAAGATCAGTCAGCACAATATACTCTTCACCTCCCACTCTGAGCAGTTTGAATTTTATGCGATAGCTCCAGAAACCGAGAGTTTAGTTATGGTTACGATACTAAGTCTACAATATTCAAATTAATTATACTAACAGTTCAGACGAACGGTCAGAGGAGAGCCGCACTTAAGAAAATATCATACTGTGCAGTGCTACATCATAGGACACGACCGTGATACTCAACCCATTTGAGGAGAGAATTGCTTTGTTTCGATAGTGATATAGTACACGATAGTGTCACTAAACCCATTTGAGGAGGGATTTTCCCCAAGTCTCGGCAGTGTCTCTGTGCTCACGATGAAGGAGACAACCTCATGATTCTTCTAGGATATCTGTAAGTATATCTCCAATAATTTCATAGGTCCGTGCAATCCACTGGTAAGAGACACGTAGTTTACTTAATTGGTTTAGTTAAATCGAGAATTTAGAGCCGCCACATTCTCATAAAGAGAATTTTATCCGTCCATCTTGGGTGTGTTCCTCGTATCAGCATTGCAAATGACACTCCAAATGCGACTTAATATTGGTTGATGATAATCTTCAGCAATAGTATCAAGTGAAGCAGTAGGCCTGGTCTTTGCGTAGCACACAGTATTAGTAACATGTGCTGCATCTCTTAAACTGATGACAGACAGCTTTGCTAAATTACAGCTAATTTATTAATAGTAAAGCTCTGTACATATTGCATTGGAATAACAATTACTTAGATTATTCCGCCTCACTCCTAATATTTACTTATCCTCGGTTGGTAAGTCATTCAAGTGCGTTTCATCTTCCTTTCTGGCTCTTTTCCGACAGCAGTCCATCAACATCAAAATTAAAATCTCCAGTACTTCGGCGATTGTTAACACGGACACCCCAATCCAGACTCCAAGCTGTCCGCCAATATTGGAAATGAGCTGGGTAGAGGTCACTGCGGGTTCTTCCGTCGTTAGGAAAACGTCAGCGTTAGACACGTATACGTTGATCTTTGAGAAATCCTTTAAGGCACGTTTATAGTCTTCATTTGTGTAATTTTTATAGAATTTCTTCTTTTCCTCGGAAGAGAACCTTTCGGTAAAATTTTGCTCGTCCATTATTTCAGAATTGACAGCGTTTCCATCAATGCCCTGAGATGGCCACTGTGACAGACTGTAAGACACGTCGTAGAGAACATCATTGCAGGATGGATGACATTTGCACTGAGAAAGTAATGC
This sequence comes from Allolobophora icterica, assembly GCA_963556255.1. Taxonomy (NCBI): domain Eukaryota; kingdom Metazoa; phylum Annelida; class Clitellata; order Crassiclitellata; family Lumbricidae; genus Allolobophora; species Allolobophora icterica. Next base: position 26,261,979 of record OY744603.1, on the reverse strand, counting down.
TGCATTGGCCATCACCTGATCTTTCACCTTTTCTGCACATTCGATCTTCTTGACTAGGTCTATAAGAACTTCATCGTCACAAGTTGGGAGATTAGGGCTGTAAAGTTTAAAACACTTGTGGAATTCAGTCGTTCCGCTACATTTCTCGATAGTCTTGCAGCGATCCTCTTTACGGCTGGTCCTTTTATCTTCAGTATAGTTTTCAGAAAGGCAATATTCCTGAAGTTTCATTAAATCTCTTTTACGCGTAATATTCATCCCTATCGAGTCATTCAAAGACATAACATCGTAGTCAGGTATAAGATCGAGTTCAGTAGGTAGCGTGTTTTCGTAACAGTTACATTCTCTAAAGATGTGATTCTGAATACAGACTTCTTCACAAGCTATCTTCCTGTAAGATCCGGCCAACTTCTGTTCATCGTCATTTAGAAAAGAAAACTTCTCGTTGCAGTGTCCATAAGGCTGATCAAGGCGTTTACGCCTCTTTGAAGTTAGGCTGAGTGTCGCCATCTCCCCTGGAGGAATGTCGTATCCTTCCGTCGAAGGAAACGGTTTAGTTCCTGGAGGATGGATGACGACACGGACTCCTCCAGCTCCCGACAGTGCGCTATCTTTGGCGTAGATTCCTGGCATTTTCTTGATGTCCGAGTTGCTGACTTCTTTAAGCATTCTTGTCCCCGCCAAAAGCATAACACTAAATCCGTTTTCAATTCCCTCGAACAACGGCGTGGACTCATCGTCCGCGGATGATGTGACATTTGTAGTCGTGAACGTATAACAGTTGAAAAAGTAAGGATCAAAGATCTTCTTAAATCTACATGGCTTATTCCTGTAAGTACATTTCACAATGAACTCATTTTCCTGATATCCATTGGCTGAAAGCATCTTAGTAGGTATATTAGCTGCCAGAGTTGTACGGGAAAACATTTTATCCTTGTAAATCATCTTCCGCTCAGTGCCGTTGAGTGACATTACTTGATAGTATTTATACATGGTTCTGATGAAGGTGTCGTTTGAATACGAATTGAGCTTTTCTGCTGCAGGCCGGTCTGTGTTATTCGAATCGTCAAATGATGCTAGTCCATCGCTCCATCGCTTCACCGTGTAGAAGTCAAAGCTACCCAGGTTGCAGAGTGTGATATCTGGAAATGGAACTCCGCCGAACACTATTTCTGTTGTCAACTTTTTCTCATACGCGAAGTAGCTTTGAAATACGAAGAACGTTTGAATCGTAAACATTAACCAGGCTGTCGCAAAGACAATAATCCAGGCTATGCGCTTCGGTGTTGCCTTAGTTTCTACGATCCGACGAAAGCCATGCATCGTCGTGTATTGGGCAAATTTCTTTGCGTAATTCCGGACTGCCATGACTTCAAATATCAGAGCCTAATATGAAGAAATGAGAGGTTTCTTGTTATTTCATTAGCCAACTTAGTTAGGGTTAATTCAAAAAGAATTTTCACTAAGACTTTGCGACATGAGAACCAATAGGCTGTACAGTGCTGGCCAGGGCATTAGAAACACATATAAAAATCATGAAAAACACTGAAATTAGCAATTAGCATGCTTATTTTTAGCCAGAACACACTCGAAGAGCAATTAAAAGTTACTTATAAGATAAAACAGTGTATTCTGTCATTAGTTAATGATTTTTTATCAGCGAAATTTTTTTTAAGACATTATAGATAGCTTCCAGCCGAAATACATGAAATGTGCATGTACGAAACTACATTTGTACATGTGTACGTGTACATGTCCTTCAAAGTGTGTCATTAATCATTATGCAGTGGGGTGTGCACTACCAAACGCAGTTGTCAATGTTAACTTCAATACTTTGTGTAGCCACCCTTGCTGCTAATGACTTGAGCCACACGCTTCGGCATCCCCTGTATCAGGCGTGGACACAAGTCGCGGATGTCTTGATCATGATGCCAGATTTGCAGTATGCATTCGATCAAGGAACGCTTAGTGGTGGGTTTTTCCAATTAAAACTAACCTCCACCTATAACCAAAAGATATAATCAATTCAAAAAACCCTGATATTACTAGCATAGCGCATAGCATTGAAAATGTAATTTCACACACTTTTTAGTGTTTTTTATATGTGTTTCTAATGCCCTGGCCAGCACTGTAGGTCTACGCAAGACCTCTTCAATGCAAAGTAGATTTAACAGAATATCTATATTTCTCTGGTTCATCATATATAACACAACTAGCTGGTTTACCCGGCGTTGCCCGGGGTTATAAGTTTCAATCCCTGTAGCGAATAAGCTGGTGAACCCGGCGTTGCCCGGGTTTCGGAAATACTGAGAACGGAAACAAAACGCAACAAATGAATAATAGTTCAGTGAAGGTTTCGAGTAAAGAGCTCCAAAGCTGTAGAAATGCATCGCGGTCAAACAACACACAGAATCTTCTCGGGCGGCGCCATCTGGCGAATGAAAGTAGGTCGACTCGAATTTGTAAAAAGTGGGGATTTGGGAGAGGTTTTGGCCCGGAACACCATGGAACCGGTGAAAACGGGGGACGCGAAGCCTCACTCGGGGTGTGTAATGCCGACCCCGAGACAGTAGTGAAGGTTTGAAGTGAAAAGGTCGAGAGCTGTAGAAATGCATCGCGGTCAAAGATCGCTGTTACAGACAGACAGAGTCTTGTCTTTATTTATATAGATGAGTGATAGCGTGTGAGATGCGAGCCGAAGGTAGACGGAGAGAACAAGAGATGAAGAAGCAAAGAAAAAGAAGTGGGTATACGGGAGGCAGAATATGAGATCGAGATAAAGTTATTGCTTCAGATAGACAGGCAGTAAAGATAGACGGGAAGATAGAAATTGAATAATAATAATAATAATAATAATAATAATAATAATAATAATAATAATAATAATAATAATAATAATAATAATAATAATCATAATAATAATAATAATAATAATAATAATAATAATAATAATAATAATAATAATAATAATAATAATAATAATAATAATATGAGGGATTATATGTACCTCGGGGAAAAAATATAATAATAATAATAATAATAATAATAATAATAATAATAATAATAATAATAATAATAATAATAATAATAATAATAATAATAATAATAATAATAATAATAATCATAATAATAATAATAATAATAATAATAATAATAATAATAATAATAATAATAATAATAATAATAATAATAATATGAGGGATTATATGTACCTCGGGGAAAAAATATAATAATAATAATAATAATAATAATAATAATAATAATAATAATAATAATAATAATAATAATAATAATAATAATAATAATAATAATAATAATAATAATAATAATAATAATAATAATAGTGAATAGTGACGGGTATTCGCTTGGGAGCGCAAATATGCGAGCCACACATGTGTCCCTGTGGAGCGATGGTGACGGCGGATGGATCGCACGGGCTCTCATGTGTCCTCGGTCCCGGCAGAATGGCAAGACATGCGGCCCTGAACGATCTAATAAGCCGCAGCCTCACACGCGCAGGTGTGCCTAACATCAAAGAACCATCCGGACTCTCTAGATCAGACGGAAAGCGCCCCGATGGATTAACGCTGATTCCGTGGCGTCGGGGACGCAGCCTTGTATGGGATGCCACTGTATCCGACACATTGGCCCCATCCTACCTTCACGCGACTGCAGCAGAGGCCGGGGCGGCGGCGGAACTGGCGGCTGCAAGAAAAACCATCAAGTACAACCAACTACTCGCAGACCACTTGTTCGTACCTGTGGCTTTCGAGACTCTAGGCCCCATTAACACCAGCGGAATGGACTTTGTTAAAGAACTGGGAAAACGTCTAACGTTAATCACCGGAGAACCCAGAGAGACTTGCTATCTCTTCCAACGCCTCTCTGTCACCATTCAACGCTTTAATGCAATTGCATGTCGAGGAACCTTTGCCCAACAGAATCTTGACGAGGGAGAAGCTGTTCCATAATAACACCATAATATCTCCGGAATAGTTTTGACCACCTGAGGGATCATATTATTATTATGATCTTGATTGTACTGTCATTTTCTGATGTGATCTTGCTGTGTGCTTGTCGATTTGAATTAATAAAGATAATAATAATAATAATAATAATAATAATAATAATAATAATAATAATAATAATAATAATAATAATAATAAACAGAATCATGTAAGCACTTATCTGAATGTCGACAGTGAATTTACAACAATCTTTTGCCTCATGGGAGTACGCCATAGTCTACTAGTTATGACGTGCTGTACAGTAAACCCTGAGGTCGGAAATTCAATCGTCGCCGCAGCAGAAAGATATTCCAGGAACATCTGGGAATTCTGCTCCTGTTCTCCCCATACGGAATTCGATGTTAAAATTGTCAAGAATACATAGACAGTTTACGCTGTTGGTGTCAGAAAACGCGGCAGGGAAGTGTTCTGGCCACCCGTTCTTATTTCACTATAACACTTTAATACTCTTAGGGTTAGCTCATGTGACTGCTCTCCTCCTCCTCCTCTTCTCCCTATTTATCCTCCTCCTCTAACTCCTCCTCCTCCTCCTCCTCCTCCTCCTCCTCCTCTTCCCCTTTCCTATTTCTCCTCTACCTTCTGCCGTCCTTCACTTCTATGTGTCAGTGATTATGAAGTGAATACCTTTTGAACTTATGCAATAGGAAATTGGTTGTGCATTACTGTATGTGAACGAACTTCTGACAACATCTTATTCTCAAGCCGACCAACTATAGAGCGATACGGCAAGATATGGTTATATGCATAGCAAATATCCGCATTCATGCAGGATCTCGTATAAGTATCATTGTCTAGGAAGAACTGGAGGAGGACGAGGAGAAGGACGAGGAGGATGGGGACCGTAGGAACACACAGACATGCACGCTTAGACAAATGCGGAAACATGTGGAAGTAGGTAATCAAGCATCCAAGACGAGCGAGTTTAAATTAGGCAACAGCTAGACGCTAAGGTCGGCGCAGTTTGCTAGGTTAGCTATGTTGAAGATAAGCCAGTAGCAACGAACGGGATAGACTGAATCCTGCATGAGGATTGCCAGATTTAACTCTTAAAGACAGTCATAGAAATTTATACCAATGCTTGGAATATAATGTCTGGCAGAATGAGGTAGCACCCATAACCAATGGATAACCAGACTTGAGAGTTAGAGGAAGAGACCAGGGAGGAATTGAGGTAGATTTGCACAGGGAGAGAATGGAGGGAGGAGTAGAGCTTAAGAAAGTGAACTACGAGAAAGAGAACAGATTGCGGGAATAATTCAGCAGTTGAGTTTGAGCAGTTCCTACGCCTGTACTCTGTGAGAATTGACTCAGACAAGCGCTGTAGAGTCATGCCTGATACTAACAACAGCAGTTGTCTCGTTATAAATGAACTCTTAATTCGTTGTTAACTACGTCGTAATCGTCTATGCAGCATACTTTAATTACTCTTTATGCATTCGGAAGAGCACAGACTACATGTTGAAGTGTCAGTCTTGAAGACAGTGACTATAAGCTAGAAAAGGAATATTCCAGTCCAGTGTTGTTCGGAACGTATGTCAATCAAAACCAGATGTCGCCCGGTTGCGGGGATATACACTAGATACAACATTGCTTTAGATTACATTACATCATCCTGGGCCTCACCGGAAGAAGAAGTTATAGGTTGCCAGCCACAGCCACAATTTACATCGGAGATTTAACTTTTCTGTGGCCCTGCTGCAGCGTCATTTCACTCACCAATGACTTCTAATCCAGTTTTGCCCCTCTTTCCTTTCCGACCTTTGAGTGGTGATTATTTAGCTGGAGTAGAGAAATGCCAAATGCGGACAAGATGAACGAGGAACGCAAACTAAGTAGTTTTTGCGAGCGTTCCCTATAGGCAAGTTTGTAAACCTCCAGAACATCAGACGAATATCTTATCAAGGTCCGTTGAAGATTCCAGAAAAAAACACCTACTCTTCGCGGCAGTTCATCAACACGAGAAAACCGTGCTCTGTCGTGCGTTCGTTCATCAGTATAGGCCCTATGTAATAGGTTTCCGGTGAACACTAGAATCATGCTTGATACCAATCTCTGTTCTAGTTATTTTTTCATCTATGTTAAGATGCACCTGTTCAGTTAGCTTTGATAGTGCTTTTACGGGTTTCTTAAAATGCTCTTTATTAAGTCCAGATACATACCTACACTGTATACTTATATACCAATGAGACCCGTATAAATGAATCTTGCAAAATAGGCATATTGCGTACTGTGGCTCAATGAAAAATCCGTTTCACCGCATACAAAATTAGTTGCGTTAACTTCGAATCACTTACTTTGATGCGTAAGAGTACGTTATTTTCGCAGACTAATCAAAATGCCAGGCCAAACTCAGCGGCTTACTTAGACATGCAACTTTTGAAGAAACACGTTGCAACGACTGACAACTGACGAGTGTTGGCGTGGCTTTTCTACAACTCATAGCGGGAGCGCGGATGAAATAACTATTTAGAGGCGCACGCCTTCGCAGTGGCGTGCACCAGCAGGCAACAAATAAATAAAATGGCCGGTGTCTGAGTTACTAAGAATGGATTTGTCCGCTGGGTGTCGTGGTAGCGAAATTTTACCCAGTACATCAATACACGTCAAACAGAGATATTCATTTGATGTGGGTGTACGTCTAAAATAACAATAAAATGAACAGCGCGTTTGTTTTGCCGAGTCAAACATCCATTCAGTATTTGGATTTCTTTTGAGATCTACCACCTTCGAACCCAGCAACCGACTTTAACCTGTCAAACAAAGACGACCGAAATTTATTTCTCGTGTTCTCACTAAGAATATATATTAATGAAAATGTAAGCAAGTTGCGCCTGTGACAGCCTGTATTAATAAAATGAACGAATAATGAATTGAATTGATCAAGTTTGCGCATCCATCTATCTATACAGAATCTGATTAGGTCCATTGCAGTTGCTGCAGTGGTGTGTGGTATGCCTATTGTATTGTTAGGTGCTGCGTTTAATATTTTTTGGAATTCGCGTGTTGTCATGGGAACCATTCACCAAGTAATAGGTCCCCTTGCTAATTTATTTGATTGATCTTCTGGTAGGTGCACCGTTTTACTTTCTATAATTAATTACAATATATTAATATTTACAATTTCGCAGACCAGTTGTTGTTTTTATTCTAGGTGATGGTGATCAGTAGACAATGGATGTTGTGCCGACATCGTGGCTACCACCCTGAAAACCAATTTAGGCCTAATACTGACCGCAGGCCCTGTTCTCAGTTTCACGAAAATGGCCAAGGATACCTGCAACGCTGCCTGCTTGATAACTTTGGAGCATAAGGTGCTTGAAAGTATTGGGTACTCTAATGAATTCATAATTGCTTATCAGAGTATTTTTTTTATTAAAATGAGCAGTTGCTCCTGATTTAAATGAACCCAACTGAAGTAATGTAAAATACATATTTCCACATTATTGACTTGGCTATGACAACTTTAATCAAGTTTAAGCTGGGTCTAAGTGATTATGAGCGATTTCAAACAATATCCATAAAACATTTAAATTGCACTCGCCATTATCACGACTCACTTGTTAAATTCGCAAGCGATTCACTACAAATTCTGTTGGTTCAACTGCTGTAGTGTTAAATATAGATTTTGCTTGATTGTAATAATTCCGCCTAGCAAAGAGGCATTAAATAAAGCCTTCAGCCTTTTTCTAATTATGTTTTTTAAATTACTAGATGGCTGTATTATTATATCTTATATTAAACATAGTTTTGTTTTGTTGTAGGCCTATTCTTGGGTGTTGTTACCTGTATTGATTAATTAAATCAAATAATACAGCCTAGTATTCCTTCGCAATAGCAGCCGCATTTTTAATTCATCTCGACTGCTGAACCCCTGTCGAGTGGAAATCCATTTAATTAAAATCCAGGTTAGTTCGCCAGAGGGCAGAAGTACAAAAGAAATCGTTCAAGACTGAAAATTAGACATAACTGCCGTATTTTTCATTCGCTGTTGTGATTACTACCAGGCGCACTTCGTCGGAAGGATCTCTCTGTCGAAGTCGTAGGCGGTATTTCTTTTCATCGACTTTCTCGTTGCGATCGTATTCGGTACTTTGACCTCCGAGATTCTCAAACCATTGACGTGTTCTCGTCAGCACCAGACTCTCTCTGAGCACAAATCCCGAAGAATTGGGAAATCCTGGTACCGTGTAACACTTGTAAGGGCATGACGGAGAGAATAAATAATGCGACATCTGGACGATCATCAGTCTGCTTTCTAATGTCATCCCAGTTCACTACGGCTCTGTCATCCTGTATCAGGAATTCCGTGTGATAGGATACAACAGATCTCCTATCAAGTGTCTTCTCTTTACAAATTCATTCTCATACCAGGTTCTCTTCTGGTACCTTCCCACATCTTCTCTTCTCCCATTAAATCTAATCTCAATTATCTTATATTTTCAACTCCCTCTCCTTGTTTTCATTTCTATTCTCTTCCCGTCTACAATAATCTTTTCCCCTTGAAATTCTTGTTGAAGCTCGGTTGCGATGTGATGGAGGTGCAGCTCTAGGGTATCTTGGACCAATCGCTGACTGCGTCTATCAATGTAAAGAATGAGGCCTTATTTCAATATTGTTTATGAAGAACATATTACATGACCCGTTTCTTTATTGCGAAATATACGCTATTTGGACATGCATTGTCAATTACATTAAAAAAGGAAAGATGACATGACAGAGTAGCTAAAAAATCTTTAGTGATTAAGCCCTGATTCTGTAAACTTAATCCGTGCGTCGTTGTGGTCATCATCATGAATATCCCACGTGGAAACTCTTCGGCGTTGACTTCCCACGGTATACATCGCCCGGTAAACGCAGGCTAGTGAAATGGTCGGATCATCCCAGCAGCCATAGCTTGAAGGCGACTCACTGCTCGCTGACTCACTGTATCCTTGTGAACGTCACAGTACGTGGACGCGTCTGTCGGGGATTACCCAGGTAAACAGGGGCGTCTACACCATAGAAACCTTGGAGCAAATGCTCCATCCAAGAAATAAGGGGGGAGATCTGTCAGTGTGTCTGGCACCATTTTAGTGGGGAAGGAACGAGGAGGGGGAAGAAGAGGGGGAAAAGGGACGTTGCTCCATTGACTTAGGGGGATAGACGCCCCTGCAGGTATATACAGTAACAGTGCATCCAGGGGCGTCTACACCATAGAAACCTTGGAGCAAATGCTCCATCCAAGAAATAGGGGGATCTGTCAGTGTGTGTGCCTCCATTTTAGGCGGGCAAGGAACGGGGAGGGGGATAAAGAGGGGGAAAAGGGACGTTGCTCCAACGACTTAGGGAGGATAGACGCTCCTGAGTGCATCCTGGGCTGTGGCGTGCACATACATCATAGCATAACATTGGTATGTTCTTCTATTGCGGGTCAGAACAATATCCGGCTATTTAGAATCATAATTGTAATCTCTTGATTTATTCACAGATAAAAACTTCAAGGGCCGTTGACGTTGACGTTGACCATGATACTCTACACTAGATTTTAGCATCGTCATTAACCGAATTGCCCATTTATTAGACAATATTAATTATACAACTACACGTTTCTGATAGCCAATTAATTTAACAAATGCTGCCGGTGTCCCTTATATAACCGCATCCCAAAATCTCCGTGTTGGTTTCAAAGCGCTCGCAAGATGGCGCCAAAATTAGTACGTTTTCAAGAGAATACACGGAATAACACGGTAGAAGAAACAGACTGTGGCCTGGGTTTTTTTGTGAAGGACGGACTAAGAACGGCCTTCAGGACATTCACCGATGGGAAACACTACTGTTAGTAGGTATAATCAAGGGCACTTAATTTAAATAATCTGATTTTTTTATTGAATGGACGAGTGAATGATTGAAATAAAGAATAAATGATTGAATGAATGAATGACTGAATGAATAGATGGGCGTATCGATGGATGGATTGATGGGTGGGTGGGTGGATGGATGGTGGGATGGATGGTGGCATTGGTGGGATGGATGGATGGACAACTAAATTAAGGAAGGAATGAATGATTGAATAAAAAAGTGGTCAGTAGCCGACAATAAAGTGAAAAATAAATGTACCAGAGAATAGTAAACACAAGATGACGCCATTGTAGCACAATGTGTTGAATCAGCTGCTCATTTTCGGTAACATGTCACATTCACTAATTGAAGGAGTAAAAAAATTTTGTTTGCAAACTACATTGATTTTTTAACAAATCTTGAATGCTTCTATTTCACAAATATATATTTGTTTTTTGCACTAAAATGTGAAATTGTGAAGTTTTAGCAGAAAAAATAGCCCTACTAAAATAATTGTCCACTCCGTTACTCCTCCGTTACCAAATACATATGAGCTATGCATAAATAGTAGACAGCTTCCTATTGCATAGTTTGACATGCCGATATGTTTTTGGCATTAATATTTATAAAATAAATATAAAAGAAATTACAATACAAAGGATTAATTAATTTCATCACATTTTTTATTTTGTTAAGAAATTCCACTCCGTTACGGAAATAGAAATAGGGGACCTAATCAATGTAAAGTTGAATGTATTTTTTGCCAAATAACAAAATAAAAATCACTTGAGCCAATCATTCTCAGTGATCAAATAAACAGAAAATATGAAAAATATTTATGATGTTGTCTTTAATATCTGCTCATAACATCAAAATTACATAAAAAAATTACCCACAATAAGTCCGCTCCGTTACTACCTGTCGAGAATTGAGCACAGAATGTGAAAAGTGAACTTTTAAAAACCAGTCTACCGAAACAAAAATTTATTTAAAATGTCATATATTGTTAAATAAATTGTATTAGAAAAATGATAATTGAAGTTAACGACTTATCCTGACAGTGGAATAAATTTTAGTACCTCAAGGGTAACATTTATAGTATCGGAGCGGACCGTTAACGGAGTGGATAAATTGTGAATGAGCACGGTAAATATCATATTATGTGTCATGCGTCCACATCAATCGTCGGTACACTCATTATATAGCTTATAAACGTTATATTACAAATATTGTTTTAATTAAATTTATCATAATCATTGCAAAAATGCAGTAACGGAGTGGATGCATAATAAAAAAACACATAAGGTACGAAATAAATGGAAACTTGTAATAAATTTGTCATAGCAGTCAGATGCTGTGTTAAGACATACTTACTTGCATAGATCTTCACAGAAGAGATGTGTTAAGTTGCGAGCCCAAAGATATGAGAGGGTGGTGAGATACGAGATAATTTTTACATGTAAACGAAGCGGGCATAATTTTCCGTGGACAAGTTAAACTATTATTTTAAATTATACTGAAGATCTGGTTCACCGATGTGAAAGAAACATACAAATTTTTGGCTTAATGCAAATCATTTTGAAAATGTAGACGAAGCAATAAGTACTAGAGCCTAGGGACGGTAACGGAGTGGAACATTTCAAATTGAAAATAAATTCTAATAAATTATTTTATTGCTTTGAATTACTTTCAAAGGTCTTAAATTGTTGACTGATCAATAGCGTTTTATTCTAATCACTTAGCATGATCAGACTAGGTATTGTTTTCTGGGCACTGATTGGGGACAGCCGTATTTCCAATTTAGCCAACTACCGGAAAATGACTCAACTATGAGCAATGCTATGTCACTCGCTAATCCAATATAGAAACGTATGCAGTAATGCTTTAGGTATATTTGATTCTCAGTAAAACCGAAATCCAGAATCAGAATTACAGTAGGCAGAACCTGTGGCGATCTCTGTTTAGATCTGCTCTTTACTTTTACCATCTTCTTTCCTCTTCCTTCCATTTTGATCCTATCCTCTACTGTGCTATCCTCTGCTTTGCTATGCTATTATGTGCTCTCCTGCCCTATCGTCTCCTCGTCTATGATGATGAATATGATGATGAAGATGATGATGATGATGATTATGATCATGATGAAGATGATGGTGGTGGTGGTGGTGGTGGTGGTGGTGGTGGTGGTGGTGGTGGTGGTGGTGGTGGTGATGACGATTGGTGACGAGTAAGACGATGCCAGGTACAGGAATGCCATTGGCCGTTTGCGTTTCTTTGTTGATGAAGTTGCAGACGACTACGACGAGAAAGCTTACAATGGGAACGGAGTTGGAATCGAGTTGCTACGAAAGTACATACATACGCAGATATATTTCTAATTACAAACAAACACAGATAGATATCTAAATCTATACATACATAAATACATGCATATCAAATGCATCCATAAACAATATTCATCACTATTGACTGCCTTCGATATACTACCCCCAATATCTAGTAGGCCATAAAGGGAGTACCCATGTTGAAATCCATGCTGAGAGTGATTTTTTATTTTTGATATATTTATGTAATTGCTGAGTCTATCATACATAACTTTTTCAAAGTATTTAGAAAAGTATGAAGGACTTAAATAGGTCTATAGTTCGCTAGGCTATATTTCTTCACTTTTTTGAAGATTGGAACTACTTTCGCTGTCTTTAACATATCCCGTTTGAAAGGGTACAATTTATAATTTCAGTTAAAGGGTTACATATTCATCATCATAGACGAGGAGACGATAGGGCAGGAGAGCACATAATAGCATAGCAAAGCAGAGCTACCAAGGCTAAATTTGGGATGGCAGTGTTGCAGTCAATATCATCAAAATTTATTTTTATTTTGTAATTTTGGCGTTGTCAAGTATCTCAGATATAGTAGGTTTTCTCCTACAAGATTCGAGTAGACCAGTTGCCACCCAGCGTTGCTTAAATTTTGCCTTCAAGGGTTCAGTTTTATTTGGAAAAGCATTATTATAGCCATGGCTTCGTTTGAATTCCCTTCTTCACAAGATCTCAGTACTGGATCCCAGTTCGTTGCAATAAGGGCTTTTTAAACTGGGTTAACAGTCTTCATTCACGATGCGGTAATCTTTATAGACATGACCCATGTTTTTGTAGCCTCCAACGAAAAACGAGCGTAGACCGGGAGATGGTCCGATAGGTCGGAGATAACGGTTGCGGAGTCTATTAACTTCGACCAGGAATTGGTGAAGATATTATCGATTAATGTACAAGGGATTGGGGTAATTCTAGTGGGTTTTTTTATGACTGGGATAAAATGGTCAGATGTTAGGCAGTTCTAAAACACATTAATTTAGTTATATTCGTAATTTAACTTTTACAAGTTGTATATAATGCAGAAAATAAAGAGATCATTAGACACTCGTGAACCAACTTGGCGAATGTTAAAACATTCCTCTTGGGAGTACTGCTGTAATTGGATCGTGAGTGGATAAAAAAGGAGTGATACTAGTATGTGTTAAATAGCACAAAGCACACGATAGCAGTACTAGTTAGGTGTTACATAGCACATAGCAGTACTAGCCATGAATTACGTAGCGAGTGTTGCTTTGCGGAACTGTGAAACTAACGTCTTCCGATGCCAATATTAGGTCGACAGTTTCGTAAATCATCCGAAGAACAAATCTAATCACTTAATCACCGTAGAATAACTGCGGGTGATAGGGATTTGTGACATGGGCACTATAGGAAGATGGAAGTTGGCATAGGTCCATAAGTACACATATGCTTAACTAAGTGTACATGTATGTATGTATAATTGTATATATTTATATATATATATATATACGTTCATGTAAAAGTGAAATTGCGTCTGCCAGCATCAGGATTGTGATATTAGAGTGCTGAGAGTGGCATCAATATACGTTAACACGGATTTTAAGGCATCACGAGTCTTGTCCATCTGCGCTGGCGTAGGCCTACCTGCAAATTATAGCGAGTTTTAATTGCATGTTTGTCGTGCAACTGAATATGCTTCTGCTGGTTCTTGGACCGAATGTGAAGTCAGATTGGTATCAATTTAAGCTAACACGGATTTTAAGCCATCACGAATTTTGCTCATCTGCGCTTAAGGTCCTGCTAATTATAACGAATTTTAATTGCATGTTTGTCGTTCAACTGAATATGCTTCTACTGGTTCTTGGAACTTTGAGCATGTATGTTTCAGTCGTTAATTTGAAGACGTCCAGGATGTCCTTATTGCACGCTATATACACCCACGTGTACCATGAGGCCAGATTGGTTGTATCATCAGCCATCACGTTGACTATTAATGGTTTCTGTTTCTTTTTCCTCACCGTACAACCAGTGGCGGCGATCTTGTCTGAGAGGGGGGGGACAAAGTCGGCCACGATCTCGTCGACGATCGGTTTTGGAAAATCTTGTCCCAAAAAATTTTTTCTGGCACTTCATCTCCGAAAAATTTCGCTTTAATCTCCGAAAAAAGTTGATGACCTTTTTTCGTTTCTTTTTTAGTCCTTCGCCTCTTTCTTACAACTTTTTCTTACACTGTCCTCTTTTTTTCCACACTTCTTAACTTTTTCCCACTTTCATTTTCACCAATTCATCTCCGCCAAAAATATCGATTTCATCTCGAAAAAGAGTTGATGACTTTTTTAGCCATTCGCCACGTTTTACAACTTTTTCCCATCTCCCAGCAAATTCCTTCTTCTTTCTCATAATTTTCTGGGGGACACTTCTACTACAAAAATTTATTTTTACCTCGTCTGGTCAAAAAACGCTTCGAAAACCCTCGCACGCAATTACATTTCACGCCTTTTTTGGTGTTTCTTCAAAATGTGTGGGGGGGGGACAAATGCATGGAGTGTCCCCCCAGTCTTAAGGGTGGGGGGGCATGTCCACCACGTCCCCCCCCTAGATCGCCGCCCATGCGTACAACACTGAAAACCTTTTAAGTAGTATGTACATGTATGTATGCACGTACGTAGACATAATGAAAAGTTTCTTTCATTATTGACAACTAATTAAGGAACGCAAACCTTCCACACTTATGCTGCTATTGAACCATATAGGTGTATAAATAAATAAATAATAAAATTAACTTTTATTAACTTATATATATACGCCTGGTACAGCCCATAGTTCGAGCAGTGGACCTATTTTGTTATTTACTTGCTAACTCTCGATGCAGGGAGATACTGACCATGGTTGCTGGTAGGTATCAAATGTATTTTTAAAATATGTACGCAGCTTCTCGTGTAAGCCCAATCAATGTCCCTGACTATAGGAAGGGTGAATGCCGCTGTGCTAATATTATTATAAGTCGGTTTGTAAAGCGCTACATATATTATCAAACGCACGGAAATGCGCTTAAGTGAATAATGATGAAATTATGTAAACTTATGAGCCTTCAGCACATTTTGAAAGTCATTCAGCGATATCTTAGGATACCGAAGCGCAAGAGGCAGATCATTCCATACTGTTGAGCCACAGAACGCAAATGACCTAGCTCTCCACCTGCTGGTTTTCCCGTCCATATTATATTGCAATCAGTGGCAGAACGAAGTTGAGACCGATTAGGCCATCACACAACGACTGAAAACGATGGGCTTATTCAGTGTTCGGCCATTCCACTCGATCAAAATGTCTACGGCCTCCATTCCTGATTCCATAGGCCCTATACCATGTAATGCACGTGTTCTTGTCAGATGTCAGTAAAGGCTATTTAATTACTTATTTTCATACTTACTTAAGTCTCGGCAATGGAAATTTCTAAACTAATGCAGCTCTAAGAGAATTTCTCAAAGTAGCTGAATAATAACTGTTGATACAGATGACAGATTACTATTATTGCTTTCAAATTTGAGTCCGTAGTACTAACGTGCATGAAGCTAAAAATTCGTAATCAAACTATAATCTGAATAGTGCACTTTCTGCGTTTAGTCAATATATCTTTACGCTTTAATATCGCCTCAATTTATTGTGTCTTGTGCTGTCAGGACGGGAGCTATTACAATAATTGTTTTCTGAAACAGGTGTTTTATAAATGTGCATTTAGATCAAGATATGTTTAACTAAAATATAAATTCAGCTTATGTTAGGAAAAAATATGTAGACTGGCAGATCAGCAAGGCAATGGATGTATGCCTTAGAATGACATGTGTTTGGAAGCCACATGTTTATCCTCATTGCTAATTATGACACTTAATCAGTTGCAATACGATGAGTCAAAAGCCCTGTGTCACCACCATCACCATTAGATCACCTTACATTTGGACTTTGAATCCGTGACCATAGCTTCACATTTCTCCATACAGAGGCCTAGAACTCAATCGAATAACACCATAAGCAGTTGTCCAACTTTCAGATTCTTTGACCTTCAATGCCCATCATAATCCACCTTGATGGTAGGTACTAAGGTACTTCAAAAGATTATGATGCCAACGGTCGTTTCTAGTCACACCGTAGAAGAAAACTTTGAATATTTGAAGATCGAATCAGAAGAGATTCCTCGGTTATTGAGGAATCGACTTCCGTCTCCAATTTAAAAAGAACCCGTCAAGCTAGTCCTATGTCCGCTGACGAATGAAATAATCAGTGCTTTTTTCTAGAAAAAAAGGTTCCGGAACGCAACAATTATGAGCTGGCTAAAATCACGAGAAAAACGGGATTGGGGGTTGGGAGGGATCTCAATAAACACTGAAAACAGATCAAAAACACTGTAATTATATTAAAATAACTAAATTATTGTTCTAATAATTGAAATAAATAAATTATTTTTTAGTAGCTGAAAAAGGTGCCGGAAAGCCGTTCCGGCTGAAAAAAGCCCTGGAAATAATCTTTCTAAAACGAGATTAGATTTTTAAAGTTTTATGGCATCTGTATTAACGGATCACACGCCGTCACATTTGTTATCTAAAGTTCTAAACACCGTGGCATAAATGCTACGCCATACATGTATGGTAGGGGAAAGGGAATTCATTTTGGTTGTTGTGCTAGTGCCTCAGAAGTTAATTTCTTACTTACTTTTAACGTTTTATTTGCTTTTAACTTACTATAAGGCAATATCGGATATTAAATCAGCAAAAGGGTGACCTGATGGTCGATAAATAGATCCAATAATAATGTCCTTGTCTTTGTATAGTTTAATGAATATAGATAGTGGCCATTGGGGAACCAATATCCTCATCTTCAGTAATCTCATTTCTACAATCGGAGCTTACAAAGAACCCGACCTTCTTCCCTGCCATTCCCTCTGGATTTCTGAACAAGAGTAAAGACACGAATGGATATTGAAGATACCATATCTTGAACTAACCATGTTCCCGTAAGTGCCCGTATAGTTGTCTGAGTTTGGAGCAAGAGTGAATATATTTCCGATAAATTGTTAATTTATACTTCTACAGTTCAGGTGAGTAATCCCAAACGTGCGCCGATAATTGAGTGATTGGACATAGGAATCAAGTTGTTGCAAATATCTATATGTATTCTAGTAAAACATGGTAGCTCATTATAAATATTGTAATCAGCCTCAAGATTAATATCCATTAAAATGGATCTGTTGTCATTATCGAAATCGATCGGA
The DNA here is from genome assembly GCA_963556255.1 of Allolobophora icterica. Lineage (NCBI taxonomy): Eukaryota > Metazoa > Annelida > Clitellata > Crassiclitellata > Lumbricidae > Allolobophora > Allolobophora icterica. The sequence continues at coordinate 26,244,532 of OY744603.1, read as the reverse complement.
TTAAAGATTGTTTCTTTAAAATGGTTGTTTAGAATAATAATGGCAAGACTATTTGCATTGTGGAGAGTAGTAGGGTTATCTATGAGATTAGAATGCTTATCTACATTCGAGCCATTGGTCAGAGCATACGGTTGATTAGTGAATATACATAAATGACAACACCATTGAGAAATATTTAAGTTTCGTAACTAGTGGAGTGATTAAACAAGAACGCTGGAACCAACTTTCACATATAGAGCAAGAAATGTTACTGGGGTTAACATCAAGATACAAATCACATAAGTGTCATAGAGACATACGAAAAACTCTTAACTAGAACAATAAAATATTTAAAAGAAGAAAAAACCTTAACTAAATTAAATAGAAAATAGAAACAGAAGAAAAAAGAGCTGCTAATACAAAGGTGATGATAAAAGGGCGCATTAACTTCATGGACGTCCGGAGGGGGTAAGGAGGAATTTGCCCCCTGGATATTGGAAGATGTCACGTTTTTTGTCTTAATGAAAAGCTCTTCCATGCAAAAACTTTATCCCCCCTCCCCGAAAAATGTTGCTCAATAGAAAAATGTTGCCCCTTAGGAAAATTTCCTGCGGACATCCATGAATAACTTCATTTACATGAGCCAAAAAATATAAATATAACACGCTATAGAGGAATTGTGAATTTCATTGTGAATTTCATTTATATAATGTAATAAAACATTTAGAGAGCGCTTCGTAAGAATCTCTCAGATGCGATAACAGTAAGATTGGTGAAAAAATTGAATATCAACAAGTAAAAAAGAATATCGGCTGATTCCGTGAAATTCATTAATTGAAAAATAAGCTTGATGGAAAATGGAACTTCAGCAGATAAAGGATATTAGCTGATTGCGTGTCGCACGTGGTCAGGGGAAGAACACAAGGACTACCAATACTGGTCCCAAACAAAACAATAAAGATGAAATCATAGCTAGGCATATGAGCTAAAAACGCCTTAAGCTTGAGTAATAGCAAGTCAACTAAGCAGTAATCAGTAATCAAATAAAACTAAGTCATATGGGGAGAGAACGAAATCACCCCTAAAGCTGACAATTTCAGCAATCACGAGTCACGATCACCAATCATAAACAAAATAATGAAGATGAAATCATAGCTGGGTATATGAGCCTCAAACGTCTGAAGATTGAACAGGCCCTAATCACAAGTCAACTAAACAGCAATCAAAAAAATTAAGTCTTAGGGAAAAAATGAAAACACCCCTGAAGCTGGCATTTTGACTAATCACATATCACCATCACCAAACGCCTAAAGCTTGAGTAATCACAAGTCAACTAAGCAGTAATCACAAATAATTACATAATGAAAGACTCAGTTGAAAAGAGCAAACCGCTCCAGAGACCGGTGAGCATAATATAATCTATGCCTCCCACTCTGAACAGTTTGCGTTAGCTTTAGAAACTGACAGTTTAGTAATGGTGTGTGATCCTAAATCCACAATATTCAAGTTAAATATACCAACAGTTCCACCAAACGATAAAACGAAATCACTACTGAAGTTGACAATTTCACCCAATTACAAGTCATCTAGCAAACTATTATATAATGAGAGCAAACAAAGGAGAATCGTGAACTAAACCCATTTGAGGAGCGAATTACTTTAAGTCTCGGTAGTTATATAGTACACGATTGTGTCACTAAATAGTCCCCGGCGCCCTCAAGTCGAAACCAGTCGCTAGGCTATCGACTGCTAGAGACTTCATTCACTTAATATTTGATTGTTGTTTTCATCGCGGTTTCCAAGTAAACAATGACAGAACAGTGCTTCTACTAGTTAACAGCTTATAACATATAATCAATTGTACGTCTATGTTGTTGTCAATCAATGAAAATATGTAGAAACTCAAACTGAAATTTTTACAGTGTTGTCCATCAATGAAAATATGTAGAAACTGAAAATGAAATTTTCCAGTAACTGAAACGAAAATGGAAATAATTTCAAAACTGAAACTGTAATAAAACTGAAATTGTTTCAGAACTAAAACTTGAACCGAAATAGAAATTACGAACCAAAACTGAAATAAAACTGACACTGTAATTATTTTTCAAAGCTGAAATATCACGGGTTTGGACTTAGTGGTATGCTTTATTCCTTTTATAAACACTCAAATGCTTCACAAATTCACATTAACATTACTTTTCACATTCATCGGTGTGCCTCTGCCAACATGCCCTTGTGGAGCGGAGCCCATGTAGGACTCATATTCCCATATTGAATCCGTAGCACATAGTATTATAACATGTGCTGCATCTTTAAAACTGATGACAGACAGCTTAGCTAAATTGCAGCTAATTTATTAATAGTAAAGCTCCGTACATACTGCATTAGAATAACAATTATTAGATTATTCAGCCTCACTCCTAATATTTATTTATCTTCGGTTGGTAGGTCATTCAAGTGCGTTAAATCTTCCTTTCTGGCTCTTTTCCGACAGCAGTCCATCAGCATCAAAATTAAAATCTCCAGTACTTCGGCGATTGTTAACACGGACACTCCAATCCAGACTCCAAGCTGTCCGCCAATATTGGAAATGAGCTGGGTAGAGGTCATTGCTGGTTCTTCCGTCGTTAGGAAAACGTCAGCGTTCGACACGTATACGTTGATCTTTGAGAAATCCTTTAAGGCACGTTTATAGTCTTCATTTGTGTAATTTTTATAGAATTTCTTCTTTTCCTCGGAAGAGAACCTTTCGGTAAAATTTTGCTCGTCCATTATTTCAGAATTGACAGCGTTTCCATCAATGCCCTGAGATGGCCACTGTGACAGACTGTAAGAAACGTCGTAGAGAACATCATTGCAGGATGGATGACATTTGCACTGAGAAAGTAATGTTGCGTTGGCCATCACCTGATCTTTCACCTTTTCTGCACATTCGATCTTCTTGAAGAGTCTTAAAAGTACTTCATCATCACAATTTGGAAGAATAGGGCTGTAGATTTTAAAACACTTGTGGAATTCATTCGTTCCGCTACATTTCTCAATACTTTTGCAGGAATCCTCTTTACTGCCGTTCTTTTCTTCTCCAGTATAGTTTTCAGAAAAACAAAAATCCTGCAGTATCATTGAATACTTTTTACGCGTAATATTCATCCGTTCCGAGTCATTTAAAGACATGACGTCATCGTCAGGTAGAAGGTCGACACCAGTAGGCAGCGTGTTTTCGTAACAGTTACATTCTCTAAAGATGTAATCCTGAATACAGACTTTTTCACAAGCTGTCTTCCTATAAGGTCCGGCCAACTTCTGTTCATCGTCATTTAGAAAAGGATACTTCTTGTTGCAAAGTCCATGAGGTCTATCAAGGCGTTTACGCCTCTTTGGAGTTAGGCCGAGTGACGCCATCTCCCCTGGAGGAATGTCGTATCCTTCCGTCAAAGGAAACGGTTTAGTTCCTGGGGGATGGACCACGACACGGACTCCTCCAGCTCCAGATAGTGCGCTGTCTTTGGCGTAGATTCCTGGCATTCCCCATTTGTCAAAGTTCTTGACCTCTTTAAGCATTCTTGTCCCAGCCAAGAGCATCACACTAAATCCGTTTTCAATTCCCTCGAACAACGGCGTTGAATCGTCGTCCGCGGATACTGCGACATTCGGAGCAGTGAACGTATAACAGTTGAAAAAGTAAGGATCAAAGATCTTCTTAAATCTACAGGGCTTATTCCTGTAAGTACACTTGACAATGAACTCATCCTTCTGATATCCGTTGGCTGACAACATCTTAGTTGGTATATTGGCTGCCAGAGTTGTACGCGAAAACAAATTATCAACGTCGCTTTCGTTGATTAATGTGCTAGTCACTAGGTCATAGAATTTATGCATGGCTCTGATAAAAGTGTCGTTTGAATACGAGTTGGATTTCTCTGCTGTATTATTGTTATCTTTGTTATGCAAATCGTGAAGTGATGCTAGTCCTTCGCTCATTCTGTGCACCGTGTAGAAATCGAAGCTACCCAGGTTGCAGAGTGTGATATCTGGAAATGGAACTCCGCCGAGCACTATGTCTGTCGTCAACTTTTTCTCATACGCGAAGTAGCTTTGAAGCACGAAAGACGTTTGAATCGTGAACATTAACCAGGCTGTCGCAAAGACAATAATCCAGGCTATGCGCTTCGGTGTTGCCTTAGAAGCTGCGATCCGACGAAAGCCATGCATCGTCGTATACTCGGCGAAGTCCTTTGCGTATTTCCGGATCGCCATGACTTCAAATATTCAGTTCTTTAGAACCTAAAAAGGCGAAATGAGAGGTTTCTTGTTATTTCATTAGCCCAGAGTTTTTCAAACTGTAGTCCGCGGACCAAGAGGGGTCCGCAAAGGATATAGCGGGGGTCCGCGAGAGCGTTTTGAAGATATTCATTAATGATTAAAACTGTATGGTTTTAGCATTAACAGCCTTGTTTTTTTAATTCATACAACAAATATAGTATGCCTGTAGCCGAACTGTATGACCCAGACGGCTCCGATTGGGTTCCCGTTCTTTAGTTATTCTTGGCGTATTACAGTGACGTAAATAAGAAATAAGGTCAGGTTACATTCCTGGTCTAACAAAACGTGCGTGTTTTAATAAAATCTAATTAATAATTTCTGCTTATCGGCTGTTAATCATTTCTGCACCCAAGGTAAGCGAGATGCATCTGTAATATTCTGGTTATTTCCTGCGTCCCTTTAAAATTGCTTACTCATGCGCACTCCCAGCCCAACCACGGCCGAACATCACAGTTTTGAGGACAGCAAGAAACAAGGTAAAATGACCAGTCGGTATATGGCGGAGCGTGGTAGGGAGCCCATTCCAGGGCATGGGGCCAGCCACAGAGAAGGAACGGCGCCACCGTATGGCTGTCCGTGCTCGGGGGACAATAAGTTCAGCTTGCGCAACTGAGAAGAGAGAGCCGCGACGCTGCGAACACGAAGTGGGCCAGCAGAGCTCCTGCAGTGATGGAGGGGCCATGCCCTCAAAGCACCGCAGGACCAAAGCTGAGATTCGATAAGTGATGCGCTGTGGGTGGAGGACATCCCTCATACGCGCAGACACTCTGCCAAGCTTGGGGGTACAATGCGGGCAGCAGAAACAGGATTCCATTCAGGAGCTCATTCCGGGCAGGCCGGGAGTCCGTCATGTATGGGACTATAGTAGTCCAATCGAGAAACAACAATTGCATGGACAAGCGCGGGGTATAAAGAACGGGAAATCAATCTTCTCCCGCAGCTGCTGGTAATAGCAGCTGCGGGAGAAGATTTAAGTGTCTCGTGAATGTAAGTTCGTGGTCCAGAATGACTCCCAAGTCCCGGACCCAGATCGAGGAAGAAAGGTGTGGGAATTGCAAGGCAACAGAAGACATATTTATTCTAGAGAGCTGCTGGGTCGTGCCGAGCAAGATAAACTGTCTTAGCTGGGTTGTCTTTAAATGGGCGATAATACAGAGTTTTTGGAAGGCATGTCCCAATTTCGTGTAATATCCTAATAAATATATATAATTTTGCTGCTTATTGTAGGGTATGGGAAACTTTTTGAAACGTAAGAGAACAGTGCTTATTCAAAAGTCCAGGACAGCAAGAATTGACAGTTTTTGTAAAGCATAGCAAGCACTTCCTTCCCACAGACATTAATGATTTTTGGCGGGGAACCGATGTTATTGATTTCTTGAAAAATGACTGTTTTCCGTAATTAGGCCTATTGCAGGAAGTTAATAACAATTTATTCAGTGTTACATTTTAGGCCTATATTATGATAATCCTCGGCGTCTTAAGCAAGCATGTATTGTGGAAATAGTCTGCCTGTTATTTTGATTAAATTTTAAGTGATAAATTTTACTTTTAAGTACTTGGGTCCGCAAGCTATGCCTAGAAACAAATAGGGGACCCGGCTCAAAAAGTTTGAAAACCTCTGAATTAGCCAACTGAGTTAGGGTTTATTCAAAAAGAATTTGCACTAAGACTGTGCCGACATGAGAACCAAGAGGTTGTAGGTCTACGCAAGACCTCTTCAATGCAAAGTAGATTAACCCTCGAATGCCCAAGGGGGGGTCCGACCGGACCCCAGACCCGCTTTTCACGGATAACTTTAGAACGGCTACGAAATTGTAGAAATGCTTTTAGGACATCCTAAAGCATTCAATTGGGCTTCGTATGTTATATTTTGCGTGATTATACTACCACCCTGTAGCCCCCAACCATAGCATATACCAAGGACACCCCCAAGATATGCGGCTGATGGTCATACTGGCATATAGTTTGCCAACCCAGAAATAAATTATTTTAACGCACGTTATTGTGAAATACCATATATCAGTCGAATGCAAATTGAATTTGGATTATAACAAGCCAAATCCCGTTAAAATATTCCAATCCTGTACCCCACAACCAGGGAACAACTACATGCGTACAATTGAATACATGCGAAAAATCCCGAAATTGCAAAGAAACTACAAAAGAGTAGGCCCCCTATTAAAGTTCAAATAAAGTTTCACCAGGTGGCGCTATTGTGAAATACCATATATCAGTCGATTGCAAATTGAATTTGGATTATAACAAGCCAAATCCCGTTAAAATATTCCAATCCGTTCTCCAGATATCACAATGAAAACATTGGGGTCCGGTCGGACCCCCCCCCCCCCCCGTTGGGCATTCGTGTACCAAAAAATAGCTTGGGCACTCGAGGGTTAAACAGAATATCCATATTTCTCTGGTTCATCATATATAACACAATGAGTGATAGCGTGTGAGATGCGAGCCGAAGGTAGACGGAGAGGACAAGAGATGCAAAAGGCAAGGATATAGAAGAGGGTATGGAAATCAGAGTATAAAATCGAGGTGAAGTAATTGCTTCAGATCGAAAGGCAGAGAAGGCAGAAAAGCAGACTGGAAGATAGACATTGAATCATGATAATAAACAGAATCATGTAAACACTGAACTGAATCTCGACAGTGAATCTACAATAATCTTCTGCCTCATGAGAGAGCGTCATAGTCTACTGGTTATGGCGTTGTGTACTGTAAACCATGAGGTCGGAAATTCAATCGTAGCCGCAGCAGAAAGATATTCCAGGAACATCTTGGAATTCTGCTCCTCTCTGGAAATCAGAGTATATGACCTAGCGTAGGAAACTCGGTTATAACATTTTAAGGAATACAAAGACAGTGTTATAGTCAGTCGGTGGAGAAAGGGCGGCAAGGGAGAGTTCTGGTCACTAAAGCACTTCATACTCTTCCTTCTCCTCTTTCCCTTCAATGTTTCAGTAGTTATAAATAAAGTGAGTGCCTTTTGAACTTATGCGCTGCGAAATTGGTTGTGCATTATTGTTATGATTATTATTATCAGGCCTCATAATAATAATAATAATAATAATAATAATAATAATAATAATAATAATAATAATAATAATAATAATAATAATAATAATAATAATAATAATTATAATAATAATAATAATAATAATAATAATAATAATAATTATAATAATAATAATAATAATAATAATAATAATAATAATAATAATAATAATAATAATAATAATAATAATAATAATAATAATAATAATAGTAATAATAATAATAATAATAATAATAATAATAATAATAATAATAATAATAATAATAATAATAATAATAATAATAATATTCTTTATTGAAAAACCAAAAGCGAAGCGCACATTGGTGAACAAGTACAGAAAAAATGTAAAACATAGAAGTAATTAGAAGATAATAATAATTGAAGAAAAGGAGTGTAAATTTAAAAAAAATAAAATATTACTAATAGCACTACACCAAAAGCATCGCAATAATAGAAAAATGTAAAACTATAACTATTTGAACTTCTGACAGGATCCCATTCTTAATCCGACCAACTATAAAGCGATAAGCAAGCACTGGATATATATGGCTGGGGATAGGAGCCGTAAAACATTTTAAAGTCAGTCACGGCTCATATACACCGTCGTTAAGATAGGAAAATTCCGCTTAAACACATAGCAAATATCTGCATTCGTGCAGGAGTTCGTACATAATATTATATCATTGTCTAAGAAGAACTGGAGGAGGAGGAGGACGAGGAGGACGACGAGGACGAGGACGAGGACGATGGATACACACGCGCTTAGACAAATGCAGAGACATGAGGAAGTAGGTAAACAAGCATCCCAGACGAGCGAGTCTTAAATTAAGCAGCAGCTACACACGCTGAGGTCGACGCAGTTTGCTAGGTGAGCCATGCTGACGGTAACCCAGTAGCAACGAACGGGATATGCTGAATCCTAGCATGAGGTGATCGCCAGATATAACTTTTAAAGACATGGAAATTTATGCCAAAGATTGGGATGGGATGTCTTACGGAATAAGGTAGCACCCATAGCCAATAGATTACCAGAATAACCAGCCTGGAGAGTTGGAGGAAGATACCTGGGAGGAATTGAGATAGATGTGCTCAGAGAGACAGACAGACAGAGACAGAGACAGACAGATAGACAGACAGACAGACAGACAGAGAGAGGGGGAGGTGAGCTTAAGAAAAGTGAACTATGAGAAAACGAACAGAAATTACGGGAAGAATTCTGCAGTTGAGTTCGAGCAGTTCTTGCGGCTGTACCCTCGTGGGCAGCGCACAAGATTCTTGGTGAGATATTGACTCACACAATTATTGTTGTACAATCAAGCAGTTGCCTCGTGATGAATAATCTCTTAATTGGTTGTTAACTACGTCGTTATTGTCTCTGTAGTATCCTTTAATTACTCTTTATGCATTCGGAAGTGTATGGGTCACTTCTTGAAGTGTCAGTCTTGAAGACAGTGATTATAAACTAGAAACGGAATATTCCAGTCTAGTGTCGGTCGGAACTTATGTCAGTCAAAACTTGCTGTCGCCTAGTTACGGTGAAATAGGCCTACACTAGACACAACATTACATTAGATTATATTGCATCATCCTCGGCCTCACCAGCAGAAGTTACAGGTTGTTCCACCCGTAACCACAATTCACAGCAAAGATTTAGCTTATAATCTGTGGCACTGTTGCAACAAGTTTCACCAAGTTCCTTCTATTTTCGCCCCTCATCCCTTCCCGACTTTTGAGTAGTGATTATTAAATACCAAATGCGGACAAGATGAAGAAGGAACGCAAACTAAGTAGCTTTTGCGAGCGTCCCTTATGGGCAAGCTTGAATACCTCCAGCAAATCAGATGTATATTGTATTGTATTGTATTGTATTTAAACATTTATAAAGCGCCTCTAGTAGGGTGAACCGTTCAGAGGCGCTCCCAGTGCGCAAGGCCGAGAGAAAAGAAATAAGTCTTGAGGAAAGCAAAAGAAGATGAGGGGTTACTTATTAAAATTTGAGAGCGAGTAGAAGGAGACAGTGTATTCCAGAGAGAGGGACCAATTGAGGCAAAAGATCGGGACTGAGCCATAGCTGTTCTAGTACGAGGAACTGAGAGATCAAATCTGTTTGAGGAGCGAAGTGGACGATGCGAAGAGACAGAAAGAGGCCGGTGAATTACATCAATTAAATATTTTGGGGGCGAGACCCCGCTGTGTCTTTGACACCAGAATAAGGATTTTGAACTTAATACGTGCAGAGAGAGGAAGCCAGTGCAGTTTCTCAAACATGAAGGATGAAATGCGTGAGTAGCGTGGCAGACGGGCAATTAATCTCGCAGCTGCATTTAGGACTGACTGCAGAGGCATGAGACGGACCTTAGGAAGACCGATTAGAAGTATATCTTAGTAAGGTCCGTAGAAGATACCTGAAAACCAGATCTCGTCCTTCGATACAGTACGTCCACACTAGAACATCGTGCTCTCTTATCTTTGGTCCATCAGTATATAGCAAACTTTCTCCTGAACTCTCGAATTGTCTCTTTAATGTCCGTTCTTGTTACTTTTTATCTAGGTTAAGATGCACCTTTTTAGTTAGCTGTGATAGCCATGTTCATGGTGGCGCTCTTAAGGGTTCCTTAAAATGCGCTTTATAAAGGCAAGATACATACTTACACTTTATATTTACTTACATAACAGTGATAACCGTATAAATGGATCATGCAAACCACGCAGGTCGCTTACTGTAGCCCAATGAAAAATTCGTTTCACCGCATAGACAATGGAAGCTGACCGCAGGACCTGTTCTCAGTTTCACGAAAACGTTCCAGGATACTTGCAACGCTGACAGCTTGATGACTTTGGAGCATAAAGTGCTTGAAAGAATTGGATAACCTAATGATTTGCTTATCAGAGTATTTTTTTTAATTAGAATGAGCAGTTGGTTGCTCCTAATTTAAATGAACCAAACTGATATAATGTAAATTACATATTTCCAAAAATTGTTGACTTGGCTATAACAACCTTATTCACGTTTAAGCCGGTGTCACGAAATAGAGTATCCCCCATACAAGTATATCCCCTTAGCAGAATGGAGTATCCGGCCGGATGAATGTGAACAGGAGGGACTATCCCCCCTCGTGCAAACGTATCCCCCATGAGTCGTACGAAATTATCCCCCCGTCAAAAAGTATCCCCCTGCAACATAATTACAAATTGTGCGATTTAAGTCAATTTACAACTACATCAGTCGTGGTCAAAGGCAAAGCCACATGCTACTTATTGTTGGCATGCGTGGGAAAAGAATCCAGTTAAGTCAATGATCGTCGAATTACTCTCTTTCTCTACTCTGTCCTCTATTTACTCTTAGGCAAGTTGTGACATTGATATCGGTCGATTCGTATCAGTCGGTATACACCAGCAAAACGAGGAAGACAATGTTAGCAGTCATAAACGACAGTGTCATGAAAAGGGACTAAGGCGCTAATTAGGTGAATTGGTAGCTCGCACTTGACATCGGTCGATTCGTATCAATCGGTACACCAGCAAAACGAGGAAGACAAACTATCAGCAGTCACAAACGACAGTGTTATGAAAAGGAACTAAGGTGCTAATTAGGTGAATTGGTAGTTCGCGCTTGATATCGGTCGATTCGTATCAATAGGTACACCAGCAAAACCAGTGAAGCCATTTGAGGCAATGAACCAACTTCAATGACTCGTGTTCTCTGTGGTGTTGTAATCTCACGCAAATTAAACAATGTCTATTCGCATTATTAGTTGCGTGAAGGGCTTGTTGCGATGGGTGTGTCTAAAACAAGGATGACATATCAGCAATCAGTTGCCAATCACAAACGACAGTGTCACGAAAAGGGACTAAGGTGCTAATTGGGTGAATTGGTATAGCTCGCGCTTGATATCGGTCGATTGGTATCTCGGCAAATCTCGGTCGACAATTGCGTCAGCTCTACACAAGGCACCTAACCACATCGGGAACCTACATGTTTAAGTCCTCCCTGCCAGCAGCAATTGGACTTCTCTTCGTGTGGGCTGTATGCAGCTGCTTATCCATTTGAGATTGCTTCCCCTTTTACCCACGCTGGATGTTGACTTCGGTGAGCCTTCAGAAATGCGAAAATTTCTTGATAAATGTTTCAACAACAAGGAAATGCTGTTCCTACTGTAACTTCGGTTTGATTTGCTCTAAATATTGCTTAGAAGACTTAGAACACTTAGAGTCACTTGCTTTACCTGTTTCTCGTTTTGGATTTTGATTAGGCCCTACAGCATAGATTTGTCTCCCTGTTGTACTCCGCCCGGTTCCTATAACTCACTTAACCTTGTTCCTTACCAACTTAAAGACGTATACTCTCTTTAGCTGTGGTTGGACTGGGAGCGCTCCTGAGTAGATCACTTTGAAGGGACGCTATTTAAAAGCTCCCTAGTAATAATGATGATGATGATGGTGATGATGATGATGATGATGATGATGATGATGATGATGATGATGATGATGATGATGATGATGATGATGATGATGATGATGATGATGATGATGATGATGATGATGATGATGATAGTAATAATAATAATAATAAAAACAATAATAATAATAATAATAATAATAATAATAATAACAATAATAACAATAATAACAATAATAACAACAATAGTAATAATAATAATTATAATAATAGTAATAATAGATTATCAATTATACGCATTTTCAATAAAACCTTATGCCTGTGAATTTTTATCCCCCGGGGATGACTTTACACGATGGGAGATAGAAATGGTTTATCCCCCGGATACTCTGTACCGGTAGATTCCATCCGGGGGGATAAATTTATTCATCCCCCCGGATAGTTTTAGGACGGATAGTCTGTCACGCGACACCGGATCTAAGTGCTTATGAACGATTTAAAACAATATCCATTAAACATTTAAATTGCAGCCGCCATATCACGACTCACTTGTTAAATTGACAAGCGATTCATTACATATTCTGTTGGTTCCACTGCAGTAGTGCTAAATATAGATTTCATTGATTGTAATAATTCCGCCTAGCAAAGAGGCATTAAATAAAGCCCTCAGCCTTTTTCCAATTACGATTATTTTTAAATTACTAGATGGCTGCAGTATTATATCTGATATTAAATATAGTTATGTTTTATTGTAGGCCTATTCTTGGGTGTTGTTACCTGTATTGATTAATTAAATCAAATTATTAACTCGGTCACAGCCTAGGATTCCTTCGCAATAGCAGCCTCATTTTTAATTCATCTCGACTGCTGAACCCTGTCGAATGGAAATCCATTTAATTAAAATCCAGGTTAGTTCGCCAGAGGGCAGAAGTACGAAAGAAATCGTTCAAGACTGAAAATTAAACCTAACTGTCATACTTTTCATTCGCTGTTGTGACTACTGCCAGGGGCGCTCTTGCATTCAATTCCTCACTACTCTGATCAGTCGATGGCCAATTGTGATTTTCATTTACAATTATCAGTCAACTTCAGGTAGGCCTAATGAAAACCAGGTGCACAAATGCTTTATCCCAGTTCACTACGACCCTGTCCTCCTGTATCAGGAATTCAGTGTGATAGGATACAACCTCCTATCAAGTGTCTTCTCTTCACAAATTCATTCTCATATCAGGTTCTCTTTTGGTACCTTCCCACAAATCCTCTTCTCCAATTATCTAATCTCAATTATCTTGTATTTTCAACTCCCTCTCCTGTTTTCATTTCTATTCTCTTTCCTTCTAAAATAATCTTTTCTCCTTGAAATTCTTGTTGAAGCTCGGTTGCGATGTGATGGAGGTGCAGCCCTAGGGCATCTTAGACCAATCGCTGACGGCATCCGTCAACGTAAAGAATGAGGCCTTATTTCAAAATTGTTTATGGATATGAAGAACATTATTATATGACCCGTTTCTTTATAGCGAAATATACGCTATTTGAACTTTCATTGTTAAATTAAATTAAAAAGGAAAGATGACATAACAGAGTAGCTAAAGACACACATCTTTAGTAATTAAGTCCTGATTCTGTAAACTTAATCCGGGCATGTATATCATCATCATCGCCGCCGTCATCATCATCGTCGATGGCGTATCCCTCTCCCAAGCATTGCCGTTTAGCACTACGCTGAAACTCTTCGGCGTTGACTTCCCCAAGGTAGCTCACCAGGTAAGCGCAGGCTAGTCAAATGGTCGGATCATTCCACCAGCAATAGCTTGAAGGCGGCTCACTGCTCACTGACTCACCATGTCCTTGTCTATATCCACTCCGATGACGTGGGCGCGTCTGTTGGGGATTGCCCAGGTATATACAGTAAGAGTGCATCCTGGGCTGTGGCATGCACATACATCATAGCATAACATTGGTATGTTCTTCTATTGCGGGTCAGAACAATATACATGTACGCCTATTTAGAATCATAATTGTAATCTCTTGATTTATTCACAGACAAAAAACTTCTAAGGTCGATGACTTTGACCATACTCTACACTAGATTTTAACATCGTCATTAACTGAACTGCCCATTTATTAAACAATATTGATTATACAACTACACGTCTCTGGGAGCCAACTAATTTAACAAATGCTGTCGGTGTCCTTTATAACGCATCCCAAAATCTCCTTGCTGGCTTCAGAACGTTCGCTAGATGGCGCCAAGAATAGTACGTTTGAAAGATCAGAGATTCAAGAGAATACACAGAATAATACGATAGAAGAAACAGACTGTGGCATTGTTTTTTTATGAAGGACGGATTAAGAACGGCCTTCAGGACATTCACCGATAGGAAACACTACTGTTGGTAGATATGAATGATTGAATGAATGACTTAATGTCTGACCGACCGAATGGATGGATGAATGGACGAGTGAATGAT
>OY744603.1:25932796-26227796 GCA_963556255.1 Allolobophora icterica | reverse complement strand
CATACATAACTTTTTCAAAGTATTTAGAAAAGTATGGAAGGACTGAAATAGGTCTATAGTTCGCTAGGCTATATTTCTTCACTTTCTTGAAGATTGGAACTACTTTAATTCTCTTTAACATTTAGGATACATTTGGGATACTATCCCATTTGAAAGGGAACAATTTATAATTTCCGTTAAAGGGTGAGCTACCAAGGCTAAATTTAGGGTGGCAGTGTGGCGGCCAATATCATAAAAAAAATTATTTAGTAAATTTGGCGTTCTCAAGTACTTCAGGTTTTTAATACAACATTTCAGTAGACCAGTTGTCATCCAGGGTTGCTGAAATTTTGCCTTTTCCTTCATGGGTTCAGTTTTAATTGGAAAAGCGTTATTATAGGCATGGCTTCGTTTGCATTTCCTTCTTCACAAGATCTCAGTACTGGATCCCTGTTCGTTTCAATAAGGGTTGTTTTAAACTGGGTTTAGAGTCTTCATTCACGATGCGGTTATCTTTATGGGCATTTGCCATGTTTTAGTAGCCTCCAACGAGAAACGAACGTAGATCGAGAGATGGTTCGATTGGTCGAAGATAATGATGCGGAGTCTATTAGCCTCGACCAGGAATTGGTGTAGATATTATCGATTAATGTGCAAGAGATTGGGGAAATTTTTTGTGGGTTTCGTTATGACTGAAATAAATGGTTAGATGTTAGGCAGTTGTAAAACACATTAATTTCCGTATGTTCGTAATTTAACAGATTACAAGTTGTACATATATTGCAGAAAATTAAGAGAGCATTACACATTCTTGAAAAAACTTGGCATATTTTAAAGCATTCCTCTGGGAGTACTGCTGTAATTGGGTCGTGAGTGCGTAAGAAAGGAGTTATACTAGTATGTGTTAAATAGCACATAGCAGTACTAGTTACGTATTACATAGCACATAGCAGTACTAGCCATGAATTACACTGCGAGTGTTGCATTGCGGAACTTCCGATGCCAATATTTGGTCGCCAGTTTCGGAAATCATCCGAACAACAAATCTAATTACTTGATCACCAATAGAATAACTGCGGGTGATAGGGATTTGTGACATGGGCACTAGAGGAAGAGCGCACCGGTCCATAAGTACACATATGCTTAGCTATACGTGCATTTGTATGTTCGAGTAAAAGTAAAATTGCGTCTGCCAGCATCAGGAGTGTGATAACAGGAGTGCTGAGAGTGGTATCAATTTATGTTAACACGGATTTTAAGGCATCACGAGTCTTGTCCATCTGCTCTGGCGTACCTGTTAATTATAACGAGTTTTAATTACATGTATGTCATGCATCTGAATATGCTGCTGCTGGTTCTTGAACCAAATGTGATGTCAGAGTGGTATCAATTTAAGTTAACACGGATTTTAGGGCATCACGCGTTTGCTCATCTGGAGGTCTTACTAATTATAAGTTAACACGGATTTAAAATTATTAATGTATGACTAATTTTGTCCATTTGTGCTGGCGGTCCTGCAAATTATAACGAGTTTTAATTGTATGTTTGTCGTGCAACTGAATCTGATTCTGCTGGTTCTTGGAACGTTGAGCATGAGTGTTTCAGTCGCTTATTTGAAGAAGTCCAGGATGTCCTTATCGCATATATGGGTCATTATCCGAAAAGTGCAGAATCGATGTCCCATGCTGGTTTTTTGAGTTTTTTCGATAATTTTTCAAATTTATTTTGCCTATCCTTCAAAGAATGAGCAGATTAACATTTCCCATCATTGTTTTAGCTGCTAGATTTTGGAAATTTTGAAAAAAATTACTAAATGTATACAAAATATCATAACCATCCAATGTCCGAGACGGTATACAATGCATTAAATTAAGCTTTTACGCAAATTTATTCCATTACAACCTGTAACAAAGGTATATTATTTTGATTAATTAGTAGCTAGCATAGGCAGTAATTAAAGATTTAGACTCATTTTCATAATATTTATTTCTTTTTGGACCTATTTAAACTTGTCCATAGATATAAGCATCATAGCCATCCCAATTTTTGGGAAGCCTATAACTTTTACAGAACGTGCTTACTTACTAAAAGAAAAGCATCAAGAACGAGGTATTGTCAACTATTAATGGAATCACACAGATTTGTGTTGAAATTCCTAATATTTTATTTTTACTTTAAGTTTGTGTGTTCCAAATTACAAGAAAAGTAAATTTCTGCTTCCTTTCGATCTAGTGTTGCATTTGCTGGTTTAGGTAGATTACAACATTGACAACTTGTTTTATTTGTCGCTTTTGTTGTACTGATTGAAATTACTTATCTGATGGAGTAATTCACGCGAAAATGTTTGACGGCTGTTTTAAATTTCATCATTTTGTCATTACCATTCGCGGTTGTTTTTCATCATTACCATCCGAATTCATCAGATTTTGCTATTTTCTCATGACAGTCGCATCTTGTCTCGGATGGTAATGACGCATTGCTCAGAGTGAATTACATGTATTGTTTGTGAATTATTTGACATAAAAATAAATTGCAAGTAATTAGAATTTACTAGCAACTCTTAAAATGTTGTTCAACTTGTATCTAATGCATATAACATACAGTTTTAGCTAATGCTGCACAGATTTTTGTCTGCAGCTGAAAATTATATATATTTTTTTTAAATAATTTAGAAAAATGTCTTAATTTCTTGACACCAGAGTAATATATTATGTGAAGGAAAGGCCTATTGTATTCATACTTAATGCGGGCATCATCTACTTTTAAGAAATTGCCATTTTATAAGGACCAGAGGCATATTTCAGGTTCCCGTGATTAAATATGATTACACAAAAAGGGCGGATTTCAATGAAAAAAGAGGAGTTTTGACTTTATAATTTCTGAAAAAAAAATTAACTTATGATTAAAAATATAGTGGATTTCTTTCAAATTAGTTAAATTTAACTATGTACATGACTAAAAAAACACTTGCAACCAATTTTGGGGAAAATTTTTTTGGGTTTTTCGGAGACGAAATTTGTAACATTTCGGATAATGACCCATATATCCATCAATTTAACCAATCATCGTATGCAGAACACCCACGTGTACCATGAGGTCAACTTGGTAACATCATCAGCCATCACGCTGATTATTAATGGTTTCTGTTTCGTTTTCCCTCACCGCACAACACTGAAAACCTTTTAAGTAGTATACGTATGTATGCACGTATGTAGACTTAATGAAATGTTTATTTTATAATTGACAACTAATTAAGGAACGCAAACCTTTAACACTTATGCTGCTATTGAACCATATAGGATTATAGGTGTATAAATAAATAAATAAATAATAAAATAGACTTTTATCAACTTATATATATATATATATATATATATATATATATATATATATATATATATATATATATATATATATATATATATATATATATGCCTGGTAACGCCCATAGCTCGAGAAGTGGGCCTAATTTGTTATTTACTGCTAACTCTCGCTGCAGAGAGATACCGGACACTGACAATAGTTGCTTGTAGGTATCAAAGGTATCATTAAAATAAAAACGCAGCTTCTCGTGTAAGCCCAATCAATGTCCGTGACTATAGGAAGGGTGAATGCTGCGGTGTTAATATTATTATAAGTCGGTTTGTAAAGCGCTGCATATATAATCAAACGCACGAAATGCGCTTAAGTGAATAATGATGAAGTTATGTAAACTTATGAGCCTTCAGCACCTTTTGAAAGTCATTCAGCGATATTTTAGGATACCGAAGCGCAAGAGGCAGATCAATCAATAGTGTTGAGCCACAGAACGCAAATGAACTCGCTGGCTACCTGTTGGTTTTCCCGTCCATATTAAAGGCCTATTGCAATAAGTGGTAGAACGAAGTTGAGACCGATTAGGCCATCACACAACGGATGAAGAATAATGTTCCGTGTTCGGTCATTCCACTCGCTCAATATGCCTATGGCCTCCATTCCTAATTCTATAGGCCCTATACAATGTAATGCACGTCTGCTTGTCAGATGTCAGTAAAGGCTATTTAATTACTTATTTTCATACTTACTTACTTAAGTCTTGGCAATGAAAATTTCTAAACTAGTGCAGCTCTAAGAGAATTTCTCAAGGTAGCTGAATAATAACGGTTGATACAGATGACAGATTACATTATTGCTTTCAAATTTGAGTCCGGAGTTCTCACCACGGGCTTGGCATGCATGCAGCTGAAAATTCCTAATCAAACCATATTGAAATCTGAAAAGTGCAGTTTCTGCGTTCAGTCAGTATATCTCTACGCTTTAAAATCGCTTCAATTTATTGTGTCTTGTGCTGTCAGTACGGGAGCTGTTGCAATAATTGTTCTGAAACAGGTGTTTTGTAAATGTGTATTTAGATTACGATATGTTTAACTAAAATATAAATTCAGCTTGTGTTAGGAAATTAAAAGAGGTGTTAACTGGCAGATCAACGAGGCAATGGATGTATGGATGTATGCCTTAGAAAGACAGTTGTTTGGAAGCCACATGTTTATCCTCATTGCTAATTACGGCACCAGTTGTATTAGGCAATTAAAACAGATGTAAACTGGCAGATCAACGAGCCAATGCATAATTATATGCCTCAGGAAGACACGTGTTTGGAAGCCACATGTTTATCCTCATTACGACACTCACGCAGTAACACTGTTGCAATACGATCAATCAAAAGCTTTGTGTCGCTACCACCATCATTAGATCAGCTTACATTTGGACTTTGAATGCGTGAAG
The DNA here is from genome assembly GCA_963556255.1 of Allolobophora icterica. Lineage (NCBI taxonomy): Eukaryota > Metazoa > Annelida > Clitellata > Crassiclitellata > Lumbricidae > Allolobophora > Allolobophora icterica. The sequence continues at coordinate 26,223,053 of OY744603.1, read as the reverse complement.
CCTAGAACTCAATCGAAAAACACCATAGGCAGTTGTTCAAATTTCAGATTCTTTTACCTTCAATGACCATCACGATCCACCGTGATGGTGGGTATCTAAGTTAACCCAAAACATTATGATACCAACGGTCGTTTCTAGTCACCAGGCAGAAGGAAAACTTTGAATATTTGAAGATCGAATCAGAAGAGATTCCTCAGTTATTAAGGAATCGCCTTCCGTCTACAGCTTAAAAAACCCGTCAACCTATGTGCGCTAACAAATAAAATAATCTTTCGAAGACGAATTAGATTTTAAAAGTTTTTATGGCATCTGTATTAACGGATCACACGCCATCACATTTGTTGTCTAAACACCATGACATAAATGCTCCGCAATATGGTAGAGGGGAGGGGCATAATTTTGGTTGCTGTGCTAGGCCTAGTGCCTCAGAAGTTATTTTTGTACTTACTTTTTAATTTTTACTTGCTTTTAACTTACTTTAAGGCAATATCGGATATAAAATCAGCAATAGGGTGACCTGGTGGTCGATAAATAGATCTAAAAATAATGTCCATGACTGTCTTTGTCTTTGTATAGTTTAGTGAATATAGATAGTGGCCAGTGGGGAACCAATATCCTCATCTTCAATAATCTCACATCTACAATTCAATCGGAGCTTACAGGGAACCCTACCCTCCTTCCCTGCCGTGCCCTCTGGATTTGTGAATAAGAGTAAAGCCAGGAATGGATATTGAGGATACCATATCTTGATCTAACCATGTGTCTTTAGCTGTCCGTATAGTTGTCTGAGTTTGGAGCAAGAGGATATTAATTTCCGATTTTTTTAAAATTAAGCCTATACTTCTAAAGTTCAGGTGAGTAATCCCAAACGTGTGCCGATAATTGAGTGACTGGACATAGGAATTAAGTTGGTGCAAATATCTATATGTACTCTGCTAAATATGGTAGCTTATTATAAACATTGTAATCAGCGTCCACATTAATATCCATTAAATGGTTCTGTTGTCGTTATCGAAATCAATCGGATAAAAGATTAAGTCTTGGTTGTTTAGAATCCCAATGGCAAGATTATTTTCATTTTGGAGAGTAGTAGAGTAATCTATGAGATTAGAATCCGTATCTAGATTCGAGCCATTGGTCAGAACATACGGTAAATTAGTAAATATACATAAATTACAACACCATTGAGAAATGTTAAGTTCCATATATAGTAGAATGATTATACAAGAATATGGGATCAACTTCCACATAATAGAGCAAGAAATGCTACTGAGGTTAACATCAGGATACACGTCACATAAGTGTCATAGAGACACACGAGAAACTCTTAACTAGAACAATGAAATATTTAAAAGAAGAAAAACTTTAACTAAATTAAGTCGAAAATAGAAACAGAAGAAAAAAGTGCTGCTAATACAAAGAAGGTGATGATAAAAGGGCGCATTAACTTCATGGGCGTCCGGAGGCGGCAAGGAGGAATTTGCTCCCTGGATTTTGAAAGATGTTACGTTTTTTGTCTTCATGAATAGCTCTTCCATGCAAAAACTTCATTCCCCTAGAAAAATTATGCTCAATATAAAAATTTTGCCTCCTTAGGAAAAATTCCTGCGAACGTCCATGAATAACTTCATATACATGAGCCAAAACATATAAAGATAACACGCTATAGAGGAATTGTGAATTTCATTGGTTGTAGGAGTAAGATTGGTGAAAAAATTGAACATCAACAAGTAAAAAAGAATATCGGCTGATTCCGTGAAATTCATTAATTGAAAAAATAAGTTTGACGGAAAATGGAACATCAGCAGATAAAGGATATCACCTGATTGCGAGTCACACATGATCGGAAGAAAAATAGAAAGACGAAGACTACCCATACTGGTCCCAAACCAAATAGTGAGGATGAAATCATACCTAGCATATCACCAATCACAATAACCAATCACAAACAAAATAATGAAGATGAAATTATAGCCAGGCATTTGAGCCCCAAACGCCTAAAGCTTGAGTAATAACAAGTCAAGTAAGCAGTAATCAGTAATCACATAAAACTAAGTCATAGGGGGATATCGATATCATTCCAAAAGCTGACAATTTCAGCAATCACGAGTCACAATCACCAATCACTTACAAAATAATGAAGATAAAATCATAGCCTGGTATATGAGCCCCAAAAGTCTGGAGATTGAACAGGCCCTAATCACAAGTCAACTAAACAGAAATCACATAAAATTAAGTCATAGGAAAAAATGAAAACACCTCTGAGGCTGGCATTTTCACGAATCACATATCACAATCACCAAACGCCTAAAGCTTGAGTAAACACAAGTCACCTAAGCAGTAATCACAAATAATTACATAATGAAAGACCAGGGAGGATGATTAAAATCGCTCCAGAGACCGGTCAGCATAATATAATCTATGCCTCCCACTCTGAGCAGTTTGCTTTAGCTATAGAAACTGACAGTTTAGTAATGGCGTGTGATCCTAAATCCACAATATTCAAGTTAAACATACCAACAGTTCCACCAAACGATAAAACGAAATCACTACTGAAGTTGACAATTTCACCCAATTACAAGTCATCTAGGCAAACTATTTTATAATGAGAGCAAACAAAGGAGAATCAAAATAGCTCCAAGGGCCGTTCGTCGTCTGATGGGTTCTGAAGATCGGTCAACATAATATAATCTTCACCTCCCACTCTGAGAAGCTAAACTTTTATGCGATAGCTCCTGAAATCGACAGATTAGTTATAGTGTATGATAATAAATCCATGATATTAAATTAATTATACCAACAGTTCTGCCACACTTAAGAAAATATCATACTGTGCAGTGCTACATCATAAGACACGACGGTGAAACTAAACCCATTTTAGGAGCGAATTACTTTAAGTCTCGGTAGTTATATAGTACACGACTGTGTCACTAAATAGTCCCCAGAGCCCTCAAGTCGAGACCAGTCGCTAAGCTATCGACTGCTAGCGACTTCGTTCACTTAATATTTTGCTTGCTGTTTTCATCGCGGTTTCCAAGTAAACAATGACCACAATATTTATGTTAAATATACCAACAGTTCCACCAAACGATAAAGCGAAATCACTACTGAAGTTGACAATTTCACCCAATTACAAGTCAATTACATAATGAGAGGCAACAAAGGAGAATCAAAATAGCTCAAATGGCCGGTCGTCGCCTGATGAGTTCTGAAGATCGGTCAACATAATAATCTTCACCTCCCACTCTGAGCAGTTTAAATTTTACGCCATAGCTCCAGAAATCGACAGATTAGTTATAGTGTATGATACTAAATCCACGATATTCAAATTAATTATGCCAACAGTTCTGCCGACGGATCAGCGGAGAGCTGCACTTCAGACAATATCATACTGCACAGTGCTACATCATACGACACGACTGTGACACTAAACCCATTTGAAGAGAGAATTGCTTTAAGTCTCGGTAGTGATATAGTACACGATAGTGTCACTAAATAGTCCCCGGCGCCGCCGACGCTAAGCCCTCAAGTCGAGACCAGTCGCTAAGCTATCGACTGCTAGCGACTTCGTTCACTTAATATTTTCCTTGTTGTTTTAATCGCGGTTTCCAAGTAAACAATGAAAGAACAGTGCTTCTAGTAGTTAACAGCTTATAACATATAATCAATTGTACGCCTATGTTATTGTCTATCAATGAAAATATATCTATGTAGAAACTGAAACTGAAATTTTCCAGTAACTGAAACGAAAAGGAAATAATTTCAGAACTGAAACTAGAATAAAACTGAAATTGTCCAGTAGCTGAAACGAAAATTGAAATAATTTCAGAACTGAAACTGTAATAAAAACTGAAATTATTTCAGAACTAAAACTGAAACCGAAATATAAATTACGAACCCAAAACTGAATTAAAATTGACACTGAAATTATTTTTCAAAACTGAAATATCACAGAATTGGACTTAGTGGTATGCTTTATTGCTTTTATAAACACTCATATGCTTCACAAATTTACATTAACATTACTTGTCACAGTCATCGGTCTGCACCTGCCAATATGCCTTTGTGGAACGGAGCCCATGTAGGTCTCATATTCCCATATTGAACCCGTAGCACACAGTATTATTAACATGTGCTGCATCTTTAAAACTGATGACAGGCAGCTTCGCTAAATGGCAGCTAATTTATTCATAGTGAAGCTCCGTACATATTTCATTAGAATAACAATTACTTAGGTTATTCCGCCGAACTCCTAATATTTATTTATCTTCGGTTGGTAGGTCATTCAAGTGCGTTAAATCTTCCTTTCTGGCTCTTTTCCGACAGCAGTCCATCAACATCAAAATTAAAATCTCCAGTACTTCGGCGATTGTTAACACGGACACTCCAATCCAGACTCCAAGCTGTCCGCCAATATTGGAAATCAGCTGGGTAGAGGTCATTGCTGGTTCTTCCGTCGTTAGGAAAACGTCAGCGTTCGACACGTACACGTTGATCTTTGAAAAATCCTTTAAGGCACGCTTGAAGTCATAATCTGAATAATTTTTATAGAATTTCTTCTTTTCCTCGGAGAACTTGTCGACGTATCCAAGCTTTTCAAATTCGTCAGCGACAGTGTCTCCGTCAATGCCCTGAGATGGCCATTGTGACAGACTGTAAGAAACGTCGTAGAGAACATCATTGCAGGATGGATGACATTTGCACTGAGAAAGTAATGTTGCATTGGCCATCACCCGACCTTTAACTTTATCTGCACAGTCGATCTTCTTGAAGAGTCTTAGAAGTACTTCATCGTCACAAGATGGAGGAATAGGGCTGTAGATTTTAAAACACCTGTGGAATTCATTCGTTCCGCTACATTTTTCGATACTTTTGCAGGAATCCTCTTTACTGCCGCTCTTTTCGTCTTCGGTATGATTTTCAGAAAGGCAAACGTCCTGCAGTGTCATTGAATAATTTTTACGCGTAATATTCATACGTTTTGAGTCACTCAAAGACATGACATCATCGTCATCGTCAGGTAGAAGGTCGTCACCAGTAGGTAGCGTGTTTTCGTAACAGTTACATTCTCTAAAGATGTAATTCTGAATACAGACTTTTTCACAAGCTGTCTTCCTATAAGGCTCTGCCAACTTTTGTTCATCGTCATTTAGGAAAGAAAACTTCTGGTTGCAGTGTCCATAAGGCTTATCAAGGCGTTTACGCCTTTTTGGCATTAGGCTGAGTGTCGCCATCTCCCCAGGCGGAATGTCGTATCCTTCCGTCAACGGAAACGGTTTAGTTCCTGGAGGATGGATCACGACACGGACTCCTCCAGCTCCCGATAGTGCGCTGTCTTTGGCGTAGATTCCTGGCATTCCCATTCTGTCAAAGTTCTTGACTTCTTTAAGCATTCTTGTCCCAGCTAAAAGCATCACACTAAACCCGTTTTCAATTCCCTCGAACAACGGCGTGGAATCATCGTCCGCGGATACTGCGACATTCGGAGCAGTGAACGTATAACAGTTGAAAAAGTATGGATCAAAGATCTTCTTAAATTTACATGGCTTATTCCTGTAAGTACACTTGACAATAAACTCACGCTCCTGATATCCGTTGGCTGACAACATCTTAGTCGGTATATTAGCTGCCAGAGTTGTACGAGAAAACAATTTATCAACGTAGCTTTCGTTGATTAATGTTCTAGTCACTAGGTCATAGTACTTATGCATGGCTCTGATGAAAGTGTCGTTTGAATACGAGTTGAACTTCTCTGCTGTGTTATTGTTATCTTTGTTATGCAAATCGTGAAGTGATGCTAGTCCTTCGCTCATTCTGAAAACCGTGTAGAAATCGAAGCTGCCGAGGTTGCAGAGTGTAATATCTGGAAATGGAACTCCGCCGAATACTATGTCTGTCGTCAACATTTTTTGATACGCGAAGTAGCTTTGAAGCACGAAGGACGTTTGAATCGTAAACATTAACCAGGCTGTCGCAAAGATAATAATCCAGGCTATGCGCTTCGGTGTTGCCTTAGATTCTACGATCCGACGAAAGCCATGCATCGTCGTGTACCTGGCAAATTCCTCTGCGTAATTTCGGACTGCCATGACTTCAAATATTCAGTTCTTTAGGACCTAAGGAGACGAAATTAGAGGATTTTTTGTTATTTCAATAGCCAACTGAGTTAGGATTTATTCACAAAGAATTTACACTAGGACTTTGTCGGCATCACAGCCGAGACTTTGTAGGTCTTGAGTGCAAATTAGATTAAACGAATTATCCATATTTTTTGGTTCATCAACCACGCCATCAAATATAACACAATGAGTAATGGCGTGTGAGATGCGAGCCGAAGGCAGGTCCTCTGTACTATTAGAGAGGATCTCAGTGATTTCCGGGAGGATCGGCAAGATAGATATCCACTTATAGAGACGCTCCTTGAAGCTGTTGACAGAGCCCAACACGAGAAATATGCTGAACGTGCTATTGTGAGGACGTTTCTCGACCGATATGCAGAGCAATTAACCACCTTCCTCAAGTAACCTCCAAGGACTGTTGGAAGCAAGCTTCAACAAGGTCCCAAAAGTAAGAGGCCCCCAGGCCCCGGCAAGCCACCTTGCAAGTCGGGCGGTAAGTCGGGAACTAGGCGGAGACTGAACCCGTAACGTCTGGCCAGAATCATGGCATACGCTACGGTTCAGAAAGCCTTCGGCGGGACCGTAAAAGCTGCGCTAAGATGGTTCTTGAGGAGACATGAAAGCAGGAGGAAACGACATTGACCTTGGAAGGCCAGGAGCCTACTGGAGATCAGTCTTCTTCGCAGAATCCGAGGTCGATGAGAGACCGGTCCCGAAGGCTCATGAGAACTGGTCCATCGTGTAACCTGTGACCCGCGAGGAGGTGGCGAAAGCGATTGCAGGCTCGGAGGATAGTGCGTCGGGACCTGACGAAATAACCTTTAAGGAAATGAACTTGGTCTCTCCAGTGGTTCTAGCTAGCTACTACATTCTGTGGCTTCTGCAGGGTATATACCAAGCAGTTCTCAGATGGTGAGACGATTCTGATTCCCAACGGCGGAGGTCTGCGGGACCCAGCAAACTATAGGCCTATCACCATGACCTCACGTGTGACGATGGTCTTTCCTAAGATCGTCGCCTCTCGTCTGACTGCGAAGGTTCCACTGGATCCGTGGCAGAAGGCGTTCTTACCAGTTGACGGATGTGCTGACAATGTCTTTCTTTTGGATAACATCATAAGTGGGCCCAGCGGCAGAGAAACCAGTGTGCCAGGCCTTCTTAGACGTGGCTAAGGCATTTCATTGTGTATCCCACAAGACATTGGCTATGTCGCTCAGGAGGCTAGGTGTGCTATAGCCGCTGGTACAGTACGTTTCGAGGATGTACGCCAACACATCGTCCGTCCTCTAAGTAGGCGGTCGAAGAAGCGGCTCTATCAGATGCGGCCGTGGCGTACGTCAGGGCGATCCCCTGTCGGCCATCTTGTTAAACTGTGTAATTGACGGGGTCTTGGCGGAGCTGAACCGGGCCATCGGTTACTTCCTGAATGAGGCGGTTATGGTCCGGTGTTTGGTTTTCGCTGGTGACCTGGTCTTGATAGCCTCTACTGCAGATGGCTTGCGGGAACAGCCTACAATGCGCCTTTGGGTTGGGCGGTGTTCGACTGAACACGGCTAAGAGTGTCTCCCTCAGGATTGACATTGACCGGAAAGCTAAATCCCTCACCGGTTCTGACCATCGCCGTTGAGTCGGTCAAGTCGCTCAACATAGCGCAGACGTAAAAGTACCTGGGACTGCAGGCCGAACCACTTGGTATGAGGATGGCCCATGGGGACTGGACCGGTTGACACGTGTTCCATTGAAGCCTCAGCAGCGCATGTTCCTATTGCGCTGTCATTTATTGCCGAAATTGTACCACGTGCTTGTCCTCGGGGAGATGACAGCCAAATCCTTGGAGTATCTTGACCGGGTGTGACTGCCACACGATACTCCCACCGGTTACGTCCATGCTAAGGCGTCAGATGGCGAACTGGAAGTCCAGCACCTGCGTTACACAATGCCTTTACTGAGGGCCCGTCGCATGGCCAAGGTGGATGAGTCAGGTGATCCGGTAACGTAGAGCGTGGCTACAAGTCCACTCTTCCTGGGGACGAGAAGGAGGTGTGCAAAGACGGCAACGGTGGCCGGTCTAGAGCTGAACAGTAGCAAGGATGCTAGTGACCTTCTGGCGACCCAGCTCCACACATCGGTGGATGGTCGGGGCCTTAAGAAGCAGGGACAAACCCCTCGTTTAAACTCCCGGATTACCGATGGGTCTGCCCTCCTCTCGTGGGGTGACTACATCCAGGCAGTCAAAGTGAGGGGGAACCTGTTGCCGTCTGCGGAGCGCGCCTAACGCTGGCGGCGAACGGGTCCAGTATGTGGTGTGACGCTGGGTGCAATGCTTAAGACACCCTGGCTCACATCTCCCAAAGCTGTACGAGGACTCACCGTCTCCGGTGTGATAGGCATAATTCGGTGCTTGATCTGATATGCAAAAGGATGGAGTCAAAGGGTCACTCGGTGATCCACGAGCCGGTTATATCTACCGGAGCTGGTAGGGGCAAGCCTGACCTGGTGGCCCTGGTGGCGTTGTCGCCTATGTTGTTGACGTCACCATTACCTCGGACTATAATGATATGAACGGTTCATATGAGGACAAAGTCTGCTATTATGCACGACGCGATGTCATTGACTGGGTGGCTAATGTCTTCCTAGGGGCGTCGTGTGTGTTTGGGGCGGTGGTCCTGAACTGGCGAGGAGCAATCCATCATGCCTTATCGGGCCTCCTGCGCAAGGTGGGGGTAGGTCCAGCCGACGAAACCCTCATGTCTTGCCGGGTGTTGACGTATACCAGCAGCATGTTCCGACACTTCACCCGGTCGACAGTGAGGGGTCCGAGGACGCCGGACGCTGACACAGCCTAGGCACCGAGTTCATGAAAAGACCATACCCATATCGGACCAAGCACGGAGGTCCGTTCAACGCGGTCGGCCCGCAAGGTGACATTACGCGAGAGAGTTCCTGGTCTCGAATGCTCGCCAAATTGGAGGCTAATTGCCCTGAGAGTCAGCTGGACCGAGATACCAGCTGTGTGCCTTCCATTGCGGAGGAACGCACAACTACTTTGTGGGCGGGCATCCCACTAAGTTATAAGATACGGTAGTCGCGAGAGCAAATGCACAATGAGACTGCTCGGGCGCGCCAACGATCGGCACTATATACGCGTTTAAATATATAAGAGAATTCCGGTTAATCGCATAGCAAATATCTACATTCATGCAGGAACTCGAACATGTAGTTTTTTTAGGCTATCATTGTCTAGGAAGAACTGGAGGAGGAGGAGGAGGAGGAGGAGGAGGAGGAGGAGGAGGAGAAGGACGAGGAGGAAGGAGACGGTAAGGCCATACACACATATAGACAGATACAGATATATGTGGAAGTAGGTAATCAAGCATCCAATACGAGCGAGTCTTAAATTAAGCAGCAGCTAGACGCTATGTTGAATGTAATTCAGTAGAAACGAACGGGATAGGCTGAATCCTAGCATGAAGTGATTGCCAGATATAACTTTTAAAGAAATGGCAATTTATTCCAGTGCTTGGAATAGGATTTCTGGCAGAGTAAGATAGCGTCCATAGCTAATAGATAACCAGAATAACGAGACTTGAGAGTTCGAGATACAGAGATATGTGGAAGTAGGTAATGAAGCATCCAATGCGAGCGAGTCTTAAATTAAGCAGCAGCTAGACCAGAGGTGGGCAAACATTTTGCACTTGGGGCCACATTAAATGCACAAAAAATTCGGAGGGCCGGATAACAAATTTTTTACTTTTAATAACGACTAACATAAAAGAAGTTTACTTATTTATAATATATTAAATACACTTTGGCTGTTACTAATGAGATTTATACGACTGGTAACAAGCATGCATTTAATTAACAAGTTTCCCATAACCCGGAGTAATATTGCGCTGGTTGCAGTTCACAGTTTGTGTTCAAGTTTAGATCATGCACCATAACTGAGACCTTTACTTGTATTTGTTTGTCTTCACAGTTGAGAATTTTTGTTGACAGTTGTAAGTGGATGCGAATAACACAAACATTTTTAAACCAAAAAGTTTGTAGGTTTGAGAATTTTTCCTTCCTGAGCGAAGAAAAGTATATTATCAGGTCTGATCCTTTGAGCTGTTCATTAAGAATAGTGTCACGTTGTGGGTCGGTTAACTCCAGCTGAAGTTCCGTATATACGAGTTAATTGTCAATGTCCAATTGGAACGGTATAGTAAGCACAGCAAATTCAGTCTCAATTGATTTAAAATCCACAAATCGTCTGGAGAACTCTTCTGTCAAACTTGACAGCTGAATGCTTCATTATTCCTACCATGCAGTTTGCAACTGGAGGGTAGGAAAGTTCCCGTAATTTTGTTCTTTCATCTGCTTTGAAAGCAGCTTTACTTGAATAGATGTCACTTCTGCGTATACAGATCATGTGCAAACACCTCTGCAGGGAAGTGGGGCAGATCGGGAGAGTTAATGCATAGAGTTATTATTAAACACGAGACCGGAAAAGTATGTAAGAGAGCAACGCCACGTGAGGAAAACAAAGAAAACTTCTCGCAGTCTGAATTTTAAAAAATTTATGAAGAATTGTGGGGACCGGATAAAAAGTGTTAGCAGGCCGGATCCGGCCCGTGGGCCGTAGTTTGCACACCTCTGAGCTAGACGCTATGTTGAATGTAAGTCAGTAGAAACGAACGGGATAGGCTGAATCCTAGCATGAAGTGACTGCCAGATATAACTTTTAAAGAAATGGCCATTTATTCCAGTGCTTGGAATAGGATTTCTGGCAGAGTAGGATAACGTCCATAGCCGGTAGATAACCAGAATAACGAGACTGGAGAGTTGGAGGAAGAGACCTGGGAGGAATAGGAATAGAGATAGATGTGTTCAGAGAGAGAGAGAGAGAGAGAGAGAGAGAGAGAGAGAGAGAGAGAGAGAGAGAGAGAGAGAGAGAGAGAGAGAGAGAGAGAGAGAGAGAGAGAGAGAGAGAGAGAGAGAGAGAGAGAGAGAGAGAGAGAGAGAGAGAGAGAGAGAGAGAGAGATGAGCTTAAGAAAAGTGAACCATCAGAAAAAGAACAGAAATTGCGGGAAGAATTCTGCAGTTGAGTTCGAGCAGTTCTTACGCCTGTGCTCTGGTGCCGTAGAGAATCGCCGAATCCCGAATCGCCGAAATCGTATTGCCGCCGATTCGCCGAAACTATTTTGTGAAGAATGGCCGTATCGCCGAAAATGCTCGCCGTAGCGAATCGCCGAATCCCGATTCGCCAAAATCGTATTGCCGCCGATTCGCCGAAACTATTTTGTGAAGAATGGCCGTATCGCCGAAAATGCTATATATATATATATATATTATATATATAGTATATACTGACCAATACATATATATGTAGTATATATATGATGTAATCTTACTGCGTACTTGTCAGTTTGAATTAATAAAGATTATTATTATTATTATTATTATTATTATTATTATTATTATTATTATTATTATTATTATTATTATTATTATTATTATTATTATTATTATTATTATTATTATTATATACGGGTCAGTGTAGGCATGGACGCAACATCTTTACTTTCCTCCCGCCAGATTCTGTGCACTAGCTTTCGGGATATCGAACTCTGATCACTTTCGGCGATTCGGGATTCGGCGATTCGAGTCGGCATTGGTTTTCGGCAAATCGCCCGCTTGGTAGAAAACTGCTTTCGGCGATTCGGCGGATTTTGCAGTTTAAGGGCTTTCGGCGATTCGGGATTCGGCGATTCGAGTCGGCATTGGTTTTCGGCAAATCGCCCGCTCGGTAGAAAACTGCTTTCGGCGATTCGGCCGATTTTGCAGTTTAAGGGCTTTCGGCGATTCGGGATTCGGCGATTCGAGTCGGCATTGGTTTTCGGCAAATCGCCCGCTCGGTAGAAAACTGCTTTCGGCGATTCGGCGGATTTTGCAGTTTAAGGGCTTTCGGCGATTCGGGATTCGGCGATTCGAGTCGGCATTGGTTTTCGGCAAATCGCCCGCTCGATAGAAAACTGCTTTCGGCGATTCGGCGGATTTTGCAGTTTAAGGGCTTTCGGCGATTCGGGATTCGGCGATTCGGGTAGACGCCTATGCTCTCGCGGGCAGCGAACAAGATTCTTGGTGAGAATTGACTCAGACAAGAGTTGTAGAATCAAGCAGTTGTCTCGTGATGAATAATCTCTTAATTGGTTGTTAACTACGTCGTTATTGTCTCTGTAGTATACTTTAATTACTCTTTATGCATCGGAAGTGCATGGGTCACTTCTTGAAGTGTCAGTATTGAAGACAGTGACTATTAACAAGAAAAGGAATATTCCAGTCCAGTGTCGGTCGGAACTTATGTAAGTCAAAACTTGCTGTCGCCTAGACACAACTTTACATTAGATGACATTACATCATCCTCGGCCTCACCAGCAGAGAAGTTAAAGAGGGTTGCAGCCACAGCCACAATTCACATAAGAGATTTATTATTTGTGGCCCTGTTGCAGCATAAGTTTCACCAACTTCATTCTATTTTCGCCCCTCTTCCCTTCGCGACCGTAGAGTACTGAATTCGTCGCCTGAGAATTATAATGCTATATCATGATTTTTTGTAAAAATTGAGTTTGGCATCAATTTCTTCAGTGCAACGTTTGCTCTATCATTAGACAAAAAGGCAAGCAGGTTTAAGCAGCCGTTTCAAAGATATAAGACAATATTTAATTGCTCTATATTATGAAGCTGTTAATTTTCTAAACATAGTTGGTATTATATTGCTGTATGATTAGCATCCAATCACAGACCTGCTTTCGTGATGTTACAGCAATATTGCACTGAATAGTAATTACTGGTCAAATGCTTTATCATACATACTCGGGACCATTCTGAGTTTCACCAAAGGTACACTGTACTGGCAAGGTAATATACTACAGACGTATCATGCATAAATAACCAAAATAAAGCGATATAATTCGATATAATTGCTGTGTAGTAAATAAATATTGGGTGAAATGCTGTCATCATAAATTCTGGCATGTTACAGCAATATTAGGCCTATACCAAACTGGATGATAGAGCAATAGCCTATAATACTCAGGACGCGATTTAGGAAACTGCCTTATGTTTAACTTAGAGCATATTACAATTATGTTTACTTTGTCCGTTGGAATTATTTTGCTGTAACATGCATTTTTGCATCATTTTTTGTTATTTTCTATATTTTATGCCTTTCTTTGTCGAAATAACATTTTCTTTTTCAAAACCGGTCATTAGCTGGTACATACAAATGATAGTAATAGGCCAATCCTGCAAAACAATCCAGTTTAGATTTTTTGGCCTATAATAGTGACCAAACTTTGAAGTCATTTTGCTCGGTTTCGTCAAACTATGAGATAGCGCAATATGATTCTCAGGGTTTATGCAAAATGCGGACAAGATGAAGGAGGAACGCAAACTAAGTAGCTTTTGCGAGCGTCCCTTATGGGAAAGCTAGAATACCTCCAGCAAATCAGATCTTAGTAAGGTCCGTAGAAGATTGAAGAAAACCAGAGCTCTGGTCCTTCGCTACAGTATGTCCACACTAGAACATCGCGCTCTCTTATCGTTGGTCCATCAGTATGTAACAAACTTTCTCTTGAACTGTCGATTTCCTTTAATGTCCGTTCTTGTTACTTTTTATCTAGGCTAAGATGCATCTTGTTATTTAGTTTTGATAGCCATGTTCATGTTGGCGCTTTTAAGGTTTCCTTAAAATGCGCTTTACAGAGTCCAGATACATACTTTCACTTTATACTTACTTACATACCACTAAAAATCGTATAAATGAATCATGCAAACCACGCAGATCGCTTACTGTAGCCCAATAAAAAATTCGTTTCACCGCATACAAAATGATTTGCTTTAATTTTAAACCACTTACTTTGATACGTAAGAATACGTTACTTTCGCAGGCTAACCAACATGTAAGGCCAAACTCAACGGATTACTTAGACGTGCAACGTATGAAGAGCACAATACCCAATCTGCAGGAACACTTTGCAAGGACTGACACCTGACTTGAATGTTGACGTGGCTTCTCTACATAGGAATTGAGCCCATATGAGGGTGGGTGAATAAAATAGAGGTACACGCCTTCGCAGTGGCATACACTAAGCAGGCTACAAATAATTATAATGGCCAGCGTCTGAGTTACTCAGAATAGATTCTTCCGCTGGGCACCGAAGTCGTGAAATTTTACCCTGTACATCAGTACACATCAAACTGATATCTATTTGATGTGGGTGTACGTCTAAAATAAAACCAAGAAATAAGCAACTCGTCTGTTTTGCCGAGCGAAACATCCTTCCAAGATTTGGTTTTCTTTGATCCGATGTGAGTACATGTAGGCCTACATATCTATACAGAATTTAATTCGCTAAACTGCAGTTGCTGCATTGGTGTGTACACTGTGTAGGCTCCTGTACCAATTTTGGTGTTACGGGATGCATTTACTTTTTGGGACTCGAACGTCGTCATGGGAACTTCTCACCAAGTAATAAATACTTCATTTAATAGATCTTCTGGTAGGTGCAGCGCTGTACTTTCTACAATGAATTGCAGTCTCTTTTATTAATATTTACAATTTCGCAGACCAGTTTTTGTTTTCATTCTAAGTGATGGCGATCAGTAGAAAATGGAAGCTGACTGCAGGACCTGTTCTCAGTTTCACAAAAATGTTCAAGGATATATTTGCAACGCTGACAGCTTGATGACTTTGGAACATAAAGTGCTTGAAAGAATTGGATAATCTAATGATTGCTTATCAATTTTATAAATTAAAATAGCAGGTTGGTTGCTCCAGATTTAAATAAGCTAAACTGACATAATGTAAATGACACATTTCTACATTTTATTGACTTGGCTATGACAACTTTAATCACGTTTAAGCTGGGTTTAAGTGATTATGAGCGGTTTAAAACGATATCCATAAAACATTTAAATTGCAGCCGCCATATTAAGACTCGCGTGTTAAATTGACAAGCGACTCTTTACATATTTGTCGGCTCCACTGCCATTTTGCTAAATATAGATTTGCTTGATTGTAATAATTCAGCCTAGCAAAGAGGCATTAATTAAAGCCTGCAGCCTTTTTTGTAATTATGATTTTTAAATTACGAGGTGGCTCCAGTGAAAAATCTTATATTAAACATAGTTTTGCTTTATTTGTATTCTCGAGTGTTGTCACCTGTATTGATCAATAATCAAATAATTGACTCAGTCACACCCTAGGATTCTTTCTCAATAGCAGCCGCATTTTTACTTGATCGCGACTGATGAACTCCTATCGAGTGCAAATCCATTTAAATAATTTCCAGATGAGTTCGCTAGAGGGCAGAAGTACAGAAGAAATCGTTGCCGATGTCAAGTTCAGCACATGAACAAACATAAAGCGCAGCAATGCCAAATGTAGACTTCTTATACACAAAATCTGAGCAGACAAATGAATAAATGTTTCAAGACTGAAAATTTGACCTAACTGCTATATTTTTATTCGCTGTTGTGATTAATGCCTGGCGCGCTTCTGTAGGCCTACTCAATTCCTCACTTCTCTGAACAGCCGATGTCCAATTGTGATTTTCGTTGACGACTTTGCAAGTGCATGAATGAAAATCAAAAGCGTAATATATAGGTTGTCATGGCAAAGCAGGACGGAAACATCGCGGAAGGATCTCACTGTCGAAGTCGTAGACGATACTTCTTTTGATCGGAATTCTCGTGGCGATCGTATTCATCGTCTTGACCTTTGAGATTCTCAAATCAAGACATGTTATCGCCAGCACCACACTCTCTCTGAGCACAAATCCCGAGGAGTTGGGAAAATCCTGGTACCGTATAACACTTCTAAGGGCATGACGGAGAAAGACTATTATGCAGAATAAATAATGCGACATCTGGACGATCGTCAAGCTGACTCGTAATCTTATCCCAGTTCACTACGACCCTGTCCTGTATCAGGAATTCAATGCGACAGCATACAGCAAAATCTCCTGTCCAGCGTCTTCTCTTCACAAATCTCTTCTAATCTCAGGTTCTCTTCTTGTAATTTCCACAAATCCTCTACTCCACTTAAATATATTCTCAATTCTCTTATTTTTCAACTCCCTCCTATTTTAAATTACCTTCTCCTCCCTTCTAAAATAATCTTTTCTCCTCGAAATCTTGTTATAGCTCGGTTTGCGACGTGATGGTGCTGCAGCCCGAGGGCATCTTGGATCAATCGCTGACGGCATCTGTCAACGTAAAGAATGATGCCTTATTTCAATATTGTTCGTGAAGAACATATTACATGACCCGTTTCTTTATTGCGAATATACGCATTTTGGACCTTCATTGTTAAATTACATTAAAAGGAGAAAGATGACATAACAGAGTAGCTAAAGACACACATCTTTAGTAATTAAGTCCTGATTCTGTAAACTTTATTTGTGCATGCATATCATCATCGTCGTCGTCGTCGTCTTCATCATGGAGGACGTATCCCTCTCCAAAACATTGGCGTTTAGCACCATATGGATAACTCTTCGGCGTTGAATTTCCCATGGTAATTCGCCAGCTAAACGCAGGCTAACCAGATGGTCGGATCATTTCAGCAGCCGTAGCTTGGATACGGCTCACTGACTAGCCGTGTCTTTATCTGCATCCACTCCCATGACGTGGACGCGTCCCCTGGGAATTGTTCAGGTATACACACAGTGAGAGTGAATCCTGGGCTGTGGCATGCACATACAGCACAGCATTGCGGGTCAGAACAATATCCGCATATTTAGAATCATAATTGTAATCTCTAGATTTCTTCATAAACCAAAAGGCTTCTTATCCCGTTCTCGTTGACAATACTCTATATTAGATTTTAACTTAGTCATTAACTGAGTTATCCATAACAAACAGTATTAAGTAAACAGCTGCGATATATATAGTCAGGTCTCTGGTAGCCATTTAATTTCACAAATGCTCCAGGTGTCTGTCATAACCGCATAACAAAAACTCCATTGATTTCTGAGCGCTCGCAAGATGGCGTCAACAGTAGTACGTTTGAAAGATCAGGGATTGAAGAGAATACGCAGAGTAACACGGTTGAAGATATTGACTGTGGTATAGTTTTGTGTTCATTAAGGATGTATCCAGAGCAGCCTTCAGGACACCCACCAAGGCTCAGAGTAGTGGTCACTGTGATCAGACAAATACAAAGGGCATTACATCAATGTTCTGAATTTTTCATTGAATTAATGACTCAATTTATGTATGACTGACTGGCTAATCTATTCTAATATATAAACTTCTGTAGTAATACTTTAGGTAGAGTCGGTTCTTAGTAATTGCGGTAGGCAGAAACTGCGGCGATGCCTTTATCTACTCTTTACTTTTCCAATCTTTATTCCTCTTCCCTCCATTCTTAATTTCTTATCCTATCCTCTACTCTGCTATCCTCTGCTTTGCTATGCTATCGTGTGGTCTCCTACCCCATCGTCTCCTCATCTAATTCCTCCATCACGCATACTCATTATGACGAAGACGATGACTATTATCATGGTGATGTTCATGATGATGATGACTATGATGATGATCATGATAGGTGATGATGATGATAACTACTGTGGTGATGATCATGATAGGTGATGACGATGATGCTTATGGCGACAATGATGATGACGCTGCTTATGGTGATGATGATGATGATGACTATGGTGATGATGATGATGATGATGATGATGATGATGATGATGATGACGACGACGACAGCCATTGCGCCACCCATTAATCCATTCATCTCTAACTCCATCTGTTCATTCAGTCATTCATTCAGTCATTCATTTCTTATTTCATTCATTCATTCGTCCATCCATACATACTTAATACATACATGGTTACATGCATGCATAAATACCTACATACTACAGGTAGTCTACATACTAACGTGCAAATATTCATTCACACATACTACTTACTTACATACTACATACATACTACATACATACATACATACATACATACATACATAGGCATGCATAGGACCTGCATACATGTCATGTTTCCATTGCTGGATAGACGCCGTACAGAAGCATGGGTAAACGGTCAACTGAGCCATTTGAATAACTTTTGAGCTGTGGCTAGCAGCCGAGAACTGAGCAGTCTCACTTAGGTATAATTTTTCTGACCATACAATGTTACAATGGCAGTTGTCAATAAACCTAACTCATCGGAAGTCGAATGGATCTCTCCGACGGGTTTAATTGTAGTTTTAAATGAAGCCATCGTTAACTGAGGTCATGCTCAGTCCACTAGTATAGAACTCCCTTTCTGATTTTATAACGAATCTTAAAGTTGAAACTCAATTTAAAGTTCACCTTAAACGTTACCTGACTTTGTTTGCATGTCCATGACTAAGGCTCATGGTCATTGGTAGTACGGTCCTGGTGGGGGGGCTCTATCATACCTCAAAGCCCGTGTACGACACCAGGAAGTTTGTAGACTTCATTGACAGCTCTCTCGAGGAGCAGCTAGAGCTTGACGGTAACGCAACAGTAATCTTAGGAGGAAACTTCAACCAACTAAACGTGAATGAGCATGCTAGTCGTGTTGGATTGACACCACTTTTAGAACAACCAACACGAAGCAATTATATTCTGAACAGGCTTATGACGTCTGAGCCTAATGTCTACAAAATTAAAGTGATTAGCTCAGCGGTTATAACGGACCATAGAGCTATTGCTGCTTTCAATCACGGTGAAATTAGAGACCTGACCAAGACTTCTGAGACCAAGCCGTTTCGAAGGAGAACATCATGGGCGTCCGGAGGGGCATGTTGTTCCACATGACGGGTGGACTGAAACGCACAGCCGAAGGCCATGAAGTGATTCCAGACTGGTTCTTGCGTTTGCTGGCGCCAGTCATGACACATTCCCTGGCCCACCTGATCAATAGATCCATACAGCAGTCGCATATCCCCAATCAATGGAAGATAGCGCTGATTAACCCACTCCCAATGTATCTGATACAGTGGCCCCGTCGGACTACCGCCCCTTGTCCGTCGTACCCATACTCTCAAGAATAACTTAAAGAATAGTCGTACATACCAGTCTCTACTGAGCTTTCAATTCATCACCGGAGTCTGTTCTTAAACTTCAATCGAGACCGCATAAGTTTGCCCTATGCCCGAAAAAGACGTTCATAATAATTAATTATTTTATATCCCATATCCTCCACAGGAATGCCTACTGACGTTTATTAGCTGCTCGTGAGTCCACATCTTCTGTAGCTTGTTCTATGTGGTTTATGTGAGCTTTGATGTTCAATTATAAACGAGTATTAATTCATTCACTAACTGAAGGCCGTGTTCAAAATGTTTACATAATGAACCCTTCTGTTCTTGTTTGTTTTTCGCTGTTTAGTTGAGATACACATATTGACCATAAGCTTGTAAATTTTAAATAAGCTTGTAACTACAGGCGTACTGAAGATTCGTATTCGATTCGGTCCCGAATAGTGCTCCGAATAGTTTATTCCTATTCGGCCGAATAGTTTTATTAAACCGAATCGAATACGAATAGTAAAAGCTCTACATAAACGTGCGAAACCTTTACTAAAAAGGACATTAACTTTCTTGTGTAATTCAGATTGGAATGTCTAGTCTTTCTGAATTCAAACGTGCATAACGTTTAGTAAAACGGAAATTAAGAAATTCAGAATGAGACGTTTATTCTTAGTATTACGTACTTGTGTAAAAGTTTTTATTTATGTCCTGCTCTGCCATCACCTACTATTCGTATTCGTATTCGGTCGCATAGTGTGGTCAATTATTCGTATTCCGCCGCGTAGTTAATAATAATAGGCCTAATTGGTACAGCTCTAGCTGTAACATTACCAATGGGAAAGGGTCAACTCTGAATTAAGAGTGTTAAACGACCCTTCCGGGTTCTCCTTTAGACACTTCAACAGTAATACCTGCTTTCTACTGTATTAGTGAAAATGTGTAATAACTGTTTTGGTAACTCAATAAATGGCTATATATTGTATTTCACGCCACCCTTGGAAATATCTAATCTAATACAGTGACCCATTATATCACCGCTTGAAGTGAATGAAAGCGTTGAAGTTACTGAAAAAGGCGACCTTCAAATATGCTGTGCCACACTTGAAAATACCTGTTGTCATCTTTGCAAATAGATAAAGCTATCCTTTAACATGTCTGATGCAACCAGTTTTGTTTGCGTTCCGTCAACTTCCGTGTGTGTGAGTTTGTTCACAAGCGCATTTATGAGTTTGTCTTTATGAGCGTCTCTGTATGTGTGCATTTATGAGTGGCGAGCAAAACAAATGCCCAGGCGGCTTAGACAAGCATACGAAAGTTATAGTTGGATTCGTTCTTCAGTTGAAGTGCATGCCAATTAATAATTCAGGTAACATCCAGCGAAGACAGACGCTAATACCTGTAAATTTAAAAGATGTATACACATAAGTGCGTAGGCGGCTTAGATATGCATAATAATTATACCGGTTTACAACTTATAGTTAGGTTCGTTATTGAGTTGAAATGTTTGCCAGTAAACAATTCAGAAACCACAAAGTAAACCAGACGCCTATACCTGTGAATTTAAAAGGTGTGTACACACTATTTAGAGAGGTGTAATTTACATGAGTTATAGTTGAGTTCGTTGCATAAGTGAGGTCTTCGCCATTGAACAATATTGAATACATTTCAACAAAGATATGTATATGGACGCCGATACTTTTCCGCAAGATAACCGACTGTACAGAGCACTCGGTCCGTTACGCGGAAGTACTGGTTCGAGAATCCACTTAGGCGGTCATGGCGTAAGGACCTTGAGCATGCCCTCAACGTGTAGTTGCTCAGCGCCATCGCTGTTCTGTCGCATGGCCTTGTATCCAGTGCTGAAGCAGATCTGAAACAATGAGAGGGCCTCTGTTAAATGGCTACTTTGACTTCTGCCATTGTTTTTTAACATTCGGAATTCCAGTTCGCATTCTACTCCGATGCCGGGATCATGCTCTGGACAAACATGCTCAATGGCTCAGTAGCTGTGGTTGTGATGGGATGTGGTTTTAGGTTTAGTAATAGTAGAAGAGGTGGGAAGGTGGTAGTGACAGTAACAGTATATATCAGTGTCATCATCGTCATTGTTACGGAAATAAATTTTTCACTAAATTGTAAACATTTGAATAAATGTGAAACGCTTAAATTTTAAACCTTCTTTAACAACTTCCCTGCTTCAAATTTATTTAAATGTCTTTAAATAGGCCTATGCATTTTAGGACAGTTGAAGCGTTAGATTATTCCTAAAGAGAGTTATATGTTTATTCGTTTAATTCATGAGATCAATAACGCAGCAAATTACAGTTTGGAGTAGGGAAGATTCTAAGTGTCTTGGCAGGGCCTACGGGAGCTCCTAAGTGTCTTCAAGGGTCTTCTAGAGTTTAATTGAGGTTAGTAAATGTCTTTGTAAAGCATTCTTGAAATAAAGTTTCGCTTGTCCTTTACTGGAAGAGCGCAGGGTTGTGGCCGGTTGCGGAGGTTATATCCGGTGTTTGGTCGCTCGGAGCACATAAATGTTGCTCATGATTGTCCAGGATACTTCACTTAGGCCTACTGGACAATTATGAGTAGCATTGGCTGAAGGACTTCGTTCTTCACTATGATCGCAGTTGTATCAAAGTAGTCCTTCGTGCAAAAGTTTGAATTTTGCCGCTAACAACTATTGAAGTTGGGTGATACTGACAAAGAGACTATGTTTTGCGTATGTATGTGTACATATCGTATGTAGTTAACCATGCATGTATGTAATGAAATCATATTTCGAGAATTCGTGACTTTCGGTTTTAAAATTTGTAAAACTTCGTGAATTTTTGGCACATTTTTTAAATTGGTAAAAATTCGTAAAAATTCGTTGGGCCATTGTTTGGCTTTTTTACATTCACAGTGACTTTTGAAAAAAGCAGCGTAAGCAACAACAACAAATGTGATCACGTCACGATTTATTGTGTTAAGCTTCTGCTTAGAATTTAATGTAAAGTTTAATATAAAAGTTTATTACGTAACGAGTTAATTTAGTTAAAACCTAAATTCTCAATTATGAAAGAACATGGACCGGAGTGGAAATATGTAGTAATTTTGGAGGAGAAAGAAAAGGGTAATCCGAAAATACAGTGTTGCTTTTGTGACAAGGAATTTGTTGGTTGTTTTGCCCGAAATCGGGAGCATTTTCATAGCGAAAATACAAAAGCTACAGTCGAGTGGGTGCAGTGGGCTGTTCCTGACTCGGAATCAGAGGACGATGAAGAAGAAGGCAAAGCTCAGTGAACGTTGAAAACCCTTAACCATGTTTGGTTGCAAGCTGTGTCAGTGACTCAATGGTCACATTGAAGCTGGGGCATTGTTGGCATTTTCGTCTGCTGACTGACGCTCACAGTCACACGCTACAACTATGATAGAATTCGAAGTTCAAGACTCCAAGTAGAACAGTAACTGTTCAGTACTGTTAGTAATATCAGTACCGTACTGTTGTGTTGCTAATCAGCTATCCTTTAAGGCTGATTGATTAGTTGCCTATGACATTGACATTTACTTGCTTACAAAGTTGAAAAGTAAACAAATAATAAAATTAGTTGCCCGTTTTAAAAATCGTTAAAATTTGTGAAATATTAAAATGCTTAAATTCGTAAAATGCCAATTCTCGAACTATGAATGTAATAATAGAAGTATAGGGCACATATGCATTCTCATATATATATATATATATATATATATATATATATATATATATATATATATATATATATATTTGCCTTTCCTTTGACAAAAGTTTAGTTTATACATATTAGGGTATCCTTAGCAACACAGAAAAAAATGTTTGATTTCTTATGGTCTCACCCACCAGATTGATTCCAATTAGTATAAAAATAACTGCTGAAAAAGTTTAGGCAAATATTTAAATTTTTAGAGGTCGCTCAAGACATTTTTAGTTTTCATTAATTTCTGCAAAATTATGAATTTTCTGCCCAAATTAGATAGATATTTTGGCACGCTTCCAGTACAAAAGTTTAGTTTATACATATTGGTAAAAATTCGTAAAAATTCGTTGGGCCATTGTTTGGCTTTTTTACATTCACAGTGGCTTTTGAAAAAAGCAGCGTAAGCAACAACAACAAATGTGATCACGTCACGATTTATTGTGTTAAGCTTCTGCTTAGAATTGTCTGTAGAGAGTCTAGGAAGCTTGATTTTAGTGCTGAGTGCCTGTTATCTAATTGTATATGAATTGCCTGGCAACAAGCTGGGAGTAAACAAGTCTTTTTTGCAAGTTGGAAACAATCGTCGATTCCTGGACGAATTGAAGAAAATACTGTTTCTGAATTTCTTTCTTCGTAATAATGTTCTTCTATTCAGTGAGGGCAACGCCTCTTTCAGCATTGTCATTGACAACCCTCCGATGTTCAACAGTCTTGGTGGCATCCTTATAAGTCCGGGTCACAATTCAGGAATCCAGACGGAATGCCAAGCCCGCAGAGGAAATGCACTGTATTTTTTGTCACGGAAGTCCTCAATTCGCGTGTTTTGGCATTTCCTTAATTCAATTTGACACGTTTTGCAAGCTCTTCTATACATTTCTTCTCATTAATTGCCTTTACTATTGCTCGTTTGGATTCAACAAGTTTGAGGCTTACAGTTGCATCAAAAAGGCAAGGCCAAATGAGTTCTTCACTGAGATACCAAAGGTGATCAGCAAATTTATTTTGTGTGGCACTGGCAATGGATTTATTCACTGTTTCTTAATGGTCCAAGATCTGAAGGAAGTGGAGATCATGATTTGAAGATGCAACTAGAACTGTGAACCAGGCCTTGACATAGACGTGAACAATGAAGATGTAATGCTCCGGTTCCGGAGTCCCTTCTTTTCTTTAGTGGCAAGTTAAAATTTACCACGGAACATCCATATCTATAAATAGTAGCCTACAATGCCTTTGACATCCACCTGGCATGAGGGGTCATTGCATAATTATGTAACGCTCGAGGGTGAGTGGGTGGGGTCCTTGAAAACGTTACGAAACGTTGCGTGGGTGGGTGAGTGTATGGAGATGAACGTTACGTAACGCTTTTACCAAAAGTTTAGTTTAAAATGAATTTTAAATTAACATCGAATGACACTATAGACAGGATGTGATCGAAGTTGAAACTTCGTGTCATTGATTTAAAACTTAACTAAAAACACGTAATGATATAAAATTTAATCAACACTAAGTTACTGTTTAATACACTGTCACGGTGCAATCAAGTTCAAACTTATTGAATATTATCTGCCATTGATTGAAACCTGAGGATAAATTTAAATTTTACTAAAACGGTTTTTACCATTTCCTCGAGTTTTTCAGCACACTGAATGTGGGATTAGAGCATTGCAGGCGATGGATCCAATACCAGCAGATCGTCATTTTTGCAAACTCTCTGCACTTCTTCTTCAAGATACTCACCCGCATTCTTAATATTTTGTCTAATGTAAATTAGATTTGCGATACACCGTTGTGTTATGACTGTCTCGTTGTAAAGTTACCTGTGACTGTCGCGAGGGCCCCACCTTGGGAGCCCGTGCGCTGTGTTGGGTCCTGGTACTGGACAGTGTCAAGAGATTTGAAGGACTTCCTATGCAGAGGGTGCCACTCCTCTGGTCTATAATGGACGGCTGCTTTACCCTTTAACCTCTCGCTACGCCTAGGCAGGCCTAAGGACAAGTTCCCCTCCCTTGACTCGCCAACTTCTACTGCCCTTTCAGCATCTACCAGGACGGCTGAACGGCTGTCCGCGGTTTCCGGTCTGGAAACAAGGCCTCCCTTAAAGGTCTCCCCAGGATTCGAACTGGACCCATACACAGATTTATTGTTCATGTCAAGGGGAACTCCCTCTTCACCTAGGCTCATCCTATCCAGGTCTGTAATTGAAGCCTGGGATCGAACCTCCCACTGGGCTGAACTCTCTGCTTCTAAGGAAGCTGGCGCCTTAGAAGCCTCTACTAACTGTGCCAATAGTATTTGAGTGACTTCTGCCTTTACACTAGCATCCTTTAACACCAATTCAATGAGTTCAGATTTGCTTAAACTCATTATTTTAATATTGTCAAACAAATTAAACTTAAATGCGCAATTACATAAAATTGTCCTGCCCTTGTTTCTTTTCAATGATAATTAACATTAAACCTTAAACTAGCAGTAAAGAGTTCAACGTCTTAGCATCTATACAAAATTACATTTGCAATTGACCTTCCACTAGAGATCAGTCCTTACAAGTGATGCGCGTCTGGGCCTCACCTTACCTACGAGGGTTACTGCTACACAGTGATGCGACGCCTGAGCACGGAAAGGGAAAGGCGGACAATCCCCAAATTCTTACTTGCTCATCGACACCGATAATTTAACTGGCGAATACTATTCCGGGCCAGAAAACATTACTTCTAGGTCAAAAATAAGAATAATACAACAGGTTGCCTGCTTAGGAAAGGACGTCCTGACAAGCTGTCCGTCAAGCGACGACGTGTCTTCTCCCAATTCGTCCGTTAGCAAATTTCGGTGAAGATCGGCCCAAATTTCGATCCTTCGATGCGAAAATGTCGAACGATTCACTGTTCGAGTTCCCTTTTTCCCAAATTCACGAAGGAATTCCGAAATGTCGATTAATTTCGCTTATTTCTTCGAAACTTTCTCGGAGAGCTTTCTTGCATCGATCCTTCTCGATGGCCGCTGAAGTCAACTCTGACACTTCGCTCAATGCTTAGCCTAGCCTAGCCTAGCGCGCATGCGCTGTCACCCAGGGCGACCTTAGGTCACGCATTTCTTTAGCGCTAGAGGCGATGCACTTCGCCACATGACCATAGCTGAAAACAAACCCCCAAGAAAAATAAAAGTCGGAAAGGGCCGCTTTTGATTTTTTCCGGGGCCGCTTTGATACTCCAGTCCACCACTGACTACATTTTAACAAAGTATACGAAATCTCCTTGCAGCAAACGACTGCTTTAGGAAGATTTCAGATGATCTGTTCAATACTGCTGCCACAATTTTTAGCGACTCAAAATAAACACCTGTGAAACACAAGTCGTGGATTCCTCAAGGACAGATGAGGATCTGTGGTTATGGACGGAGGGGAAATGTAGTGAAACAGGTGGAAACCTTTAAATACATGGGGTCGATGAAGAGTGCTAAAGGAGGATGCGAGCAAGATGTCAAATATAGAATAAAAGCAGCCTGGAAGAAGTGGAGGAATTTGTCTGGTGTGCTGTGAGTCTGCAAGTTCTCGGTTCGTCTTAAGGGAAAGATATACAGGACAATGATAAGACCGGTATTGATTTATGAAGCAGAAGCATGGACGGAGGAACTTCTAGAGAGAACTGAGATGCGAATGCTACGATGGATAGTTGGGGTTTCATTGAAAGACAGGAAAAGAAATGAGAATATCAGGAAGACACTTGGAGTATCCTGTATATCCGACAAGGTGCGTGAGGTCAGACTGAGGTGGTATGGACATGTGGAGCGGGCGGAGGAGGACAGTAGCATCAAGAGAATTATGAAGGCGCAGGTGCTTGGACATCGCAGCCGAGGACGTCAGAGGAAGAGATGGATGGATATGGTTCAGCTGGGCTTCTCGGATTGAAAAATGATGATACTGGAGATCAAGCGGGTTGGAAACATAGGATCCGAGTGGCTGACCCCAGCGAGGGATTAATTCCAGCCGGAAGGAAAAGGAGAAGAAGAAGGATGATTTCACAAAATGCGGGCTCTTGTCACGCCTTGATAAATACTAAGTACTGTTATTTTTCTTACTCATTTGCTTAATTACTTGTTTAATATGACAATTTGTTCATTGTTAAAAATAGAAGTGTAAATTGAAAGTTGCATTTTTATGGCTTAAAAGAAATTTTAAACAACCCGCTACGCTTAAAACTGAGAGCAAGTTAAAGTGTCACTGATTAAAATGCAAGTAGAATACTGTAATTGTAATTGTAATTGGCAGCTTCCATAGCGCCGGCGTAAATGTACAAATCATCAACAGACGGCGCACCAAAATCAAGGTGAGGTCAGTTCAATGCACAGAAAGTCATTCCGCCGAAACAAAGAGGCAGCCAATGATGGATAGGATAAACCAATCGAAAAGGTCACAATACCACATAGACATAGCAGTTGTATCAACACGCTAAAATTACTTCGAGCGAAGGTGTATACTGTATATGTAAACTGGTTAACTTTTTAACCTAAGATGGCCCTCACTTAATGCATGACTTATAATGAAACACCTTCGGTTCTCCAAACGCTGTACTGACATCAGTGACTAAACGGTGCGTGAGAAGCCATAAACTTCGTTATTTGGGGTAGGCAGTGATAAATCAATAAAGCTGTTATCGTTTATTTCTATACGCATGCAAACAGACATATAAGTCAATTGGCGTACCTTCACCATCGTAAAAGATCTAAGTCCAGTTACGTAGCTAGGGGTGGAGCAGGGGAGCGACTGCTCCCACTGAAACAAGTTTTCAAAATGCGGGGCCTTTTCATCTTATCACTTCAACACTCTCGTATGGAGGACGAAGACGATACAGTAAGAGTAAGACTTCATGCAATCATTAAAGCAAACATGCAACCATATAACACAAACGTGGAATACCCAACAGATCTACACCTAGATGTTTTCTGACAACCCTGTGACACCTGAGATAGTACGTGTTCAACTTGAGTTAGGCCTTTGTCAGCCGGGTCTTAAAAATAAATGAGTCATTTTCCGGTATTTGGCTAAAAACAATAATTAGTCTGATCATGCTAAGTGATTAGATTAAAGGACGCTGACAGAAATGGCTTAGTGACAACAAGTAACAGCGCCTGAGGTGATGGCATATCCAGTGAAGCAGCTGGTCACCAGTGTCGGCTTATTTGACTTTCAGTTTATCTCATACTTGCTAATATCGTCATTAGTGTTTGAGGTGTGCTTTGAGATCTTGGCATTCGTCAGAGTAGCTTCGATCTTTGTGGTGCTAATATTTGCTACGTATAATGCATTTTTTATGCCATTTAGGCTATGTACAGTTGTACACACATATTTACATGATGCATTAATTCTGCTACAAATAGAAGAAAGCAATAATTTCTTTTGTTTTAATTTTACCAGCTACAAGTTGTTTTGACTGTTGCAGTTCAGTAGTGAGCTTTTTCTGAATCTTGTCTTTGAGAATCTCTTGTGTCTCTTGCGTCCTTGGAGAGTCAGACTTGTTTTCTACATTATGCAAGGATCTAATATAAGCTTATTTGAAAATGTAAGCCACTTAATTCCCCAAGAAAGCCTATAGGGGCCTACTATCGAGTGGCCCATTCTTTAGAAGATAGTAGTAACTATTAACCATTTTTACATCATTAGGTATTAGATATCGAACAAAATTGAAAGTTACAAAATTAACAACAAAACCAGAAGCTGAATGCACGAGTACGCACAGCAGTTAAATTGCACATTGCAGTTAACTTTAAAGCTACAGATGGCTGTGGAGTTATGATGCATAATCATTAGTCATTGTGCTGTTTAAATCCCAATAAAACTTAATTTTGATTCAAAATGTATCTTGAGTATAGTGCCAAGATAATCTAGTAGTGTTTGCGCAGAGGGATACTGATATAGTCTGCATCTTCAAGCTAATGTAATGTAGCTAAGCTTAGCTAAATTGCAACCTACTTAATTATTATAGCACTCTGTAAATTTTGCATTACAATTCAATTTGCCCAAATTATTATTCACCATTAGAGGAAAGTTTGACGGTGACATAATGCCTGTTCATCTCTTCGCTTATCATAGACATAATATCTATGTTATTTTAATATTTACACCTCATCAATTGCTAAGTTTCTTATAGATGAGTTTGAACTTTCTCAGGCTCTTCCACTTTAGTTGCTGAGTTGCTTAAATCAGTTTCAACTTCCTGAGGATTTTCCTTTTTGCATCTTCTCTTACAAAATTCCATGAACATCAGAATTAATATCTCCAGCACTTCGGCGATGGTTATAACGCACACTCCAATCCAGAGCCCAAGTTGTCCGCCAATGTCAGAGATCAGCTCTGTAACGGTCTTTTCAGGTTCTTCCGTCGTCAGAAAAACATCAGCATCTGACACGTATACATTGATCCTTGAGAAATCTTTTAGGGCATCCTTGAAGTAATCCTCTGTGTAATTTTGATAGAAG
Source organism: Allolobophora icterica (assembly GCA_963556255.1). Lineage (NCBI taxonomy): Eukaryota > Metazoa > Annelida > Clitellata > Crassiclitellata > Lumbricidae > Allolobophora > Allolobophora icterica. The sequence goes on along the minus strand of OY744603.1, from coordinate 26,193,695 downwards.
TCTTTCTTTTCTTGTGAAGGGAACCTTTCGATATATTTTTCCTGAGTCATTATTTCATAATCGACAGTTTCACCGTCAATGCCTTCGGATGGCCACTGTGACAGACTGTAAGACACGTCATAGAGAATATCGTCGCAGGATGGATGACATTTGCACTGAGAAAGTAATTTTGCATTACTCATCGCCCCATACTTCGCTTTCTCAGCACATTCGATGTTTTTTAAGAGTTTCCGAAGAACTTCAACGTCACAAGTTGGGAGATTAGGGCTGTAGAATTTAAAACACTTGTGGAATTCATTCGTTCCGCTACATTTCTCGATACTTTTGCAAGGATCATCCTTACTGCCGTTCCTTTCACCTTCGATATATGTTTCCGAAAGACAATAATCCTGCATGATCATTGAATACATTTTGCGCGTAAAATTCATCCATTTCGAGTCGTTCAAAGACATGACATCATCATCAGGTAGAAGATCGAGTTTAGTAGGTAGCGTGTTTTCGTAGCATTTACATTCTTTAAATATGTAATTCTGAATACAGACTTTCTCACAAGCCATCTTCCTATAAGGTCCGGCCAACTTCTGTTCATCGTCATTTAGAAAAGAATACTTCTTGTTGCAGTTTCCATAAGGCTGATCAAGACGTATCCGTCTCTTTGGAGCCAGGCTGAGTGTGGCCATCCGTCCAGGAGGAACGTCATATCCTTCCGTCAAAGGAAACGGTTTAGTTCCTGGAGGATGGATCACGACACGGACTCCTCCGGCTCCCGATAGGGCGCTGTCTCTGGCGTAGACCCCTGGCATTCCCGTGAAGTCCGAGTTACTGACTTCTTTAAGCATTCCTGTCCCAGCCAAGAGCATTACACTAAACCCGTTTTCAATTCCCTCGAACAACGGCGTGGAATCATCGTCCGCGGATGATGTGACATTCGTAGCAGTGAACGTATAACAGTTGAAAAAGTAAGGATCAAAGATCTTCTTAAATCTGCATTTCTCATTCCTGTAAGTACATTTCACAATGAACTCCTGCTCCTGATATCCATTGGCTGACAACATCTTAGTGGGTATATTAGCTGACAGAGTTGTACGTGAAAACATTTTATCATAGTAAATCTTCCATTCCGATTCCTTCAGTGACGTACTGCCGTTCAGTACTTTATAGTATTTATACATGGCTCTGATGAAAGTGTCGTTTGGATACGAATTGAACTTCTGTATGATCCTCTCGATTTCTTCGTAATACATTTTGAGCTTCTCTTTGATCCTCTCGATTTCTTCATAATCTATTTCTTCATAGAAATCTTCATAATCTATTTCTTCATAGAAATCTTCATAATCTATTTCTTCATAGTTTTCGTTCTCTGCTGTAGGCATGTCTTCGTCATCCAAGTCGTCAAGTAGTTCTATTCCTTCACTCAATCTCTTCACTGTGTAGAAATCAAAGCTGCCCAGGTTGCAGAGTGTGATATCTGGAAATGGAAATCCGACAGGCGCTATTTCTGTCTTCAGCTTTTTCGGGTACTTGTAGTAGCTTTGAAGTACATAGGACATTTGAACTGTAAAGAATATCCATGCTGTCGTGAAGACAATAATCCAGGCTATACGTTGTGGTGTTGCCTTAGAGGCTACGATCCGTGGAAAGCCTGCCACCGTCGTGTAGCCGGCAAAGTCCTCTACATAATCCCAGACAGCCATGACTTCAAATATCCAGTTCTTTACAACCTAAAGAGATTAAATTATTGTTTTATTATTGCCTAAGTCAACTTATGCATTGCTTTTTCAAGGACAAACTACTTTATGAAGCTTCCGGCCAAAGAGCCCATGGAAGGACGGAGCATCGGTGTGCACCCATTCTCTTAACGCAAAAGTTGATTAAACAGAATATGCACATTTCTTTAGTTTATCGTTTTAAATGGTTAATGTATGTTATTATTATTATTATTATTATTATTATTATTATTATTATTATTATTATTATTATTATTATTATTATTATTATTATTATTATTATCATATCTTATGTTATGCTTCGCGAAATAAACTAGTATGGTCTATTGTGATAGAGGTGGTCGTTCATTTTATTATTATTATTTTCGTTATTATTATTACTATTATATTATGATTATTATTATTATTATTATTATTATTATTATTATTATTATTATTATTATTATTATTATTATTATTATCATCATCATCATCATCATTATTATTATTAAGGAGCTTTTATATAGCACCCCTTCAAGACGATCTACTCAGAAGCGCTCCTAGTCCAACTACGGCTAAAGAGAGTAGTTTTCAAGTTTGTAAGAAGCAGTGAGTCAATGGGACCAGGCGGAGTGCAACAGGAAGGCCATTCCAGGTTGCGGGACCAGCGACCGAAAAAGAACGGCGCTGCATAATGGCTGTCCGCGTGCGGGGGACCAAGAGCTCGGCCTGGTCAGCCGAGCGAAGAGCAGATCGCCGCAAGACCCCCGAGGTAGGGCGACACAACTTCCGCAAGTATGGGGGCAAGTCCCTCCAGACAATGCCTAACCAGTGCAGAGACCCTGTAGGCAATCTGCAGCGGGAAAGAGAGCCAGTGCAGAACATCCCACATATAAAGAGAAACCTGACCAAATCTGGGGATGCGACCAATAAGACGTGCGGCTGCATGCAAAATCCGGTCCAAGCACCCAAGGCGGGCAGCTGGGAGGCCAGCCTAAAGGGCGCTACAATAGTCCAGACGGGAAACCACAAACACATAGACAACGGTGGAAGGAGAGTGCGGGAGACACCTTAACTGATAAAAGACAAACACTGAAAGCGCGTGAGTGGCGGTCCGATCGGAGATAGAGAGCAGAAAGGAGAGAGAACGAAAGGAAAAGTTTCGTAATAAAAAAAACTGCTGAGGCCGGTTTCGTTTTGGACGACAGATTGATGAACAGCGGAATTATTGGATCAAGAGAGCAATTCTAAAAGAAATGAGACTTAATTTAAAGTGGAAAGCCTGAGGCGTGATAGATAGATGGTAGAGGAGCTTATTAAAATGTAAAAGGAATTGTGTTACAGATGAGGACACAGAAAGCAGGCTGTAAGATTTACAGGAATTCAATTGAAGAGCAGGAAGGAGGCGGAACAAAAGAAGAAGGAGAAAAACTGTAGCCACAGAGGAGGACAAGAATGAAGAGGATGGGACAACAGAAGACAAGAAGAAGGAATTGACAAAAACCAGACCCGGAGCCAGAAGTGTATTAATCTTTTGGTCGCTTGTCAACTCACTTGTTAACGGTTAACAACTGGAGACGAAATGCCCTCAATGGATCCTGATTTTGTGTGGTACAACCCAGTAGACTACATGCACATCTAATTGTCTTGGCGTCGTCGAAAACGATCAGGAAATGATCATCCAAATGCTGACAAAACGCATACTTGGGGAGACGTGATGCCCAATCTGGGTAACTAGGTTCAGTCTTGCTGTCAAGACCTTAAACCTCAAGATCAAGGCCAAGGCCAAAACTTTTAATCTCAGACCAAGACCAAGACTTGTGGACCTACCTCAAAACCAAGACCAAGATTTTGATCATCAAGACCGAGACCAAGACTTTGAACCTGAAGACCAAGACTTTGAACCTGACGACCAAGAGCGAGAGAAAGACCCAAAAATCACAATCAAATCCAGACTTCTTTTCCTTACTGAAAATTGTCAAGTCGGAGTACTCGCTACTTTAATGAAACAAATTGTTTTATTTTATTCAAGTAAAACAACTTTAAATGCATACTGCAGAGAATTCCGAATTCGAATTTACAAAAGTCCTTCATGCGAAATGTTATTCCAAATGCCTGTTGCATTTTATAAAAACCATAATTCGCTCAGAATGTTCTGACCACCTAACTCTTGTGAGGCCTCGTAATTTAAAAAAAATCAACCCATGGCCTCGGCGGAGCTTCCAGATAGACATACAGCATTACTGTTACTGCTGCCGATGGTTTCCTGACCAACAAAATTCTTATCAGTCCTTAGAAGTTAGATATTTGTCGTATGACGAAAACAGGCTTGGCCCGGCCAAGCCTGTTTTCGTCATACGACAAATATCTAAACGCAAGAGAAAACTACTAACTCACCCCCACGCAAACGGCCAAGTTGGCCGTTTGCGTGGCGGTGAGTTAGTAGTTTTCTCTTGCGTTTTGTTAAATCACTGTGAATACTCCCAGTCGAGTCAAGTCTTGGTCTTGGTCTTGCGAAATCAATACAAAGACTTTGAACCTCAAGACCATGACCAAGACTTTGAACCTCAAGACCAAGACCAAAACGTTTGGCTTCAAGACCTAGACCACAGCTTTTAAAACGAACTCGAGTGCACTCGAGACCAAAACCTTGGTCTCGAGGACATAAAGACTGACTAGGTTGGACGTCCGCATCGAAATCTAGTACACGCAATTATATCAGTACAGCTTCAGACGTCAACTCTGATGGATAACAGAGGATTTTATTAGAGTCCCATTGCTCTACACAGCAGTGTCAAATTATCCAATCCCGTAGCAAGGTTGTTTCCATGAAAGATCAACAAGGTAGTCTAATCTAGGCTATTTGCATTCTCCTGGGGTGTGGACTTCCAGTCCACCAAAAGAAAAACACAACTTCCAACGTGGACCAATGCGGACTAGTGGGAGGGGAGGTTCAAAGTAGGTAATATTTTTCCGGGGGTTCTGACATTTCGATTACTTATTGTCGCCCAATGAAAAATCCGTTTCCCCGCATACAAATAATTAATTTTAAATCACTTACTTTGATGTGCAGGAATACGTTATTTTCGCAGACTAAGCAACATGCAAGGCATAACTCAGAGGATTACTTAGACATGCAACGTATGAAAAGCACTTTATGCAATCTGCAGAAACCCTTTGCAACGACTGACACCTGAACTTGAGTGTGCGTGGCTTTTCTATATAGTTGGTGAGCCCAAATGGGGGAGGGTGGATTAAACTAGAGGCACACGCCTTCGCAGAGGCATGCACCAGCAGGCTACAAATAATTATAATGGCCGGTGTCTGAGTTACTAAGAATAGATTCTTCCGCTGAGTATCGAGGTAGTGAAATTTTGCCCAGTACATCAATACACATCAAACGAATATCTACTTGATGTGGTGTACATCTAAACTACAAACAATAAAAAACCAGCGCGTGAGTTTTGCAGAGAAAAACGTCCATCCAGGATTGGAATTCTTTGATTGGTTTTGCGCACTCATCTATACAGAATTTTATTCGGTCGTTTGAAATTGCTGCAGTCATGTGTGGTATACCTATTGTGTTGTTACGTCCTACGTTTGATCTTTTGTTTAATTCGCATGTCGCCATGGAAACATTAACCAAGTAATAACTAGAGCCCTGAGCCGGCCGCGCCGCGCCGCCGCCGCCGACATACTGTGGGCGCCGCCGCCGCCGACATATTGTGGGCGCCGCCGCCGCCGATTTTGGTTTGTCGGCGCGCCGCCGCCGATGCCAATTAATTAATGCTTAATTATTTTTGTTGCATATTTCATGTTTTGCATGATATTGCGATAAATTGTTGCCTTGGTGCGAAATGGAAGTGGACATCTTATACTTACTTAGGCCCTACTTCATTTTATTTTCTGGGTTTCTTTGAGAAACTTGATCGGCAACACGAATTGGTATCGTCAATGCTATGAGCGTATGATATCACCAATTCGTGTTTTATATATATATATATATATATTAGGGTGGTTCTGACTTTCATGGGAAAAAATTAAAATTGTTTTTTCTTGACTTTCCGCTTTTAGTTGTGTTCCAATGAATATAAAAGAAATTTGTGCAAAGTTATAGAACATTATCTTGTCATTTAGGGGTAGCTCAATAACATTTAATTTTGACATAAAGGTATTTAAAAAGAAATTTTTCCATTATCCATCATTTTTAATATTTTCTTTACCTAATGAAACAACAATGTTTAATTGTTGTTATTATTAAGTGAACAAACTGTTAAAGTAGTAGTTCTAAATAATTTCAATTAATTAGTATGACTTTATGTTATTATGTAATAATAATAGGCCTATATGGCTCACAAATCATTTGTTGAAGTTTATTTTGACTTTAGCATTTCTTTCTTGCATTCTGTGATCATACACTACTTGAAACATATATTGTTTCTGGTTTTCTTTGTAATTATGGAATTGTACTCTTCAATCAAAGCAACTCCTCTTTCAGCATTGTCATTTACAACTTGCAGATGATGAATAATTTTTGAGGCAACTTTATAGTCATCATGAAGTTCCCATGTTTCAGGATCGCTTTTCAGGAAATCACTAGAGATTCTTAGCCAGTCAAAAAATAGCATGGAGTTCATTGTATGTTCATTGTATGTTCATGACCACAGATTTCTGAACATTTACCTACATTCTCTTAGGAGGCTCATCTTGGCCTGGTCGCTCGTGTAAAGCTTTCACCATTGCTCGTTTAGACTTGGCTGTCAATGCCAAATCCAAAAATGCCAAAGCCACGAGCTCCTCACTAAGGTACCACAGATGACCTGCAAATTTATTGCTGGCTACTTTGGAGAGAGCAGGATTTTCTTGTTGATAGCTATCCAGAGTTTTCAGTAAGCATAAATCATTCCAGCAACAATTTAGCAACAGCGGCTGCCTGTGTTTCTCCTGTGCCAGAATGTAGCTTGGTAACTTCAAGAAGTTGGCTTTCCCCAACATCAGATAAAATGACAGGTAGACGGTCAACCAAATGCTTGCCTGTCAGATCCGGAAGGAATTATCATCCAAGTGCACAACCAGTGTAGACGACGTAGTTGTTTTAAAAATATCTTTTAATTTCTTAGCAGTTTCTTCTCAATATTGTTCTCGTTCTCTATGTATTGAAGAACGGCTGATTTTCAACTTGTCTACATTGTGGCCTAGACTCTGAACTGCAGCTGCTAACACGTATGTTGCCTTCCTGTCACTTAACTTTGTCCTGTCCAAAGCTGCTGCCAGTCTTGGTGTCACAATATTTGTTGTTAGTGGCTTTTTTAAAGGAGTTTTCCTTTTCACTAAATTTACATTTTGACTGCCACCATCTTTGCATTCTTCAGTTTAATCATCACTACTAGAGGTTTCAAGAATAATTTTTTAATTCATGGCTTCCAAATATTGATCTTCTTTCTGCTTTCTCTCCATGCTTGATCATTGCCTTTTAGATGCCCTCATTTCTTCAGCAGCGACCTCTTTCTCTTTGGGCAAACAGACACTCTTTATCCTCTTAGATTTCGATTATGTTTAAGGCATCCAAGTGAACAATGTCAAATAAATTATCTAAGGCATCAACAAATTCTGTTTAATCTTTTTTGCTGAGGCTCAGTTTTTCTGTTAACATTTTCTTTAATTTTATCCAATAATAAATACTAATCGTAACTGTAATCGTAAAACTGAAACTCTATCTTTTGGATGAACAGTAATTAGGCTATGTTAGACAAGCTCTGACAACTTCAACCTCATTGAGCTACCTCTAAATATTGCTCAAATCAGCTCATATTTGGCCAGATTTATTTTAGTATGTACTGGAACAAGATAATAAGCGGAAATAATCACATTTCAAAATTTCAGATTTCAGAACCACCCTAATATATATATATATATATATATATATATATATTGTTGTGAGTGGCCTTCAGCCATCCCGCCATTATCATCCTCACGTGCACTTACTAACCTTGGTTAAGACGCACCTCGTTTGAAGCTAGAAGTAGGATGGTCTCGTTGGCTATATATAGCAGTGTTCTTGTGTCTACAGGGAGACCGGTTTTAGTTAAGTAAGGCGTAAGACGTGCACTGGTTGTGTCACGCATTGTAAGTACCCTTTTGTGGTCGTTTTCCGAGAGTGTACCCTGCGTGGTCGCTACTCATGTTTAATTGCCGGTTCTCGAGTTGTATCTTCCTTTGTGGAGTTTGTGCAGGCGTCTTCTCGGAGAGTCTGTCTTTTGACGTTTGGTTTTGTCTCGTATGTGTGAGTATCGTTTCAATTATGTACATAGTGTAAATATACGTTTTTATCAATATTGCGAAAGTCTTCGTTTTTCTTGTCATTTCTCATATTATTCTAACTCACATTTCACCTCTAGACTAACAAGCTAACATATGGGGGCTCGTCCTTAAGAATTTACCGTTTTCAGTTTTGTAAAATTGGAAATTGGAATTGCGTATTTGACGGACTAACATTTGAGGTCGTCCGAAGCTATTTGAAATTTTGAAAGTAGAATTTTGAATTGTTATAGTCGTTTTGTTTGAATTGAGTGCATAAGTTTCTAAAATGGAAAATTCGCTATCGTTTAAGCCTTTGAACATTGAAGATATTTTCGATATGTCTGTCGAAGAGATGAGGGAAAGATTAAGTAGTTTAGGACTAGTAATAAAAACTTGGAATGAGGTAGAGCTGCAGAAAATGGTCTGGGTTGCTCTTGACGAGTTAAACAGGAAAAATTTTGAAATTTGGGCACAGAAGGTTGACGAAGATATGTCTGTACAAGTGAAGGATGGGCCGACTAAAATGGTCGACGCTGGCTACTTGTCATTCTGTTCGTCTGGCTATATGTATACGCCCACTGGACTTTCTCGCAATATTGTTGTGTTGAGAGATACTAGTTCTTTGCAAAGCTTGGCTAGCAAGGAATTATTGCATGCTAATGAGTTCTGTGACACCGGTGAGGTACGACTTATTGGGGTTTTTTCGGGCGTCACGTTTTGGGTTTCTTTGGTTGAAATTCGAATTGAGTCTAAATTTGCTAACGGCACTATCTTATGTGGGTTGGTAGACCATTTGCCACCTGGCATTCACGTTATGATTGGTAACGACTTTAGTCCACAGGATGAGATAAATGTGGGCGTGACGACGCGCGCTCAAGTTAAATTGACCGATTCTGGCTCTTTACCTGTGTCGCATACTCAATCTGTAGAGGATAAGTCTGATGATATAAATGTGCAATTAGACGATAAACAAATTCAGGGTGTGTCGCTAAATATTTCCGATAGTTTGTACACCGAGTCTGTGGGAATTAATGACTGTGACAATACGGGACTGAATGAAGGTGATTTATCGAGTTTGTTCACTGAAACGGATGAGATTAAAGTGTGCAGGTATTCTGGCTGTGTTGAATTTATAAATGTGTTTTCTAATACTCCTGAGTTCTTTGGTGAGCCAAGGGCAAACACTTCGGATGTTGATGGTGTGTCGTCTGACGATTTGGTTCGGTTGTTTGACGAAGACAACGAGGATGATGTTGCGCCAGTTGACTTACTTTGTTTCTGTCAAGATGAGTATGTTTTGTCAACTTTATTTGCGAATGATGAGTCGAGTGAGATAGTGGTCGATGAACTGAATGACTGTGAATTGGTCAAAGGTATTTTGAATGAGTCTCTTGATGTTATTTCGAAGGATTTATATGTTGACTCGACTGTGCACAGTGATGATAGTTTCGTTCATAGTTTGAATGAGGTGAATGAGAATGTGTTGATGCCTCGTGGTTTTGTTCCGGATAGACAGAGTTTGACAGTACCTTTGCACCCGAATGATTTAATTTGTGAATGTAAGACTGATGTAATGAATTGGAGCTTGACAGGAAAGACTTTGCCTGTAGTTGATACTTCTGTTTCACAGAATGGTGTATTGTGTCCAGATTTGCATGTGACTAGAGAGGTTTGTTTTATGAGCGAATGCTTCGAGTTGTCAGTAACTTTGACTTGTGGTACTATGGTTTTTGTGAATGACTCGCTTCATGCGAATTGGCTGTGTTGTTGCCTTTCGTTTAGTTGGACTGTATTCCAAGGCAGTGGCATATCTTGTACAATGATGTCTGTTTGCCAGTGGTTTTCAGTTTACATGCATCGTAGATATTTGTGCTCTGCATTTCGAGTGTTTGGAAAGCACGGTGTTTTGTGCGTTGATGCGCTTGATTCTTCAGAACCGGTGGTTGATTCTCTTGTGAACCGTTGCACTGATTCTAATGCTGTTGCAAGAGTTTATTTACAGAGATATTCTGTTTTGGATCGTGTTGGTGGATGTCGACGGAGCGAGCGACTGCGAAGGTCGAGACGATCTTCTGCTTCTTCGACCAAGTTCGTGGCTATGGTGTTTCTTCTGACGACACTGTGCTACTACGTTGGTGATGCCTCGCTGTCGGACGATGATGTTTCTTCGACTGTGCTGCACAATGGCGTGCGTTGTCACTTCGCATGCGTGTCACGACCGAGGAAGGTAGTGGTCAATACGGACTACGCTTTTCGACGACAATTTGGACCATTGGTCTCTTCACTTGCCTATGTCGGTGTTGGGCAATCACGTTCAACCCCAGGAATTGGACTTTGCTCTTCGAAGGAAATTTGTTCACGTCGCTCAGGATCTTTGGAGTCAGTCTTCCAGTTTCCGGTTTTTCTTCTGGAGAGATATTTTCGGTAGTTTCTTTGCAGGAGGTTTTGTGCTTTTTGTTCGGATGTTTTCTTTTGCGATGGAGTCTTGAACTCCAACAATACATTGAGTATGTGTTACCAGACATTTTAAGTCGCTCCTCCATTTAAATGTATGGACTTTTCATAGACTTTTACGGATTGTCAGTCTGTTGCATTAAGCCTACATAGATGATTCTCTTTTTGTGTTGTAAACGTTTCAAGTGGACTGTTATGTTGTTGAACTTTAGAGATAGTTTCGATTCATGTACATTTGTAGTTTTTGCATGGTCGGAAACACTCTTAATGTTTCCTCTTTTTCGTTGTCGGGGGTCTGTTGTGAGTTGCCTTCAGCCATCCCGCCATTATCATCCTCACGTGCACTTACTAACCTTGGTTAAGACGCACCTCGTTTGAAGCTAGAAGTAGGATGGTCTCGTTGGCTATATATAGCAGTGTTCTTGTGTCTACAGGGAGACCGGTTTTAGTTAAGTAAGGCGTAAGACGTGCACTGGTTGTGTCACGCATTGTAAGTACCCTTTTGTGGTCGTTTTCCGAGAGTGTACCCTGCGTGGTCGCTACTCATGTTTAATTGCCGGTTCTCGAGTTGTATCTTCCTTTGTGGAGTTTGTGCAGGCGTCTTCTCGGAGAGTCTGTCTTTTGACGTTTGGTTTTGTCTCGTATGTGTGAGTATCGTTTCAATTATGTACATAGTGTAAATATACGTTTTTATCAATATTGCGAAAGTCTTCGTTTTTCTTGTCATTTCTCATATCATTCTAACTCACATTTCACCTCTAGACTAACAATCTAACAATATATATATATAATATATATATATATTCGTTTAATATCAATTCGGACTGACAAACCGCAGACGATTACACGTGGAAAGAAATGTTGCTAAAATAGTAATGTAAAGATGTTATCGAGTCTGAGCATGTTGACTATTGCAGCTATCATAGCACACATAAGTTCACTTGCATGGTTATTGTGAAATGGGACGTAGGCCTACTATTTGACAAGAAAGAAAAAACAGACGAACTAACATAATATAAACAAAAGATAAAAGAATTTTCTCTGGTGCCGGTCTTATATTACAGTCACTGTGAAAACTCATATTCCTTGACAGAATAAAATTTCTACACAAGCAGCTTGAGTGTTAGCAATACGTGTATAAGGTGCTGAAACACGGCTAACTGATTTTGACTTAGTACGTATAGTATCAAGAATGGTCTTTTCAAACAATGGTCTACATGTGGAGACCTTAAATAGCATGGCCCCAATTCAATCGGGCAGCAGACCACCTGGTAAAGTCATTGAAAAATTAACAGGGATGAGGCCACTCAGCCTTTGTATTACCGTACCATCGGAAAACGTATATATTTACATTTCACTTCATGGCTTGACAATAGCCTCTTACTGTAGGATGCTGTTATCCAGCATCTGCCATGTGACTTGGTGTATTAGGCCTATACTGTATCAGTGCATATGCAAGTGTATTCATGCAATATGCAAATGCATGTTGCTTCATCTGATTACAATTTGCCAATACCTATGCAGATGTATAGTGTAATTAAGGATGTTCATATTAGTAAGGCAAATGTCTGAAGGTGTCTTTTCTCTCAGTCCCTTTGTACGTAGTTGAGCTTGAGTGTGATGGAGTGGCTTTAGAGAACTTGGCTCTCTTGACTGGTCACAGGACCAACGGCTGTTTCTACTCTATAGTGACTCGTGCTTCTGACTAGGGCACGCCGCCCCGCGCCGCGCCGACGCCGACATTTCGTGGGCGCCGCCGCCGCCGATTTTTGTTCGTCGGCGCGCCGCCGCCGCCGACCCAAAATGATCGGCGCGCCGCCGCCGACACTATAACGTCGGCGCAGGGCTCTAGTAATAACTAATTTGCTTGATAGATCTACTGGTTGTGTGCACTACTGTACTTTCTAGAATGAATTATAATATATTAACACTAGATAGTTGCTCGTCCTAAGACGGCTTAAAACAATTTGAAAATGTATTTTGCCGTGTGCGAAATAAGCTCTATTGTGAAGTTGCTGGTGAAATATTTAGTCAATCGCTAGATGGCCTATTGTAGCGGAACGTGATGAATGTTTCTTCGTCTAGGTAAATTGGACCGTTTCAGCCTTTTCGTGACCTAAGTAAATTAGTTTAATCCAGTCTTGTTGTCAAGACCTTAAACCTCAAGACCAAGACCAAGACCAAGACCTTGAACCTCAAGACCAAGACCAAGACCAAGACCTTGAACCTCGAGACCAAGACCAAGACCAAGACCTTGAACCTCGAGACCAAGACCAAGACCTTGAACACCAAGACCAAGACCGAGACCAAGACCCAAAAAAATCACAGTCGTATCCAGACTTCTATTCCTTACTAAAAATTGTCCAGTCGAAATACTCGTTATTGTAATGAAAACATGAGTTTTTTCTTTTATTCAAGCAAAACAACTCTAAATGGAGACTGCAGAGAATTCCGAATTCGTATTTACAAAAGTCCTTCATGCGAAATGTTATTCCAAATGCCTGTTGAATTTTATAAAAACCATTTTGCTCAGAATTTTCTGACCAAGACGTGACCTGTGGAGCCTCATAAAAATTCTGCCATGTGAAAAAACACGGTCTACAGGTGCTGAAATCGCTAGCACACAAAGCAGCTTTTCAAGAACCGGATGTAAATGTACAAATTAATCGTGAGTCTGTTTTTAAATCATTCCATGGTAAATAACCGGAAGTCAAAATAATTGTCCAAAACAACAGTGAAGCCTCATTCACACCGTGTAAATACTACAACAATAACTGTATGAGTAATAATTATTGGATAAATTTGTAAAATTCTTGCCGTTTGTTAAAATTAATGACTGTTCATATTGACAAAAGTCTTGGTCTTGGTCTTGCAAAACCAAGACCAAGACTTTGAACCTCAAGACCAAGACCAAGACCTTGAACCTCAAGACCAAGACCAAGACCTTTGGTCTCAAGACCAAGACCAAGACCAAGACTTTTAAAAACGAACTCGAGTGCACTCGAGACCAAGACCTTGGTCTCGAGGACAACAAGACTGGTTTAATCTCGTTGGAAGCCAAGTAAATTGGCCCGTTTAAACCCATTAAGCTGGGCATTTTTACCCTTATCGCAACCTAAGTGAAATAGTTTATTCCCTTCTGAATCCGTTAGTTTAAAAGAGCAGCACTTTATATTTAAATTTAGTATGAATTGAGTTTGAAACGATCGTCCGTTAGAATGTGGACAGTTTGTAAACACTGACCTCATTGGTCATTGACATTCATTAGTTGGAAGCGGCCAATGAGAGGAGATATCCATGACTTGCATGCAGAGTTGACTTCAGCTTAATTTCTTTTCTATTATATATTTAATTTACAATTTTGCAGACAAGTGGTTGTTTGTGATGACGATCAGTAGACTCTGGATGTTGTATCGACATCTTGACGGCCAATCTGAAAAAGGAATTTAATACTGACTGCTGGACCTGTTCTCAGTATCACGCAATGGTCAAGGATACCTGCCCACGCTGCCTGCTTGATGACTTTGGAGCATATGGTACCTCAAAGTATTTGGTTATCTAATGAATTCACATAGATTGCTTATCAGAGTATCTTTGTTATTTGTTTCTGATTTAAATAAACTAAACTGACATGATATGTAAATTACATAGGTCTATTTCCACATTTACTGATTTGGCTATGACAATTTTCATAACCTTTAAGCTGGGTCTAAGTGATTACGAGCGACTTCAAACAATAAGCTTATCCGTAAAACATTTAAATTGCAGCGGCCATATTATCACGACTGACTTGTTAAATTGACCAGCGATTCATTACCTATTCTTTACCAATCTGGTTACACTCCTGCAGTGTCAAATACAGATTTGCTTGATTGTAATAAGGGGTCATTGCATAATTACGTAACGCCGAAAATGACCGTTTTTGACCCACCCACCCACCCTATAACGCTTCGTAACGTTTCCCTAGACCCACCCTCCCCAGCGTTACGTAACGCGCCCGGGTGGCGAATCTCTCTAAAGAAGAATTACACTAAACGGTAGGCCTAACTTCTCAGGTTTATTAACAGTCTTGTTGTCAAGACCTTCAACCTCAAGACCAAGACCTTGAACCACAAGACCAAGACCAAGACCTTGAACCTCAAGACCAAGACCAAGACCTTGAACCTCAAGACCAAGACCGAGACCAAGAGTCAAGACCCAAAAAATCACAGTCGTATCCAGACTTCTATTTCTTACTAAAAATTGTCCAGTCGGACTACTCGTTATTTTAATGAAACATTAGTTTTTTTCTATTATTCAAGCAAAACAACTCTAAATGGAGACTGCAGAGAATTCCGCGTTCGTATTTACAAAAGTCCTTCATGCGAAATGTTATTCGAAATGCCTGTTGAATTTTATAAAAACCAATTTGCTCAGAATTTTCTGACCAAGACGTGACCTGTGGGGCCTCATAAAAATTCTGCCATGTGAAAAAACACGGTCTACAAGTGCTGAAATCGCTAGGCCTAGCACACAAAGCAGCCTTTCAAGAACCGGATGTAAATGTACAAATTAATCATGAGTCTGTTTTGAAATCATTCCATGATAAATAACCGGAAGTCAAAATAATTGTCCAAAACAACAGTGAAGCCTCATTCACACCGTGTAAATACTAAAGCAATAAACTGTATGAGTAATTATTGGATAAATTTTTAAAATTCTTGCCGTTTGTTAAATTAATGACTGTTCGTATTGAGAATTCAGTCTTGGTCTTGGTCTTGCAAAACCAAGACCAAGACTTTGAACCTCGAGACCAAGACCAAGACCTTGAACCTCAAGACCAAGACCAAGACCTTTGGTCTCAAGACCAAGACCAAGACTTTTAAAAACGAACTCGAGTGCACTCGAGACCAAGACCTTGGTCTCGAGGACAACAAGGCTGTTTATTAACGGTCTCAATTACCTTATCAAACCGATCTACCGTGTAGGCCTAATAATCTATGCCAAAACCGATGGACATCCGGGTTGTGCCCTTCGAATTCACGGTAAGTAATCGAACATTTATTATTTCAATTATTTAAAAGTTCGGCAAAAGATACAAGAAACCCCCGACGGAATACAATTGTCCGTCCCTTAAAACAACCTGTCAAAGGCAACTCACATCCAGTTTCTTTTTGAAACTGTCAAATTTCTGGTTTTATGCGAATAAAACAACGAAAGTCTTGTCCGAAAAATCAACCAAGAACAACAAGATTGCGTCCGTAATTTTCGCAGACGAAATTTCAGAGAGTCTAACCAGTTTGGTCATTCGCCATTGGGCCGTATTTACAGAAATAGGTCACTCAGTAGCGTTGCTTCATTTTCTCTATGGCTCCCTACGAGAGCCATACCTGTGAAGGCCCGAACCTTCACAATTTATACTATTGCGTGTTTTTAGTTAAGTTTTAAGTCAATGGCTCGAAGTTTGAACTTCGATCACATCGTGTCTAAAGTGTCATTCAATGTTAATTTAAAGTTCATTATAACTTAACTGTTGGTAAAAGCGTTACGTAACGTTCATCTCCACCCACCCACCCACCCACATAACGTTTCGTAACGTTTTCAAGCACCCCACCCACCAACCCTTGAGCGTTACGTAATTATGCAATGACCCCTAATTACGCCTAGCAAGGAGGCATTAATTAAAGTCTTCAGGCTTCTTTGTAATGAAGATTTTTTAATAATGAGATGGCTCCAGTGTTATATAATGATATTAAATATAGTTTTGTTTTATTGAATTCCTGGGTGTTGTCACCTGTATTGATTACTTAAATCAAATAATTAACTCAGTCACAGCCTAGGATTCCTTCGCAATATGAGTCACATTTTTACTTGGCCGCTACTGCTAAACCCATAGATATATAAACCCTGGATGGTGCATGCAGTAAAATCTTTGATGCAACCATCTAATACTAGCCAGTGACGTCATAAGGTGCAGAAAGCAGTCTTTCTACGGCGCTGTAAACTGAACCTTTAATAATATAATCGTTATCGTAAGCTCCAAATTTCTTTGAAACTACCAGCTTATTGGAGAGCGCTGCGTCGTGTCAGAAGGGTTGTCCAGAGATATCGAGTAGGCTAATGTACAGTAATGTACGAGTCCGGTTGTAAGAGAGAGGAGGCATAGCAGCTGCTAAGGCTGGTTTTGTTGAGGACGAGATAGGGCGATCAAGCAGAACTGGATGGTATAGTTTGGCCAGGACCACCGACACAAATAATTTCCGGGCCCCTAGGCAGAGCAGTCACGGGCCCCTAAATTATCATTGGGCTTTTTAAGAAGTTGTTTGCGGCCCCCCGCACCCTTAAAAATCGCCGGGCCCCTGGGCATTTGCTTCCTGCCCCTCCCTCTCGGCGGGCCTGACTTTGGCTGGGAGTTTTGTGGGTCATGGGCGGCGATCATGGGGGTGTCGAGGGGGACAAGACCTCCCACCTTTAACAGTGGGGGGGGCACGCCACGCATCGGACCCCACTTTTTGAAGAAAAACCAAAAAAGTAATCAAATTTTCCTTTTTTTTACCAGATCAGTTCACGGCAATACATTTTTTACCTCGTTTTTGACCAGATCAGTTCAAACCTTTTTTGACCAGATCAGTTCAAAAATGTCCCCCTCAAATGTCAAACAAGATCGCCACCACTGTTGTGGGTAGTTGTATGTAGGCAGTGTTTCATCTAGTCTTCCTTCTAGCCATGTGAGGGAATCCCGAGGTGCCTAGATTAAACTCGGGTTGTAGGTTAGCGAATGGGCTTTGAAGTGGGTGCACTCTTAGAACCAGTGGAGTGGTTTAAGGTTGGGAGGGTTATTTATGCGTACTGATGAGGTCACATACAAATACAAATTTAACGACTATATTTTCTACACAAATGTTTTCTTGCAAAAGCTGAAACCAATTGAAACCAATTTATTTGTACCATTCCACAAAAACATTACGACATAATCATACATCAATTTACAAACGAAGCCCAACAAAAGCTTAAGCTTATACAAGTTAGGCTCCTATATTCCAATCTGCCATTGTTTTTTAAATCGTCATACTGAAAGTGTCTATTTTATTACAACAGTTATTAACACCATGAAGCAGACCACATGGTCTTCAATCATTTAATCACAATAGTGTTAGACAACTATGTTGTTGTAATCAAAGACTTAGCTAGGACATCTTTCAAACTGTGAGCATTTCAGGTTAGGTATCCCTGACTGTAGCAGTGTCAGGTTATCACAACTCTAGTAATTTTCGCCAAAATAAGGTTAGTACCACCACCAATGACATCAGCTCCCACAATTAGTAGTAACAACATTAGTAATGACAATACTGGTAATATTGATAATACTAATAATATTGGCAGCGACAATGATAATAATACCAACGATAGTGACGACGAGAATAATATTACTAATAATAGTAATATTAATAATAATTCTGATGATATTAATAACAATAATTATAATGATAATAACAAAATAACACTAATATTAATAATAACACCATTAATAATACCTGGTAGTTATAGCCACTTTAACAGTGCCAGTGATAATGTTAATAACCTTGGCAATAGTATCAGTGTTTAGTAGGAGTAAAAACAGCAGCAGTACCAACAGCCTTCGATATCAAGCAGAGTCATTAGTGTACATGTTCAACTAAGCAGTTTAAAATTTCTGTACAACTTGACAATATTTACTTCAATAATGTAGATGGTTATTTTTCATTAAGTGTACACACTGTTGCATGAGCCCTTTCACACGCTTTCGCTGCAACTGGTAAGCATGTAAAACAAACCGCAACTTTTTCTTAACGTCTGTCAAACTGTCAGTGTCTTTGTCAGCACAGTCACCAACATATCGAATTGTAGGAGCTTGTTTACATTTCAGTGATCTTGAGGTACCTCTGCTGTTCACATTGATCTGATCAGAGGTCTTTGTATTTTCAACATCATCTGTGAACTGTGGAAACTTTAGATTCAGTGGAGGTTTGCGAGTTTTCACTTTCTTCGGCGCCAAGTGATCCGGAAATGCAAAGACACTAGGAACAGCATCTGATTTTAAATACCGCCCAGAGCAAAATCCAGAAGTTTTGCTTTTATCAAATGCCTCCTCAACAAAATGATCCGAACAGATGTAACTCCCTGAAATTGGTTTGAAATTATTTTGCTTAGTTGCTATTATCCATTTTTCACACAGACCAGCATTTTTTGGAAATCTAAGAAAAACACAACAAATGGTAAGTTTTTTGTTCTTGTGCTGTTTGCATGGAAAACGTTGACTTATAATTGTAATCGTAATCTCAAAATCTCTACAGCGAAGTCGTGGTAAACCAGCTCATTCACAGCCGCTTAGTCAAATCATAATCGATAGGTGGGGGTGAAATTGGTTCCAGGTTAAGATCCAAAAGGGTCAATCAAGCAGACAGTCAGATGGCTAAGGTGGGTGGTTTTTACAGTTGAAATGGCAAGGGAGATAAGGGGATAAGGAGGAACCGGAATAACTATGGGATTTGTGAAAGAGCAGTGTTTTCAGTTTTGATTGAAAGACCTGTGGAGAGGTAGAGAGAGGTGAGGTCTTGGTGAGTTCAGCGTATAGATCAGATTTTGCCTTAATACTGCCAGGAGTTTGAGGAAGCCCTAATGGCGACATACGGTGATTTGAAATTTGGCCTATGCAATAATTGTTAACCATGCACGTATTAAGTTCAAAATCCTCATTCTGGTGTCCAAAGCAGTGGGTCTCGCTCCCCAATTATTGTTGATGTAATTCACCGGCCTCTTTCTGTCTCTTCGCATCGTCCACTTCGCTACACGAACAGATTTGTACGAACAGATTTGATCTTTCAGTTCCTCATACTAGAACAACTATCGTGCAGTCCCGATCTTTTTCCTCAATTGGCGCTTTATAAATGTTTAAATACAATACAATCCAACGTATATCTTCATGGTGAAAACTGAAAACGTGCCCAGTAAAATCACACGATTTCCATGGTGCATTATAATACGCCAACATAGCCGTATGTACATCAACAACTTTACAGTTCATATTACGTTGTCCACATTTGGATGGAACATTAAGAAATCGCCTAAAATGTAAATCAACACATTTTCTCTAGCGATTATAATTATGGCCTCGATTCTTCTCATTTTTCAACGAACTGGTCAGGTAAGATCTAGCGTAGGCTATTATGTTTAAAAATATTAGTCATTACTAACGAGTGAAACGTGCGTAATCCTCCAGTTACACGCCTTGCTGTGCACCCATAAGCAGCACATGATTTAGTCATCTTCGATAAATTTTTATTTCAATTAATCGACTCGGTTAATTATAAAAACAATGTGAAACAATTTGCCATCGATTGCACGCGATTTCATATCAAGCACAGCTTTCTGCCCCGGATGACGTCATTTACCATAGAGAGGTGTTGCCGTCGCACAAAGTTTAGATTTAGCGTGCGCGTTAGCTTGCATGCACCATCCAGGGTTTATATATCTATGGCTAAACCCTGTCGAGTGCAAATCCATTAAATGAATATCTAGCTTAGTTCGCTAGAGGGCCGAAGTACAGAGGAAATCGTTCCAGAAATCAAGTTCAGCACATGAACCAATAGGCCTATGGAGCGCAGCAATGCCAAATATAGACTCCTTACACACCAAAACTGAGTAGACAAATGACTAAATGTTTCAAGACTGAAAATTAGACCTAACTGACATATTTTTCATTCGTTGTTGTGATAACTGCCAGACGCACTTCTGCATTCAATTTCTCCCTTCTAAGATCAGCCGATTGCCAATTGTGATTTTCGTTTACGCCTTTTTAACAATCGTGAGTCAATTTCAGGTAATGAAATCCAGGTACACAAATGCCTTAACTTCATAAATAATAATCAAAAGCGTCATATATATGGCCTATAGGTTGCTGTGGCAAAGCAGGAGAGAAACATCGCCGGAAGATCTCTCTTTTCAAAGTAGCCTATATCTCATGGCGATCGTATTCGTCACTCTGACCTCCGAGATTCTATAATCATTGAAGTGTTCTCGCCAGCACCAGACTCTCTCTGAGCACAAAGCCGGAAGAGTGGAGAAAATCCTTGTACCGTGTAACACTTCTATGGGCAAGACAGTGACAGGAACAGTAAGCAGAATAAAGAATGGGACATCTGGACGATATTCAATCTGACTCGTAATCTTATCCCGGTTCACTATGACCCTGTTCTGTATCAGGAATTCAATCAGACAGATTACGACAAATCTCCTGTCAAGAATCTTCTCTTCACAAATCTCTTCTCATCTCAGGTTCTCTTCTGGTACCTTCCCACAAATCCTCTTCTCCACTTAAATCTTCTCAATTCTTTTACGTTTTCAACTCCCTCCAGTTTTAAATTCTCTTCTCTTCTAAAATAATGTTTTCTGATCGGAAGTTTTGTCATAGTTCGGTTTGTGACGTGACGGAGCTGCAGCCCTGAGGCACCTTGGACCAATCGCTGACGGCATCTGTCAACGTAAAGAATGTTGCCTTATTTCAATATTGTTTTTGAAGAATTAAATGACCCGTTTCTTTATTGCGAAGTATGCACTATTTGGACTTTCATTGTTAAATTACATTAAAAAGAGAAAGATGACATGACAGAGTGTGCTGATTCTGTAAACTTTATTTGTGCATGTATATCATCATCGTCGTCGTCGTCTTCATCACGGATGACGTATCCCTCTCCAAAACATTGGCGTTTAGCACCATGTGGAAACTTTTCGCCGTTGAATTTCTCATGGTAATTCGTCAGGTAAACGCAGGCTAGCCAGATGGTCAGATCATTCCAGCAGCCGTAACTTGGATACGGCTCACTGACTCGCCGTGTCCTTATCTGTATCCACTCCCATGACGTTGACCCGTCCCCTGGGAATTGCTCAGGTATACGGAGTAACAGCGCATCCTGGGCTGTGGCATGCACATACAGCACAGCATTGCGGGTCAGAACAATATCCGCCTATTGAGCATCATAATTGTAATCTCTAGATTTCTTCAGAGACCAAAAAGGGTTCTAAATCCGTTGTCGTTGACAATGTAGCTCTCTACATTAGATTTTAACTTAGTCATTAACTAAGTTGTCCATAATAAACATTATTAAGTAAACAGCTGCAATATATAGTCAGGTCTCTCAAGTATTTCACAAATACTCCGGGTGTCTGTCATAACCGCATAAGAAAAACTCCATGTTGATTTCTGAACGCTCGCAAGATGGCGCCAACGATAGTACTTTTGAAAGATCTGGTGTTCAAGAGAATAAGCAGAAAAATACGGTAGGAGAAATTGACTGTGGTTTGGTTTTGTGTTTATTAATGATGTATCTAGAGCAGTCTTCAGGACACCCACGTACCTCCTACATAGGCTCAGACAGTAGTGGTCTCAGCGAGCAGACATAACCAAAGGGTACTTCATCAATGATTTGAATTTTTCATTGAATTAATGACTGAATTATGACTGACTGACTTACTGACTGACCGACCCGACTGTATCTATGGAAGGATGGATGAATAAATGGACGAATAAATTAAATAAGGAATGAATTATTGAATGAATGACTGAATGAATGACTGAATGAATGAATCGATGGATGCATGGATGAATGGATGGGTGAGTTGGTGGATGGGTGTATGGATGGTGGGATGGGTAGAGGAATAAATAAATAAATGAATGATGAATAAAAAGCCCACAGTAAAATGAAGAATAAAAGTAAGAGACAATAGTAAGAACAGGACTTCATTGTAGCAGAATATGTTGAATCAGCAGCGAAACTTATTCTGTTATGCTCATTATGACGACGATGAGTATTATTACGGTGATGATGATGATGATGATGATGATGATGATGATGATGATGATGATGATGATGATGATGATGATGATGATGATGATGATGACGACTATGGTGATGAACATGATAGGTGATGACGATGATGACTACTATGGTGGTGATGATGATGATGCTCATGGTGATGATGATGATGACTATGATGTTGATGATGACGACGACGACAACCATCCAGCCACCCGTCAATCCATCCCTATGTCCATCGATTCATTCAGTCATTCATTCAATCATTCATTTCTTATTTAATTCATTCGTTCATTCATCCAATCACCCATACATAAATACTTGCATACGTACATACCTACATACTATACGTAGTCTATATACTAACGTGAAAACATACAATAACACATACTACTTACTTACATACTTACGAATCTAGACTTACATACTAACGAATCTAGACTGACTAAACTAATAAGTCTTCAAAAAAAGGCAGTTCGGATGGTGGCAGGAGTGCCTTTTGGGACCCATGCTGCCCCATTCTTCAGCAGACATAGACTACTAAATATAAGTCAACTTAGGCTAACACAAATTGGTAAATTTTTCTATCGGTTTGAACATAACAACCTTCCCTCCTCATTCTGTGACTATTTTATCCCAGGATCTAATATCCACACCCACCACACTAGGAACGCCGCTGCCCTCAGACAAGTCAAGGCTCGTACCAACTCACGACTATTTAGTATAAAGGCGAATGGGCCCAAAGTGTGGGAAACTATACCTCCCGATATCCGTCACTCTCCAAATACTAACATATTCAAATCTCGTTTAAAATCATTTATTTTGAATGCTAGTTAACTGACACTGGCGCTGTTACATTGTTTGGCAAATGCTGCTCGGTGGGCATGCCTGGCCTGGGGCTGCTCCTCTTCCCATTTACTTTCTTTCTCTCATACTCATACTTTCTATATAGGACTGATAGCACAGTGTCTTGCGATAGTTCTACTTTGAGTTTCTTTTGTTGACGTTTTGTTAAGTATATATATTGATGATTAGATAAGTTTAACTAAGATTTATTTTTGCTTTCTCTCATGCTTCCGCGTCAGACCCCACCTATGGTACGCCTTCCCATGATTAGACAGTCACTTAAATTACGTACAGCACTAGTAAGTGTCCCTGCCTAGCGGGATTAACCTCCCTTTAGGGCCACCCTTTGCTCTTACTATTCTTTAAAGATTGTCATGTAACATGTTTTGTTTTGGTGGAAGCAATAAACGATTTGATTTATTTATTGATACTACATACATATATACTACATACATACTTACATACATAGGCCTGCATAGACCTGCATACATGTCATGTTTCCATTGCCGGATAGACGCCGTACCGAAGCATGGGTAAACGGGCAACTGAGGAGCCATTTACACAACTTTTAAGCTGTGGCTATCAGCCGAGAACTTAGCAGTCTCACTTAGCTATAATTTTTCTGACCATACAATGTTACAATGGCAGTTGTCAATTAACCTAACTCATCGGAAGTCGACCGGATCTCTCCGACGGTATTATATGAAGCCATCATTTACTGAGGTCATAGTTTAAAGGCCCTATAATAATTGTTGCATTAGCAAGTGTTTGTTTAGACCCAGCCAAGTGACACTCCATTCTAACCTTAAGTCACAGTTATGGTAGTCGACTTCGAAGAGGTCATTGTGCTCAGCCAATTACCAGTGATATTATCGTGAACGAGAACGAAACGAAAAAGAAAAAGAAAAGTCAATCGTTCACGAGAACGAAAACGAGAACGAAAATGATTTTGAGAATGAGAACGAAATAGAAACGAAAAAGACTGGACTCAAAACGAATAAAAACGAGAATCGAAAATGATTTTCCGAACGAAAAGAATTGAAAATCCAACCATGTATTTTATTAAAAACGATAATCGAAAATAAATTCTTGAACGAAGTATTAAAAATCCAACCATGTCTTTTTATAAAAATTTTCGGCGACGCAGTTGAACTGCACGCGTGTCTATTAGACACGCGTATCTATTAGACACGCGTGTCACAAGTCACACAACTTCCTGTTTGCGTCTTATCTTGCGTCTTTGCGATCCCAAATTTCTGTCGAAGTCATTTTGTAAAATTATTAATAATGAGTCTAGTCATTTTTTTATACGGTAGGAAACGCTAAAGTATTGTATGGTAATACTTTGTGCATAAAGAAGATAACAATAAAAGGCATAGCCGATAATTATACAGTCCTGAACGATAAAGGAGTAAGGACAATCATGTGGTTTTCGCATAGCTGGTGGGCTATATGAGACATTTTCTGGTATTAGATTAAGTTCACTTTTGGAGATGCAAGAAATTTTTTTCTTTCTGATGAATAATTTATTCATCTTATGTTGACCAGTAATGTACGTGCTTAAGAAATATGGGCGCGTTTGCACACTAATATTGTAGTTTCATCAGTTTTTACAAGTATTTTGACAACACCCAAATTAGCAATGTCCACTCCGTTACCAAACCTGCTTCTCCATACATTTTAATGAAAAACCAAAGCAATACCAAATAACTACATGTTACTCTAAACTACACTGTGTTACTTAACTACATTTTTTAGTAAACTCATAATTATCAACTCGGTAACATGCAGTAAAGCACTGTCTTACACTATGAGAAATGTCCACTCCGTTACTGCTAATTTTACTCAACAAATTCAATCCACAACACTTAATGGTTATGTTTCACACATGTATAGTTATGAAGATATAAAAGGAAATTAATTCTATCTTAACACACAAAAGAGTGAGAAAATATACATGCAGCTGCTGATGTCTCATGCAGAAACAACTCAGACTATGGTAGGATATACACAAGTTTGTCTCTGTATACAACTGATGAATTTGCATTGTTCCATTGATTGGGCAACATGTCTTCTCCAAAGCATCTACATGAGCACCATCAATGAAATACAGTTTTATCAGTTATTCTTCTTTCTTCAAAGAGTTAAACTGGTCCTTTGCATTTGGAATATGACATTCCATATTTACCATGGAATCAGCTCGCCTCTTCAAAGACCCTCCAATTGCATTCGGTGTGCCTTTACCATGGCCAATTTAAAAAATCCCAGCTAGCCCTTTCAAATCCAAGACTATAAATCCTTGTACACATCAAATAGAAATTCTGTTTCTTTCGATATTGGGTGGTAGACCAAAGGGAGAACAAGTGGAGGTCTGTTATTTCTGGATTTTTCTGGCGCATATCAAGAAGTATTGGCTTAAGGTGTTCCCATTTTGCAAGTGGATCATGCCTGTACGAACTGGATATGGTAGCATATTTTATCCATTGACGTAGTCAAATTTCTCCACAGCTACTTACCCATGCTCAATGCTCAGGAGGGTCCCAAACTAGCATTAATGAAATGCTATTTTGTGGTGAATTACCTAACATTGGCCACTCCATTACTACTATGTTCAATCCGTTGCTGTGTTACAGGTAACGGAGTGGACAGGTAACGGAGTGGACAATTTCAACATAACATGAAATACATTTATTATCACCAACGTTTCAGACCACATTTTCCTACCTATCAATTTTGTTCATTTAGGAGTTGAAACCTGATAATTGCTGCTTACCGGAGCATCTTCAATGTAGGTTAATTCTCGGTAACGGAGTGGACGCCTATTAAACGTATCATACGTAGATTACATCTTTTAAACGAAATTGTTACCGCATCACTTCGAAAAGTGAGCATTTAAAGGGAAGTATACACAAGCACATACGTCATAAATGGTACAACTAATTTGCAGCAGGCATATGTTGGTAAGTAGGTAGTAGTGCAAGTATTTATGAACGGTAACGGAGTGGACATTATTTCGTGTGACAGCTGAAAATAATGCATTTAGCCATAATAAGTACTGTTTCATTTAGTGACAAACTTCTTAAATGAAAGGCGTTTCAATTCTGTTTACGAATCACATTAAGTCCTTGGAAAATTATCATTTGTAGTCGTATTTCTAAAATATTATTGCGGCAATGTGTGAAAGTGACGGTAACGGAGTGGACATTTTCACATTAAAATTCAACAGATAAAATAAACAGTAAAGCATATATCTAAAATAACCATGGAAACAATAATCTCCCCAATAGTAACTTCATAGAAATAATTGATTTGAAGAGAAATTATGGCGAGTTTGATTTCAAAAATCGTCGTGACAACACAAATGTCTAATTAATCTAATAGCAGAAAACGACTCATATACGTGACTGGCTAGGCCATGCAGCATACACGTAACTTTTTCATAAACGATTTTCCTTAGGCCTAAATTAAGTATAACAATATAAAGTACTTGTTGTTGGTAACTCGTAATTTTGTAAACCGGCATAGTATTTCCAAAATCAGGCCAAAATACAAAATAAATGAGATATTGAGGTTTATATAGCCTATGCTGACCAGACGCCCCGGTTTCCATTGACAGTTCTCTTCTGGATTCTGACCTGTTGTCCCGACTGCCTGGAGATATGTAATTTGCTCCGTGTTCATGTCTACTGAGTATTGACTCCGTGGTAGTATTTACTCATTTTATTGAACTTAAGGGGTGTTTCTAAAGGGCGTTTCGGGGATTTGGGACAATCCCTTTGAAATAGAGTTATAGGCCTACAATTAAAACTAAAAAGATCCCAAAACGAAAATTAAAACTAAAAAGATTCCAAAAACTAAAATTAAAACTAAAATGATTTGGAAAACTGAAACTAAGCTAAAACTAAAATGATTTGAAGAATAGAAACGAAATAGAAACGAAAATGATTGAAAAATTCAAAACTAAAACTGAAACTAAATAGAAATGATTAATACCTGAACTGAATAAAAACTAAAATAGAAATGATTTTCCGAACGAAAATAACACTGCCAATTACTTACTTTTAACATACGCTTGAAATAATGATCTGTTACAATAGCGCTTGCCAATTTGCCTGCAATTGCCACAAATAACATTTAGTGAAACCAGATATTGAATTTTTCAGGAAACTTGTACTAGTATATTATGCTTATGTTTTAAATACGTGCAAATATGCAATGTGGTCTACAATCAAGTTATGGAGAAGTTGGTACTAGATAATTATGCGTATTAACGAATTATCAAAATTGCAATATTTCTTTTTCGTTATCATAACACGATGTTGCCTGTAACATAATTTTGATGGTTATTTTCGCACAGCTATAGTACAAGGTCTTTCCTAAAATATTGAAGTGATAAGGTTCGCGCAAACGTTAAGCTTTTCTCAATTAAATGCTCAGGTCCACTAGTATGGAACTCCCTTCCTGATTTTCTAACGAATGTTAAAGTTAAACTCAATTTAAAATTCACCTTGAACGTTACTTCATTTTGTTTGCATGTCTTGAATAAGGCTCACGGTCACTAGTAGCACGGACCTGGTTATGAGCCTAATGCCTACAAATTTAAAGTGACAACCGACCACAGAGCAATTGTTGCTTTAAGTCACGGAATGGTCTCCAATCAGCAGCCCTTCGCGATGTCACCATGACAACAACGGTAGCGCATATTTTGTACGCCTCCCCAGCCCTGTGGGAGTATACTAACAAGAGGGATAGAGACAGGATGGACCGTTTTCTAAGACTGTTTTAAAATTCAATTGAAACTTTACTTGATTTGTTCTCTTGTCCAACGACTGAAGACCATGTTTGAATAATGAGCTGTTCTGTTCTTGTTTATATTTCGCTGTTTAGTTAAGATAAAAACATTGCTCATAAGCTTTTAAAGCTTCTATGCCTGTAACATGAGCAATGGGAAAGGGTCAACCCGAAATCAAGAGGGTCAAACGACTCGACCGGGTTCTCCTTTGACACTTCAACAGTAATATCTGCTTTCAATTGTAGGCCTACTAGTGAAAATATGTGCAACAAATTACTGCTTTGATAATTCAATCAGGCCCGGTTCGTCCGTTAGGAAAACTAGGCAGCCGCCTAAGGCAGCCGATTTTTAGGGGCCTCCAATTTTCCATTTTTCCAAATAAACATGAAAAAATAATTTCAGAATATGTATAAATTAAAAAACGTTGGATTATTTTTTAATTATTATTCGCTAGATGGAAGTATTATAGTGTTCGTGTAATAAATCGCAGGTGTAACCGTGAATTGATAAAAAAGAAAAAAAAGAAAAAAAGGTCATCAACTTTTTTGTAATATGAAATTCCAAAAAAGATGGATGAAATGACCATCCTTCGGACGGTTTGCCTAGGGCCGCCAAATGTCTTGAGCCAGGCCTGAACTCAATAAATGGCTATCTATAGTATTTCACGTCACCCTTGGAAATATCTAGTCTAAAATAATGACCCATTACAGTACCGCTATCGTAAAACACAGGGCATCAATCGGCAGATAATCGCTTGAAGTAAATGAAAGCGTAAAAGTTACTGAAAAAGGCGACCTTGAAAATATTCTGCGCCACCTTGAAAATACTTGAAGTCATCTTTGCAAATTATATATTGCAGGTTAAGCTATCCTTGAACATGTCTGATCTTACCTTGAAAAGCAGTTTTGTTTGCGTTTCATGTGTGTGAGTTTGTTCGCATGCATTTCTGAGTTTATCTTTATGAGCGTGTCTGTATGTGTGCATTTTGTGAGTGGCGAGCGAAACAAATGCCTAGGCGGCTTAGAAATGCATAATATAGGCCTACACAACTTATAGTTGGGTTTGTCGTAGAGTTGAAGTGTATGCCATTAAACAATTAAGAAAATATCCAGCAAAGACAAACGCCGATACTTGTAAATTTGAGAGGTGTCTACACGTAAATGCGTAGGCGGTTTATAAATGCATACTATACAATAGTTATATTTGGGGTCGTTATAGAGTTGAGGTGTTTGCCCCTTAAGCAATTCAGGCAACATAAAGTAAAGCAGACATCGATATCTGTAAACAGTCCTTTTTTCAGCCGGAACGCCCCGGAACGGCGTTCCGGCACCTTTTTTCAGCTACAAAAATAATTTATTTATTTTAATATTAAAAACAATAATTTAGTTATTTTAATTTAATTTAAGTGTTTTGAACTGTTTTCAGTGTTTATTGAGACTCCTCCCACCACCCAATCCCGTTTTTCTCGGGGTTTTACCCCACCCATAATTGTTCCGTTCCGGAACCTATTGTTCCGTTCCAGAACCTTTTTCTAGAAAAAAACAGTGTCTGTAAATTTAAACCGTGTGTACATGCAAGTGTGCAGTAGGGTGGAGTGAAAAAAATAAAATTTCTAGAAAATGATCGTAATAGTGATGAATAGTTGCCTTTTGGTATAGTTAGTTATCGTGCAAAATATTTTTTAAAAATTCGCCCGGGAAGATGTGCCCCAACGAGTTTTAAAATTTAAATTTTTTTTTTAAATGTCAAATTTACGAAAATTTCAAAAATTTTACAAATTTCACAAGCTAATTGTAACAGTGTTCAGGCATTTAATTACGACGTATTTAATGACCATGCAAGAGAAAATTTATATAATCTGCCTTCTAAGATGTGCCCCAACGAGTGTTAAAATTTGACATTTTTCACAAATTTGTCAAAATTTGTGACAATTGTATAAACTTTAAAAAAAATTTAAAAAGCCACTAAAATGGAAACTTAAAAAAAACTAAAACTGAAACTAGGAGGTTTCAGTTTTTATTAACTATAACTAAAACTAAAACTAAAACTTAATGTAAAAACGAAAACTAATAATAACTGAAACACCTAGCACGGGAAACTAATAATAACTGAAACTAAAACTCGAGGCAAAACTAAAACATCACTACGCGGCAGGTCCATAAATGTATATAACTAGTATGTAAGCATGTGTGTACCTACGGATGCACGTCCGTTTAGTACTTCAAAAGAGCACTTGCTAAGTTAAAACTTTTGTATGATATGTTGTGGTTAAGGCAACCTGCATACTGACTGTGATGAGTAAAGTAGTCTACTATCGTAGCAGTAAGTTACTTTAAGCCACCGTTTAAAAGAGTCTCTATGCAGTGTCCAAACAAAAAACGCTGTATTATACTGTAGTTGGACGGTGTGATAGCGGGACAGTCTATCCCTTTTCAGTTAATCCATTTGGCGAAACACGTACCTGCAGCTGGCCATGGCACTGCAAAAACCACTACGTCAGAACTAACGTATAATTCAACGTACTACTACGTTGTATATGAACTGAGTAGTACTACGTTAGATTAACGTAGTGATTTTCGTAACGTAGTTCACTACGTTAAGAATCTAACGTAGAAAAACGCTACCGCCAACGTAGGAACACGCTGACTATGGACTGAGTAATTCTACGTTAGGTTGACGTAGTATGGACTGAGTAATTCTACGTTAGGTTGACGTAGTTTTAGTAACGTACTATATACGTTATTAGCGACGTAATATCTACGTTATACATTTATATTTCCTATATATATAATTATATATACATGTATATATATATGTATTTATACATATAACATATGTCATCATATAAATGTATATATAATATATATATACATACACACATACAGGGTGGGCCAGTAGGAATGCACCAACTTTGAATGGATATAACTTGAACAATTGTTATCCGAACATCGTGCCCAATATACTAAATTGAAAGTAATCATCCACTCTACTACTGTGTCAAATCTTGCACAGATATACGGCACCGTTGTTATAAAATTTCGGTGCGGCGCACACCTCTCAATTTTGAATGTAAATATTGAACATCATGACGCCGCTCGCGGAAGAGGATAGAATTTTAATCCGAATTTTAAGAGCAGAAAAAGGATACAATGCACATCAGATGATGATAGAATTCCCTTCTAGAAAATGGAATAAATATGCTCTAGATCGATTGATTAAACAAATTGATGCTACGGGAACGTCTAACAGCCGCAACTGTGGTCGCAAACGTTCTGCGCGCACAGCAGCGAACATTGCACAAGTCCAAGAGTTAATTTCCAGCCAAGACAACAATCCAGGGACGAGTAAGAGTCCGAGCACGTGGTGGACATTATTGAGTATTTGTTTGACTGATGGTAAATTCACTCAAGATATTAATTGTTAGTACTAAGTGACTGTTTAGAACTGACGTCTTCAGTTTCAGACTTTTGTTTTTTCTTGCAGTTTTATGGCCAGAAAATGGCACATCGAATATTAATAGCATTATCTCATAAAGTCGTAACATTATCTCGTAGATATTTTGCAGAATCAAAAAATGGATATTTATCTTCAATCTGATATATTGGACAAGACGCTCAGATAAAAATTATTCAAGTTATAAGGCGTCAAAGTTGGTGCATTCCTACTGGCCCACCCTGTATATACATGCATATATATGCATGCTCTAGGATTTGGAGTTTATGATTATGGCTACAATAAATACATTATATATATATGTATATGCATATATGTCTTCGGTTTTGTGTATTATTTAGTATAATGTAAATATATATTTTACATAGATATATTTATATGTATATATATATATATATATATATATATATTTACGTGAATATATATTTACATGATTATATATGCATATTCATGTAAATAAATATGTAAGCATGTAAATATATATGCGAATACATATATTACACCAAACCGAAGACATGTGCATGAATAAATATATATATATATATATATACAGTATATGTAATCTCTGTATGCATCGTAGGCATAATCGTAAACTCCAAATTTCTAAAACATTTATAAAATATATATATTGCAGAAAAATTTAAAATCCACAAACACAAGATTATTTTGGCATTGTTTTAAAAAGTATCACATATCATCATCAGTTCCTGATGCCAGCCAGTTGGCGGCGATGGGTACAGTCATCTACATGCTTCCTTGTGCGCCTTTTGAAGTCCGAGTCAAGAAAGTTTACCTGAATGTCATCTTTGTGTGATAAGCAAAATAAATGTTCTCTACTGTCCTCGGCCACTTGTCATGTCTAGTGCTCCTCTCACTTATAAAAGATACAAATATAATACGCACTAAATGTCATCAGCTTAATATTAAAGCGGTCTACATAAACTTGGTGAGGTAACTGACGAGTTCAGGAACTGTGGCAGAATTTTCTTATTGTCTTTAATTTTCTATAATTTTGTGTTCTAGAAACTTGAGTACATTAGAACACTTGTCTGGATATAGCCTGTTTAAAATCCAAAAGAGTCTGAACCAGCGATCAACCTCCTCAACGACTGATTTCCTTCTGTGTCTTCTTCCTCATGGATGATCAAGCATCCGAGTTTTGTTTTTATGACGAAGGTAGGTAAGCTGCCGGCCGGATACCCAACCAGAAAACCCCGGTGGGTTGGCTGGAGGTAGGCTTTTTCCGTGCACGCTCAGCGGATATGGGTATGCTCCCTCCTCTGCCTTGGTCGCCCCCTGTGCAAAGGTGGTCGTGGGTCAATCTCTCCTTGGCTGCTTGGCTTCGGCTTCTAAGGTATCCGTCCATCTTTGTTCTTCGACCCGGCTTCTACATGTCTTTGCTTCCACCTACAACAGACTCTCACGCACTCACTTTGTTTAGTTTCTGAGAGAGAGAGAGAGAGAGAGAGAGAGAGAGAGAGAGAGAGGAGAGAGAGAGAGAGAGAGAGAGAGAGAGAGAGAGAGAGAGAGAGAGAGAGAGAGAGAGAGAGAGAGAGAGAGAGAGAGAGAGAGAGGGAGGGAGGGAGGGAGGGAGGGAGGGAGGGAGGGAGGAGGGAGGAGGGAGGGAGGGAGATAGAGATGGAAAGATAGCCAGAGGGAGGGAACGAGAGACTGGTTCAGTTTAAAAGACCACTAATATCTGCAATTAGGAGGTGAATAGTTACAGAGTTAAGAAATAAGACACTCTAAATTCTACAAAATAGCAGCTCAATATATGACTATATTATGTACAAAATACAGATATTATTATTATCATCCGTATAAAAATATTTACACACGATTAAATGTATCGTCACACAATTTTATATCTTGGAGCTATTAAACACAGCTCCCGTCCACCACTAACAGCTCTGTGCACAGAAAGTGGATGATGGTCTTTCAATGCAGTGGACTTCTGAAAACCCAGTTTGCCACCTAATTCAACATTGTAGGCATGAAAGTGATCAAAATAATCCAGCGTCCTCATTTTATGACAGACAAATAAATGTTGGAATCAACAGCAGCAGTAACAGTTACCTCACCAAATACTGAAAGACCTTCCTCAGACCTGAAAACAGCACAACATCCAAGCTGAAACCGGTAATGGCCAATCAAAAGAGTGTTAACCACGTAAACCTCATCAGAACAAGTCAAATCAATGCCTTCACTGATGCACGCTGACAACCTAGGTTCCAGTGCATAAAGCAGGACAGAAGTGCAGTTAAGAACTACGTGCTCAGAAGTATAAAGCTTATTGTTCAGCAATGAATGTGCCAAATCCATCTGAGTTCTTTCAGCAATGGTTTTACAGATATTTTTAAAGTTGCAGAGAGTGGATGCAAGTTTTCCAAAACGATGCTTAGCTTCAAAACGTATACACCAGTACTGTGACTAAGGACCACATTTTCTTTATGAACTCAGGATAATGCACCATAAAGTGATGTCTAGACAAAAGCTTTTCGTTTGGTTACAAGCGTTTGAAGCAGCAATGATGATCAACAATGAGGTATGCTAACAAGTGAGCCTGTGCAGCAGTTAGAACAGGTGCAAAAATTATATCGAAACAATCGAGTAAACATAAGAAGTTACCAGTGTTCATCAGACTCGGGCACTTTTGAGCCAACAACAAGAGGAAGGTTTCTTACCAAACACCAAAACTCAGCTGCTTGTGTTCTAAGTTTTGGAAGGGATATTTGCCGGTGGTTGACTGTTTTTGTCACTAGGTGAATAGCTGAAATGTAACAACGCATCATTAATTTCCACAATATTAAGCAAAGGCTTATCAATTAGTGGCTGGAGTATAAGGCCCAATTCATATGGTACGATGCCCTCCGGTAAAGCAAGCAAAGCAGTCAACAACACTCTGATCAGAGCAATGAAAGTAACGAAGATCGTTAAGAATGCACGAATTCTTTATGCCTGTAAGTGCAGGATTGTAACCTGCATCAGTTGGTTTTGCAGCACAGTCATCTACATGCTTCCTTGTGCGCCTTTTGAAGTCCGAGTCAAGAAAGTTTACCTGAATGTCATCTTTGTGTGATAAGCAAAATCTACAAAGATAGTTGGCAGAGAACTTTATAAAAATCCACACAACACATACATACATACATACACACATACTACATACATACATACATACATACATACACATACCACATACATAGATAGAGATACCACTTGCATACACACATATCACAAACATACATACATTCATGCATACACACATACCACACAGACACATATATGTATATATATATATATATGTGTGTGTGTGTATGTTTGTGGTATGTATGTAGGTATATATATACGTACCACACATACATAAATACATACATACATACATACATACCACATACATACACATATATATATACTAGCTGGTTTACCCGGCGTTGCCCGGGGTTATAAGTTTCAATCCCTGTAGCGAATAAGCAACAAATTTAGGTATAAGTTTCAATCCCTGTAGCGAATAAGTAACAAAAGTTAATGTGAAGTGAAATCCATACGGCGGCGCCATCTGGCGAATCTTTAGATATGCATGCCGGTGAAATTTAGATATAAGTTTCAATCCCTGTAGCGAATAAGTAACAAAACTTAATGCAAAGTGAAATCCCTACGGCGGCGCCATCTGGCGAATCTTTAGAAATGCATGCCGTGAAATTTAGGTATAAGTTTCAATCCTGTAGCGAATAAGTAACAACAGTTGATGTGAAGGTGAAATCCCTACGGCGGCGCCATGTGGCGAATCTTTAGAATGCATGCCGGTGAAATTTAGGTACAAGTTTCAATCCCTGTAGCGATAAGTAAAAAAGCTAATGTGAAGTGAAATCCCTACGGCGGCGCCATCTGGCGAATCTTTAGAAATGCATGCCGGTGAAGAGAATTGGCGGTCAAACACACAGAATCTTCTCGGGCGTCGCCATCTGGTGAATGAAAATAGGTCGACTGAAATTTGTCTGGACCAGGTATAAAGTGGGGGTTTTGGGAGAGGTTTTGGGCCGGGACACCATGGAAGCGGTGGAAATGGGGGGCGCGAAGCCGACCACTGGATGTGTAATGCCCACCCCCGAGACAGTAGTGAGGTTTGGAGTGAAAAGCTCGAAAGCTGTAGAAATGCATCGCTGTAAAAGTCGCGGTGCTACAGACTCTACAGATTCTTCCCTTTATTTATATATGCGTACCAGATACATACATACATATATACATACCACATACATACTCATACACACACATATATATATTTATATATATACGTACAACATGCATACATACATAGATACATACATACATACATACCACATACATACACACACATATATATATATACACCTTACCACATACATACATACATAATATTACATATATACATACAACATGCATATATATAAATATATATATACGTACCACATACATACATACATGCATATATACATACCACATTAATATATATATAAATATATATATATACCTACCACATACATACATACAAAGATGCATACATACAGACATACAAAGATGCATACATACATACACACATACTACATACATACATACATATACACACATACCACATACATAGATAGACATACCACTCGCATACACACATATCACATACATACATAGATACATGCATACACACATACCACACACGCATATATATATATATAATATATATATATGTATGTGTATGTATGTGGTATGTGTGTATGTATGTATGTATGTATGTATATATGTGGTACGTATATATGTCTATGTATGTACATATATACATATATATATATACGTACCACATACATACGTACCACATACATATATATATATATATATATATATATATAAGTACCACATACATACATACATACACACATACACATATATATATACGTACCACATACATACATACATACCACATACATTAGGGTGGTTCTGAAATCTGAAATTTTGAAATGTGATTATTTCCGCTTATTATCTTGTTCCAGTACATACTAAAATAAATCTGGCCAAATATGAGCTGATTTGAGCAATATTTAGAGGTAGCTCAATGAGGTTGAAGTTGTCAGAGCTTGTCTAACATAGCCTAATTACTGTTCATCCAAAAGATAGAGTTTCAGTTTTACGATTACAGTTACGATTAGTATTTATTATTGGATAAAATTAAAGAAAATGTTAACAGAAAAACTGAGCCTCAGCAAAAAAGATTAAACAGAATTTGTTGATGCCTTAGATAATTTATTTGACATTGTTCACTTGGATGCCTTAAACATAATCGAAATCTAAGAGGATAAAGAGTGTCTGTTTGCCCAAAGAGAAAGAGGTCGCTGCTGAAGAAATGAGGGCATCTAAAAGGCAATGATCAAGCATGGAGAGAAAGCAGAAAGAAGATCAATATTTGGAAGCCATGAATTAAAAAATTATTCTTGAAACCTCTAGTAGTGATGATTAAACTGAAGAATGCAAAGATGGTGGCAGTCAAAATGTAAATTTAGTGAAAAGGAAAACTCCTTTAAAAAAGCCACTAACAACAAATATTGTGACACCAAGACTGGCAGCAGCTTTGGACAGGACAAAGTTAAGTGACAGGAAGGCAACATACGTGTTAGCAGCTGCAGTTCAGAGTCTAGGCCACAATGTAGACAAGTTGAAAATCAGCCGTTCTTCAATACATAGAGAACGAGAACAATATTGAGAAGAAACTGCTAAGAAATTAAAAGATATTTTTAAAACAACTACGTCGTCTACACTGGTTGTGCACTTGGATGATAATTCCTTCCGGATCTGACAGGCAAGCATTTGGTTGACCGTCTACCTGTCATTTTATCTGATGTTGGGGAAAGCCAACTTCTTGAAGTTACCAAGCTACATTCTGGCACAGGAGAAACACAGGCAGCCGCTGTTGCTAAATTGTTGCTGGAATGATTTATGCTTACTGAAAACTCTGGATAGCTATCAACAAGAAAATCCTGCTCTCTCCAAAGTAGCCAGCAATAAATTTGCAGGTCATCTGTGGTACCTTAGTGAGGAGCTCGTGGCTTTGGCATTTTTGGATTTGGCATTGACAGCCAAGTCTAAACGAGCAATGGTGAAAGCTTTACACGAGCGACCAGGCCAAGATGAGCCTCCTAAGAGAATGTAGGTAAATGTTCAGAAATCTGTGGTCATGAACATACAATGAACATACAATGAACTCCATGCTATTTTTTGACTGGCTAAGAATCTCTAGTGATTTCCTGAAAAGCGATCCTGAAACATGGGAACTTCATGATGACTATAAAGTTGCCTCAAAAATTATTCATCATCTGCAAGTTGTAAATGACAATGCTGAAAGAGGAGTTGCTTTGATTGAAGAGTACAATTCCATAATTACAAAGAAAACCAGAAACAATATATGTTTCAAGTAGTGTATGATCACAGAATGCAAGAAAGAAATGCTAAAGTCAAAATAAACTTCAACAAATGATTTGTGAGCCATATAGGCCTATTATTATTACATAATAACATAAAGTCATACTAATTAATTGAAATTATTTAGAACTACTACTTTAACAGTTTGTTCACTTAATAATAACAACAATTAAACATTGTTGTTTCATTAGGTAAAGAAAATATTAAAAATGATGGATAATGGAAAAATTTCTTTTTAAATACCTTTATGTCAAAATTAAATGTTATTGAGCTACCCCTAAATGACAAGATAATGTTCTATAACTTTGCACAAATTTCTTTTATATTCATTGGAACACAACTAAAAGCGGAAAGTCAAGAAAAAACAATTTTAATTTTTTCCCATGAAAGTCAGAACCACCCTAACATACATATATATATACGTTCCACATACATACATACATATATACATACCACATACATACACATACACATATATATATTTATATATATATATATATATATATATATATACATAGATACATACCACACACACACACACATATATATATATATATATCGAGAATTTATATAGTGCCACTCAAAGTCAGAGGCGCTGCATGTGTGTATATTTATGTATGTGGAATGTATATATATATATACACACACATATATATATATATATATATATATATATATATATATATATATATATATATATATATATATATATATTAGGGTGTTCCTTATTTTTCAACTTTGGAATTCTCAAAGTCTCACCCCCTAAACTTGTTCCTATGGACAAATAAATAACTTGTACAAAATTTTAGTCAATTTGGTTAACATTTAGAGGTAACTCAACAAAGTTGAATTTCCTGAGGTATGCGTGTCTTTGGTCTCCAACAGTGAATGCTGTACATAATGCACAAACTACACACAGGAGTGAAATCATAGATTCAGATTTCTTCTTGCTTTCACCTAGTTATTTCTTTATATTGTACTTATCTGTTTTTATTTGTTTCGATAATAATACTAATAATAATATATAATATATATAAAGATACAATATTATTGTTACGTCATCAGCAGTCGCAGTAGTTTGGAAAATTTAAACGTGTCGCTATTCTAACCAAAAACCTACGGTTTTCTAAATTTCGGAAGCTATAATAGTCAAGTTGGACCTATCAAATGCATTCAACAGCCTACACCGGGACAGCATGTTGGCATCTGTCACCGAGATAATTCCGGAACTGGCCGCGTACTGCAACCTAGCCTACGCCGAGCCCTCGTTCCTCCAATTCGGCCGATTCACCATTCTCTCGCAAGAAGGCGCACAGCAGGGAGATCCCCTCGGGCCCCTGCTTTTCTGCTTACCACTCCAGCCGATTCTGGCCAGGCTAGAATCTCCTCTGGCCTTCGGATATCTGGACGACCTCACCTTGGGCGGAAGTCCTGACGGGGTGGAAGCGGACGTGGATCAAATCGAGAGAGGTTGCTCAGTCCTGGGCCTCTCGCTCAACCGCGCCAAGTGCGAACTTATCACCGCGCCCCCCGAAATCAGCGCCGAGAACGCCCTGATGCAGTTCGTCCGCGTGAGCCCAACA
Source organism: Allolobophora icterica (assembly GCA_963556255.1). Taxonomy (NCBI): domain Eukaryota; kingdom Metazoa; phylum Annelida; class Clitellata; order Crassiclitellata; family Lumbricidae; genus Allolobophora; species Allolobophora icterica. The sequence goes on along the minus strand of OY744603.1, from coordinate 26,154,289 downwards.
ACAGCCACACTCCTAGGGGCCCCGCTTTCATCAATGGAGGCCCTCTCCTCTACCCTCGACACCTGCGTGGCCAACCTCAGGAGGGCGCTCGACAAACTCCAATACATCGACAGACAGAGTTCTCTACTGATCCTCAGATGCTCCCTCGGTTCGCCGAGGCTCATGCACATATTGAGAAGCACCCCCTGCCACGATCAACCACGTCTGGAGGTTTATGATGAGCTGCTACGGACAGGAGTCGGCCGGATGCTTAACGTCTCGATGAACGACGACCAATGGTCTCAAGCCTCTCTTCCGATTAGGATGGGAGGATTGGGAGTAAGGAGGGTGTCCTCGCTGGCACTTCCCGCTTTCTTGGCTTCGGCCGCGGGCACCTTCCAAACCCAGTCCCTCATCTTGGGTACTATTTCGGTGACCCCTGACGCGGCACATGACTCGGCGAAGACTACCTGGCTTCAGCTTTCTGGGGTTCCGATCCCGACGATCACGCCCGGTCGTGGACAGAGACACTGGGACGGTCCGCTACTACACGCAGCCCTCTCGACGCTCGAGGACAAACTGCTTGATCCCTACGACCAGGCGAGACTGAAGGCGTCGCAGTCACCGCACGCCTCGGACTGGCTACACGCCCTCCCGATCGCTGCTCGCGGCCTAAGAGTGGATGACGAGACAATGAGGGTGGCGGTCGGCCTACGATTGGGTCTGGCAATCTGCGAACCGCACAAATGCGCATGCGGTGCCTACGTCTCGTCCAGAGGCGCGCATGGACTGTCATGCTCACTGGGGTTCGGCCGACAAGCTCGGCACAGCAACATCAACGACCTCATCCACCGCAGCCTCAACAGAGCCGGCATCCCGGCAGTCAAGGAGCCGTCCGGCCTATCCAGGTCGGATGGAAAGAGACCGGATGGCCAGACACTAATACCGTGGAGCGGCGGGCTGTCCTTATTGTGGGACGCGACGGTGGTAGACACGGTGGCTGCCTCTTACATCACGGAAACGGCGGCCGCGGCAGGAGGGGCCGCGGAGGTGGCTGCTACGAGAAATAACATCAAGTACTCTGAACTACAGAGGAGATACATTTTCATACCTGTAGCGGTGGAAACCTTCGGTCCCCTCAACAGAGAAGGCCTTGCCTTTCTATCTGAACTTGGTCGCCGGCTGTCGAAAACCACCGATGACTCCCGCGAATCAAACTTCCTTTTCAAGGGTCTTTCAGTGACGGTGCAGCGCTTCAACGCAGTGGCCTTCCAAGGCGCTATGTCAAAGCTGCCCGGAGCCAAAGAACAACAACCCCGTCTTTATGCATCGCCTTCTTAACGGAGCAAGAAAAAATCGCTCGCAATCGGAATAATAATAATAATAATAATAATAATAATAATAATAATAATAATAATAATAGTAATAATAATAATAATAATAATAATAATAATAATAATAATAATAATAATAATAATAATAATAATAATAATAATAATAATAATAATAATAATAATAATTAATAGAGATTCGAGTGCCATAGTTCGTAGTGAAATGCAGAAAGCCAATGAAGCTGAGTTCGTCAACAACCTTGAACACCTGTTTGACATTGCTCACTTGAATGCTCTTAGCTTAATTACAATCCAAGTAGATAAAGACTTTCAGATTGCCCAAGGTAGCCCAAGTCGCCGTGGCTGTATCATCTTTATCGACAGTGCGATTGCTGCAAAGGAACAGCCAGGAGCAAATCGAACCCAGGCAGCAATGAAGAGAAAGCTGCGGGCTAATCAACATCAGGTACGGGCTAATGAGCATGTGAGAGTCAATTTCTAGTAGTGATGACCAAGGCAAAGTCAATTCCAGCACAAGCAGCAATGCAGAAGATTAAGGAACTGTTGGTGGAATCGGAGCACCTGAGTTAATATTATGACACCCAGCTTAGCTGCTGTTCTCGATTGAACCAAACTGAGCGACAGAAAGGCAACAATTCTATTAGCAAAATTTTCTCAAAGTCTTAGTCATGATGTCCAGGAGTTAAATATCAACCAGTCGTCAATCCACAGAGCTAGAGAACATTATCGAGCTGAAATTGCTTCACAGCTTAAAGAACAATTTCAAGCATATATCTCTCTCGAGGTCCACTGGGATGGTAAACTCCTGAGAGACCCTACTGGAAAGTAACTTGTAAATCGATAGCAAGTAATAGTTTATGGAGCTGGAGTGAACCAATTGCTTAATTGGTGTTTCCAAATTGACTTCCAGTACTGGTGAAGCTCAGGCCTCAGCTGTAGCCTGCTTGATAGAAAGCTGGGCCTTGTCGATTGCACTGATTTCATGTGTTGTGATACCACTTCGAGAATTCATTGAGCTTGTGATAATTTTTCGTGAGGGTGTGTCACCACGCGGAATATCATTTATGGCTCCTGAAGGCATACATCATGCCAGGTGGATGTCAAAGGCATTGTCCTCTTTAAAGATATGGATGTTCCATGGCCAGTTTAAACTTGCCACTGAAGAAAAGAAGGGACTCTGGAACCGGAACATGTGCAACTCCATTTTTCACATCTGTGTCAAGGCCTGGTTCACGGCTTCAAATCCAGTTGCACCTTCGAATCATGATCTCCACTTCCATCAGCTCTTGGACCAGTACGAAACAGTGAACAGATCCATTGCCAATGCCGTGCAAAAGAAATTTGCTGATCACCTTTGGTATCTTGGTGAAGAACTCATTGGCTTTGCCGTTTTGATGCGACAGTATGTACAGTATACTTGTTGAATCCAAAAGAGCAATGGTAAAGGCAAATAATGAGAAGAAAGGTATAGAAGAGACTGCAAAACGTGTAAATATTGAAATAAGGAAATGCCCAAACATACGAATTGAGGACTTCATGACAGAAAATACTATGCATTTCTTCTGCCGACTTGGCATTCTGGCTAGATTCCTGAATTGTGACCCGGAATTATGGCCACAGCGAGACGATTATAAGGATGCCATCAAGACTGTTGAACATCTAAGAGTAGTCAATGACAACGCTGAAGGAGGTGTTCCCGTCATTCAGGAGTACAACAGTATTATTATGAAGAAAGAAAATCAGAATCAGCATTTACTTCGATTCGTCCAGGAACACCGTTGGCGGTTTCCAACTTGCAAAAATGACTTGTTTACTGCCACCTCGTTGCCAGGAAATTCACAGACAATTAGATAATAGGCACTCAGACTCAATTCAAGCTTCCTATACTCTCTACAGACACTGACTGTTAATTTTTACCTGCGTGAAGCTTGTAAAAATAATATTTCTAATTTGCGTCGAAAATGCATGATTTTGCAGAAATTAATGAAACTAAAGATCCTTTGAGTGACCTCTAAACATTTAAATATTCGCCTAAACTTTTACAGCAGTTGTTTTCACGCCAATTGGAATCAATCTGGGGGGTGAGAATATAAGAAATCAAACATTTATTTTTTTCTGTACTGCTAAGGAACACCCTAATATATATATATATATGTATATATATATATATATATATATACATTCCACATACATAAATATACACACATGCAGCGCCTCTGACTTTGAGTGGCACTATATAAATTCTCGATTGCAATTACATACATATCGTGCAGGCCACTCCCAGGATAGATCTGTTTTAAGTATTGACATATTATTGTAGAGGAATAAAACTTAACGTTTTACCTGTATAAATGCAGCAAGAAATTCTTTTACTACACACAAAGGAACTGACTCAACTGAGTAAGTACAACCTACACAAAGCCGCATCGTGCACAACACTCATACATGCATGCACACATCTATAGGCCAGTGTGCTTGGGTCGACTGAGGGTACCGCTCAGATTCCAATAACCTCTTACCGCTGAGCCACTGTGAATTGCGGCTTGCGATCTAAATGGAGTACAAAGTCCAGAACGCAAGTTGGCCCTGGAGGCAGATTGAGCGCGCGCAGTGTATTCATGCGCACCAGGCTAAGTACTGTTCAAAAGTTACGAACTTGTTTAATAAAGCTGTCCACGTTTGTTCTCATATTATGTGAAACACATTGCGTAATTTATAAAATGTTGAATTACTTGCTTACTAACATTATTTAGCAAACTCCTAGTCGCTTAGTTTGCATGGCTGTACCTGAACTACATTTAGCGTACAAGCACACGACATAGTTCTCCGCCCCATACAACAGATTACTACGTTAGAGCAGCGTAACGTATATTTTATACGTTAAGATTCAACGTAGTTTTCGGCTGACAACGTAGTTTTACGTCAATCACAACAGATTAATACGTCAATAAATTGTAACGTATTTTAATACGTTGGGCGCTAACGTAGTAATTTTTGCTCATGAGCAAACCGTGAACTGATTTATTGTGGTGAGCAATAAACGCATGCAGTTCAAATCAAATAAAAACTGCAGAATGGTTAGAAGAGAAGAGATTTTTTTTAGATAAGATACTTGAGAAGAGAATGGTTGTGTAAGTAGAATACTGCAATTGCAATTGTAATTAGCCGGTGTTTAATGCACAAAGCATCGACTGATGAAGCACCAAAAGCAAGGTGCAGTCAGATCAATGCCCAGAAAGTCATTCGACAGAAACAAAGGGGCAGTCGATAAACCAAATGAAAAGGATTACAATACCATGTAGTCATAGCTAGGTGAGCGCAGTTGTATCAACACGCTAAAGATTACTTTGAACGGGTTAGTTTTGGTTACCCTAAAATGACCCACATTTAATGCATAACCTTATAAAGAATCACTTTCGGTTCTCCAAACCCTGTACTGACATCATAATGACTAAAGCTTCCGTTAAAGGGGCCTAAGCCATAAACTTCTATGTATGCGGTAGGCAGTGGTAAAAGAATAAAACTGTTATCGCTAATTATGTAAACTCATGCAAGCAAAATATATGAATCAAATATATGATCCATAAGTCAATAGGCATATATCTCCGCCATCGTAAAAGCTCTAAGATCATATTAAGTTCGGCGCGTTCCATTAATAAAATTCTTTATAGGCCTAATTAAACTGACAGCAATTAATACGACACATTTCCACTTTACTCTCGGCTACTTATACTAGATTTTGCCATAAAGCTGACGTGATTTTGCAATTCGATGTTGCTGCTTATCCGGTAGGCAGTGATTAAACGATAAAACTGCCATCATTAATTTGTATAAGCACGCAGTGATATGCAGGATCGTCTTAAGATCGTCGTAGGCCCTTGGCACTCTAGCATTCATAGACTACCTTCCCTTGCACTACTTTCAACTGAAAATGACTTAGTACAGGACATGACGTTTGAAGACGTTATGTGATTTTGCTAATGCAAAGAGCCACAAATCTCACATAATGTAGGCTAGCACAGCTTAACTTAAACTGTACAAAAGTTTTTTAATTCGAATTTGCTGTTATTTGCAATCTTACTTTTTCCATTTTCTCGGTCAATCATTCAATATCAGATTTTTAGACTTTTGTAGGCCCTGAATGTTTCGTAAGCCATAGACACAGTGCATACTGTGCCTAGGACCTACGAAACGTGCCGAGGCCTGGTGATATGAAAATAGAACTGTGAGACCAATCATTATTGGCGCATCTCCGTCATCGAAAAACTCTAAATAATCTCTAAATTTTTACAGCGCTACTCTAAAGCTAAGTGCATGGCACAAGCTTTTTCACGATCGCTGAATCGTGTCGGAGATGTCAAAAGAAGGTCCGAGTCTGGTTGCCAGAGAGACCAGGTGGAGGAGGTGGAGGAGCTGCTAAGGCGAGATTCGATCAGAGTAGGATTTCTTGAAGACGTGGGACTTTATTTGGAGTGGAAAGCCTGCGGGGTGATATATGGGGAGCCTGAGGCGGATGATGAAGGCATCGGTGTGAGAACTGAAGATTTGCGGAATTCAGAGCGAAAATTGTTCCATAGTCGAGGTGCATTGTGGCATTTGGATCGGTTAGAGAACTTGAGGCGAATAGCATCTTCTAAGGCACGTATGAGAGTAGATTTGGAGGAGGATCTGGTAGAGCGGGGTGGTTGAACGGTGAAGAGGCAAGATGTAGGCTCATTCCTTTACCAGGACTACTAATAATTATACTGAATTCTATTAGGTACAATTAATATACGACACATTTCCACTGAAAGCCATATGCTAGGCTTTCAGGCGTTTGGCCATAAGCCGAGAACAAAGCAGTCTCACTTAGGTACAATATTTCTGACAATACAATATTACAATGGCAGTTGACAAATAACGTAACCATCGGAAGTAATAATTAATAAGAATAATAATTATATTCTTTATTATTTCAAGCCGACAGACGCAGTAAGATCACATTGAAACATGAAAGTACAATCAATATCTTAATTAACACAAGGTTGGGCAGCCATGCAAGGCGCCGCCCTAGAGGGTGGTTACGGGAGTCGAACCGCGTACCTTATGCTCTCCTGGCCATGAGTGTTACCACTACTCTATCTCCCCTCCCCAAAGTCGACTGGACTTCTCTAACGGGTTGTATTGCAATTGAACTTGAAGCAATCATCGAATGAAGTTATTATTATAAAGGCGCTATACTAATTATGGCATTAGCAATTGTTGGTTTATACGCAACACAGTGCGCCATTATGAGAACCTCTTGCGCTTACAAGGCCCTACGCGACTTCAATGAGGAGTATTGTGAGTTAGACACGCATGAATCGTAGTGCCAAGTGACACCAATCGACTTCGTAGACATGTTCCTTATCTTTGTCCTAGACATGCGCAGACAATTTGAACGCTTCATAACCTCTGTGCAGGACATACAGATGAAGGTGGACTTTGGCGAATTGGTACCAAATAAGGATGGCATTTGCCGTCCTGATCAGCGACCCACTCCTGAACCTTGAATCGGATGGTTGCAAATTCAACGCCGTGTACCAGCTTCCCACAATCGGTTTCACATTTAGAAAAAATGCTCTGCTTTTGATTTATGCTTTCCAACATGAAAACTGAGTATAACGCACGTTTCACTGACCGAAGTCAAAAGGAAAGTTTAACATTGGCTAAGGCCGCGCGCGATATCTCCAGTGGCACGATCCGACTCACTCATTGTCAGCTTCGTGGAGACGACAACCTAGGGATGACGAAAGGCCAATACACTCACATCGTGAAGAAGATTGCTGAAGGCGTCGTGGAGCTGCGGTTCACCAAATGCAACTAAAAATATGATAAAAATGGGTATCATCCTCCGCTACTGGCTCTCCTCCCGGTGATTTTCGGCGGGTTATCCACGGCGGGTTCCTATGCTGGTGGCCCGCAGGGGTTGCAAAAGCTGTGCAGAGCAAACTGACCAGCAATGGGGCTTTAGTCGAGGCTGGGCACCACAATCTCGACCTCGAGGTCCAGCTGCATGGGTCTGGGTTGTACCTCTGGAGCGAGATTCGCGGTGGTTGTTGTCCAATGTGTAAAGGATCCGGCCTTTACCTTGGGCGAAAAAACTAAAACCTCTGAGCAACTTCGACATACGGAAAGCAGCGGGGGGGGGGGGGAATGCCACATTTTCAGCGGTGTCTTCATGCGGGATGGCCTGACTGCTGTGGCTCGTAACATGGAGTGTGGAGTGGTCAATCTGGATTCTGGTTCTCTTGATGATACCCACCTGGTCGCCTATTGGATAGATGGGTCTACAGCCGTCTACTCTGACAGCTATGAACTGGATCCGCCTTGAGAACTTGCTCGACATTTAAGCCGACCCATAAGGACGCAAACGTTCCAGCTGCAGGTACCCCATAACGTGAGATGATGTGGCCGCCTCTGTCTGCTTGTGCTTAGGGAGCTCGCTGCTGAGCAGAATATTGAAGAAGTCGTTCTTGACCTACATTAGACTTCCGTCGCCCTTTTTCTCTATAAAACGATACCGATTGATAAGTTTGGTAGAAAGGGTTCAATCGCGACATGAGGAGGGGGCAGATAAGCACTGACGGGCTTGTCCACATAGTGGGTGATACCATATTGAGAATTCTTTCGGCTGGGGGTTTCGGCGCGCCTACGACGGACAAGGACGCTGCGACAAAGGGCTATGCGGACACCATCGAGCTGGATAAGTTGCAACTCATTGGTGGAACGCTCGTTCTAAGTATGGATGGCCACAAGGTAACCGGACTGCCCACAGACACACCACGATCCGAAAGCGACGCTGCGAGTTGAGATCGATTTATGGGGGTGGGGGGTCAGACGCTTCTAGTTAGAAATAGTGGAGTATGCTAAGGAGAGGGGGTACCAGGCTGAGGAGTATACAGATGGCTTTAGCGCCGTGGTAAGTCTCAATAAACGCTACGCTGACGAGAAGGACGCCGCACTGAAAGTAGCCGTCAGGTCGTAGAAGACGAGATGGGAGCCATGGCTAGAAGCCTAGAAGGTATGTGGACGAGAAAAATTCCGAGCTTAGAGCTACCGCCAAGCAGTATGCGGACGAGAAAGCCAACACCCGAAGGGTTACGCAGGTGATCAGGAATCCGCCAGGAGCGCATGCGTGCTTAAAGCCGGTGATGTTATGACCGGCAATTTGACCATAGGCAGTCGCAGGAGTTACTGGGCTCCCTCCGGGTGCATCAACGCTCCAAAGCGACGAGGCGAGTATGGCACAAGTGGTGAAAGTGGTCACCGACAACATGATTGCGCTTAATAGAGTACCATGAAGCCGTTGAACGTGACTAACAAGCGATACATAGACGTCGTGTTAGCTGCTAAAAGGCATTACCTGAACAACCTCAAGATTCTCAACTACAGCGGCTATATTCCGCCTCGGTCTAAAGACTCTTCTGAAACGGGCTTTACTGCCACAGCCAAAACAGCTCAGCCCAAAAACCCACTGCATTTGACATTCAACTCGGGTGTTAGAGGTGAGTGGACAACAATGCCTATCCCGGCTAATATTTTAGATACTTGGTTGCAGATTGGTTGTCCTACGCCCAAGCGTATATGGAAGTTTAGCCTGGTGAGGAGAATTGGTGTTGCTAGTCTCACGCTTTTCGTCCTGTTAGATTATCGGAAGTGCGTTTAAGAACGCCGGGGATAGCAATGTACGCGTATTTATCTCCAACACCACTTTGACTGGGTTTACACAGGAGTTTGCTGTCGACTATGACGAAGCATTCAATATATACAGGCTGACGGTCCTTGGTAGAACCATCACTAACTACACTTGGAATATCCCATTTTCAGATCTACATATATTTTAAAGCCGGGTAAACATAACACTTAATAATGGCTGACGTACCACAAGGTTCGAGGGTATATTTGACAACACGGAGAGATAAACATGTGCAAATATAGCCTAGACGATATGGCTGGTGGTGTAGGCTTCAGAGGTATGATATCCCGAAGCCCACCGCAGAGCCAATGGCCGCGGTCCCCCAACACCACATCGACTTTGTATCAAAGGATTATCACCGCCGCGACATCTACAGGGCAGCCGGGACAGTGACCGCGAGCGTGTGGCAAAGGCTTCCATTAAGCGATGAACGGTTCCTTTGCATCACTTTGCCGCTTCCCGGAATCCCCCACATGGAGTAACAATGCAAAGGCGGTATGCGAGTAGTATTAACAATTAACTATTGACTATACAACTATGCGAAGCAACAGATAAATAATTTCACAATCTTAACTTAGAAAATGCTTAACTAAGGGGCTCCTAGCCACATAACGGTACCGTGGCAATGGCTCTGTCGAGCATATCACTGCCGAGCTTGTCTCATTACACTGAGGATTCTGGAAGCTTACACTCCGGTGATTGTCACGGTGATGCAAAGTTTGCGCTGCAACAACAGCGGATGCCGTGGGAAGCATCGCAATGTTGACATTTTCAGTGGACAGTTTCATTCTGCTAGGGCGATATACATCCCAGGACAAACAAGCTTCCAAGTTAAAGCCAAAAAGAGAGGCGTTGAAAATTCTGCGCGGTCGAGTTGAACGTAACGGGCTGATAGAGCAACTATAAGAACCATGACATTGTACCAAACGCTAATTGTGCCAGCAATGTCGGCTGAAACCACAGGAAAATGCAGAAAATTGGCGAAATAGAAGCCTTCCTGAGATCGGAGGAGGAAAGTCGTGGAAGATCATGTAAGAAGTATAGAGGGTTGTAACTATAGCTAATGGGACTTACTCTGGTCTTGCTATGTTTTGTCTTGGAGCTGGGGTGGGTGGAGCCAATATGTTAGCCACTGGAATTTGTTTCGTGTCAGGTATTTTTCTCGAGGTTTTTGCTATGACGCCAAGTTTTCTTTTATCAAGTTTATCAATGTTTGGATATAATCGGAACCGGTCGTGAGCCGCAAGTGTGTTTGTAAGGCTTCGAAGCACGACTAGATCCGTGTTTTGGCTGAAAGTAACCTTGATTACATATCAAAGGCTCTGGAAAAAAAACAACTATAAGCGACGATGGACATAAACTTTTCAATTCAATTCAATTCAATTTATTCGGTAACCAACGTGTAAACAGTACAACAGTTAACAGAAGAATAACCTTTAGATCTCGCAATTGGTTACGCGGGGTTACCAAAGGGTTTGTACACCCCGCTTCCCGGAATCCCCCACATGGAGTAACAATGCAAAGTGGTATGCGAGTAGTATTAACAATTAACTATTGACTATACAACTATGCGAAGCAACAGATAAATAATTTCACAATCTTAACTTAGAAAATGCTTAACTAAGGGGCTCCTAGCCACATAACGGTACCGTGGCAATGGCTCTGTCGATTGTCTTCTTGTCTTCAGGCATAGTTAAAGTTTGCATCATTCAGAAATAGTCGGAGTTGTTTCCAAAAGCTAGCCAGAGAGGTTTGTTTGCGGATAGACGAGGGAAGAGAATTCCAAAACGGGGTCCAGTACACTTAATGGAGAATAGTCGTGTGTTTGTATGTGCAAACGAGGGTACATAGGGTGCTTGGTTTCTCGTCTGGTAGTGGTGTCGGTCGAGTGTAGAGCCGAATAAATTATCAAATACGGGTGGTAAGAGGTTGTGATCATATCTATACATGAGATCCCCTATCTGGACAAGCCTTATCTGCTCTATTCTAAGCAAGTTATGGGCGCAGAAATATGCGGCAGTATGCGCATTATATGCGGCACAGACGCAAAATCTAATCGCTTTCTTCTGAAGTATGACTAATATTTGTAGATTTGTTTTATAAGTAGAAGACCAGATGAGATTGCAGTATGCTAGTTACGGGTAAATTAGAGTATAATAAAGTGTAAGTCTGATATGAGGTGGTATTAATTTTGATGAGCAGTATAGTATCATTAGTATGCCAATCGTTTTAGCTATTTTATTTGAGGTACAATTTATGTGCTCTTTCCAGTTTAGGTGCTGGTGTATGATAGTGCCTAGAAATTTAGTGTGAGCTACCTGTACAATTGGGGTCCCATTTATGAGTAGAGGACGAATTGTAGAAGGACATGGTTTTTTGTGTGACCTGAATAATATGTAGTTTGTCTTTTCTATGTTTAATGTTAGTTTATTGGAATGGAACCAGTCAACTATAAAGTGAAGTTCAGAGGTTACTTTCTCAAATAAGGTGTCAATAGAGCTATGGGTGTAGAATAAATTGGAGTCATCAGCAAAGAGGACGAAGTACATAGTTGGTGATACATTGGGTAAGTCATTAATGTAGATAAGGAATAGGAGTGGTCCTAGGTTTGATCCTTGGGGGACTCCAAAGTTTATGGGTTCTAACTCCGAGGCACAATTATTAACAGACACAAGTTGGCGCCGATCCTCCAGATAGCTGCGGAACCAGTCCAGCTGAGTGCCTCTAATTCCGTACGTTCTTAACTTTTCCAGTAGGATCGAGTGATTCACTGAATCAAAGGCTTTAGCTACGTCGAGGAATACTCCAATTGAATATTCATTGTTCTCAATTGCATTAGAGATTCTTCTATCTTGTATTGACAATAGGGACATGTAAGTGGAGTGGCCCCGCTGAAATCCATGTTGAGATGGAAATAATATTTTTTCTTTAGTAATAAAAGTGTTTAGTCGATTGTACATTAATTTTTCAAATATTTTTGAGAAGAAGGGCAGAATAGATATAGGGCGATAGCTAGATATCTCCTCTTTTGATCCTTTCTTATAAATGGGGACAACTCTTGCCACTTTGAGAGCTGAAGGAAAGACTTCTGTTGTAAAAGAGCAGTTAACGATTTCTGATAGAGGTGAAGCTATTTTTGGTAAAGCTAATAAAGCTATTGTCGGGTCTATTCCATCAACACCTACACTATGAGTAGGGCTTATAGTATTATTTAGGTTTGTAATTTCTTCAGGTGTATACTGGGAGAGTTGGTGAAATATAAGGCTATGAAAGGTGAGATACAACATGAGAGTGAATCATCTGGTGGGATTAAAAAGTTACCGAGACAAAGAAAAGAGAACGTTTCTATGGAACTTATAAAAATTAGGAGATGCTGGATCGTCTCCATAAGTTGTGGTTGGGTTATTGATCCTATCATTCCAAGTGCACAACCACCATACGATTAGTGGGCCATAATTTTTTACTATTACACTCCAAAGGTTTGACCCGGCCTCGTGGTAGGCCGGGTTTCAAAACGGCGTCGTGCCGGCGTCGTACCGTTGGAAAGCCGGCCGCTATAGTATGGTTGGAGACTGTAGTAGGCTCATAGGTAAGGGCTAATTCATATTGCGCTAAAAGTCTGGTTGGAGGTTGTAGTAGGCTCGTAGAGCATTCTATAGGCAACGCATAATTTATATTTTGCTAAAGCCGCTGTGGAGCTTTCTGTTTGCAAGGAATAATTTGTATTGCGCTAACACCGTCATTTGGTATACAACTCAAGAAAATCTAGAAGTGTTTGCGTAGCAAAGAGTCATACTGATATATTCTGCATGTCCAAGCTAAAGTACGATAGGCCTACAGTGTCCCGCAAAGAAAGTGGGACCGCCTGGTATAATATCAAGTAATAAATTTCTGTGTAAGATTTTCTTCTAAGAAAAACAAGTAAATTGTTGCCAAATGATAATTTATACAAAATTAGAAATCAAATTCAACGTGTTCTCCTCGGTTCTCGACAGGTTTTTTTCTAAACGTCTGCGCCACTGGTCAATGCTTCTGTTTACAATCCGCTGAGAGAGTTTTTGCCACTCTTAAACAATGGCCAGTTTCAATTGATCTATTGTTTCAAATTTACGACGAAGGTAGACTTTTTGTTGAAGGGCACCCCAAATGGCATAATCTGCAGCGTTTAGGTCCTGGCTATTTGGGGGCCACATGTCTGGTTCGATGAAGGTGACGTTCTCCCGAAGAAGGAAGTTGATCGTGTTTCTTGCCGTGTGCGAGGAGCTCCGTAAAATGGTATAAACTATGAAGATGACGACTGGAAGTTCACGAAATAGTGACGTCACACGTTGAGTTAGAGAGTAAGGATATTTTTTCTGTTTAAAAAACCGCCCAAACCATAATTTGATATATATTGCACAAGATTTCATGAACGGTCCCACTTTTTCTGCGCCACCCTGTATGTTAGCATAATTACAACTACTTAATAATAGCAGTACTCCATACTTTTGTATTGTATTGTATTGTATCTAGAAATTTATAAAGCGCCTCTCGCAGAATATCTATTCAGAGGCGCTCTCAGCACAGAAGCCCCGGGGAAACAGAAATGCCTTTAGGGAACGCGACACCGATGAGGAAAAGCCAGTCATTAGTTTGGCCCTGAGCACAGGGGGAAGGTCATTCCAGATCGTGGGACCCACTACAGCAAACGCCCGGTGCTAGGCCAAGGCAGTTTTAACCCTGGGAACAAAAAGATCCAGCCGATTTACCGAGCGCAATGAGCGAGAAGAAGATACAGATAGCGGTTTTCGTAGATAGTTCGCGAGATATTTCGGAGCAGTAGGCTGCTGAGATTTAGAGAAAAGGAAGAGGGTCTTATATCGGATGCGCGCAGCAATAGGGAGCCAGTGAAGGACATCAAGCATGTAAGTAGAGATATGGGCAAACCGGGGGAGTCGAGCGATGAGCCTAGCAAAAGCATTTAGAATAGATTGAAGGGGGAAAGACGCTGCTTGGGGTGACCCATGAGGAGCGAGTTGCAGTAGTCCAAGCGTTAGCAGACAAATGCGTGAACTATGGTTGTAAAGACAGAAGGTAAGACCGAGCCCTGAGACGCCTCAGTTGAAAGAAGCAGGAGCGAGTCATGTTGGAGATATGCTATGTGAATGTGAGGGAGGTTTCAAGTGTGACACCCAAGTCGCGGACGGTGGAATGGTAGGTGTAAGCAGGAAATTTCTCAGTCAGCAATGGAAAGTTGAGTTTAGCAAGTTGCTGTCTAGTCCCAAACCAGATCAATTGAGTCTAAGCAGTGTTTAGGCAGAGACGGTTTGTCGACATCCAGTAGTGAAGGTCAGAGACAAGATGGTCAATGGAGCAAACAAGGGAGAGTTGTTCATTTGACGGACCATGTACAAAAGCCTGAGCATCATCTGCATAAAGATGGCCATTTGCCCCATGTTTAGTAAATAGAGACGGGATATCAGCAGTGAAGAGGATGTATACGATGGGACCGAGCGCCGAGCCATGGGAACACCAAATTCAACCTCTGTCCACTGAGTCCTGGTTTCACCGAGGACAACCAACTGTGAGCGGTCAGAGAGGTAGGATTTAAACCAAAGAAGAGGTATATCAGAGAGGCCATAGGACAGTTCCAGTCGCTGAAGCAGGATCTTTTGTATTCCAATTCCATTTCGCTTAAATATTTTTGCGCCACTGAAGAACATTTGACTGTAGCACACGACTGTTAATCTCTGTGCTTATTTTAGACAGATCTATGTTATTTTAGTATTTACATTTCTTCAATTGCTAAGTTGATTAAAAATGAGTTTGAACTTTCTCAGCCTTTTACTCTTCCGTTGCAACGTTGCTTGAATGAGTTTCAACTCCCTCATGTTTTTCCTCTTTGGATCTTCTACGACAACATTCCATCAACATCAAAAATAAAACTTCTAGTATTTCGGCGATAGTTATAACGCACATTCCGATCCAGAGTCCAAAATGTCCACCAATGTCTGAGATCAGCTGGGTACGGGTCATTTCAGGAACTTCCGTCGTTAGAAAAACATCAGGATCTGACACGTATACATTAATATTTGAAAAGTCCTTTAAGGCGGTCTTGAAGTCACTATCTGTGTAATTTTGATAAAATTCCTTCTTTCCCCCGGAAGAGAACCTTTCGATATAATCTTGCTCGTTGAATATTTCATAAGCGACAGTGTCTCCGTCAATGCCCTCGGATGGCCACTGTGAGAGACTGTAAGAAACGTCGTACATAACTTCATTGCAGGATGGATGACATTTGCACTCTGAAAGTAATTTTGCATTGGCCATCACCCGATCTTTCACTTTATCTCCACATTGGATCTTCTTGACGAGGTTAAGAAGTATTTCATCGTCACAAGTTGGGAGAATAGGGCTGCATAATTTAGAACACTTGTGCAATTCAGTCGTTCCGCTGCATTTCTCGATACTCTTGCAGGGATCCTCTTTACTGCCGTCCTTTTCATCTTCAGTGTAGTTGTCAGAAAAGCAATAATCCTGCAGTATCATTGAATTCTTTTTACGCGTAATATTCATCAGTTTCGAGTCTTCCACAGACATGACATCATAGTCAGGTACAAGGTCGAGTTCAGTAGGTAACGTGTTTTCGTAGCATTTACATTCTTTAAATATGTGATTCTGAATACAGACTTTTTCACAAGCCATCTTCCTATAAGGTCCAGCCAACTTCTGTTCATCATCATTTAGAAAAGAAAACTCCTCGTTGCAGTGTCCATAGGGCGGATCAAGGCGTATCCGCCTCTTTGCAGCTAGGCCTAGGGCCGCCATCTGTCCAGGAGGAACGTCGTATCCCTCCGTCAACGGAAATGGTTTAGTTCCTGGAGGATGGATAACGACACGGACTCCTGCAGCTCCCGATAGTGCACTGTCTCTGGCGTAGACTCCTGGCATTCCCCTTAAGTATGGATTATAGACGTCCTTCAGCATTCTGGTCCCAGCTAAAAGCATCACACTAAACCCGTTTTCTATTCCCTCGAACAACGGCGTGGAATCATCGTCCGAGGATGATGTGACATTTGCAGTCGTGAAAGTATAACAGTTGAAGAAATAAGGATCAAAGATCTTCTTAAATCTGCAGGGTTTATTCCTGTAAGTACACTTGACAATGAACTCCTTCTCCTGATATCCATTGGCCAAAAGCACCTTTTTGGGTGCATTGGCTGCCAGAGTTGTACGCGAAAACATTTTATCAGCGTAAACCCGCAACCCTGTGAGTGATGTTTTCATCAGTATTTGATAGTATTTATATATGGCTCTGATGAAAGTGTCGTTTGAATAATCTTTTGCTTTATTGGAGTTGGAAAGTGACGCGATTCCTTCACTCAATCTCTTCACCGTGTAGAAGTCAAAGCTACCCAGGTTGCAGAGTGTGATATCTGGAAATGGAAATCCGGCAGGATCTATTTCTGTATTCAGCTTTTTCGGATATGCGAAGTAGCTTTGAAGTACATAGGACATTTGAACTGTAAAGATTACCCAGGCTATCGTGAAGACAATAATCCAGGCTATACGCTGCGGCGTTGCCTTAGAAGCTACGATCCGAGGAAAGCCTGCCAATGTCGTGTAGCTGGCGAAGTCCTTTACGTATTCTCTGACTGCCATTACTTGAAGTATTCAATTCTTTACAACCTAACGAAAAGAAATTAAAGTTATTTTGTAATCGCATAAGTAAACTCATGTAGCGCTTCTTAAGAACACACCACTTTAGGAAGATACCGGCGTGAGAACCTAGATAAGCATGGAACATCACTGGACACACGTCCTCTTCACGCAAAAGTGGATTAAAAAGAACATACACAATTCTTTGGTTAATATTTATTACAAAGTAGATAGTAAACCACCTTTTGCATAGAATTGAAATTAACTTATTTTAATGCTCACTTGTTATTATTAACTTCAAGTTCTCCCGATTCGTCCGCAGATGCCCTTGTTATTTGGATACTAGGTGGGGCAGTGGTGGCGATGTAGCGAAAACAGTAATATAGGCCATATAGATTATTACCTCTGTGTTAAACTCTAACCTATATAGATTATTACCTCTGTGTTAAACTCTAACCTATATAGATTATTACCTCTGTGTTAAACTCTAACCTATATAGATTATTACCTCTGTGTTAAACTCTAACCACTGATCACTATGGTCTATCAATGATGCTGCATTTGATATTGTTTGACACGGATTTGGGGTGCCTTGCCCAATCGGCATTAATTCGTATTATCGCATTGTAAGGAATTTACTCAGTACTGAATCTAAGCTGAAGTAAGTGTGCACTGCACTATAATCCCCTTAACCGCCGCCATCCGCCGCCGCGACTGTTAGGCCCTCAGGAAGAAACCGGTTTCTTATCGACTGCTAGCCACGACCTGGTAGCGTTGCTTCTTCCTTTTCTCGCCTTAGATCCCGTTTTTCTAGCGGAGTCTCACGCTCTGGGAGCGTCTGTAAATGGTTTATAGATACCGCGAGAGGGGCTTTATAAATGCTCATATAATAATACAATACTATATTGACGAGCACCGATAAACAATGTGGGCATCCTTTGACGAGAGTGATTTCCTCATATAAGCTGTTTATCATCTAAAATTCAAACTCAGTAGGATTGAATAGCCGAAAATGAAAGTCAGTTGCTCCACGTTTCTGCAGAAAACAATGGAGGACTTGATCGATGAAAGTGACACTATCCATCACAGTTACAAAGCAATGATATGCAAATCGGTTCTAGGACAATCGCTCATAGGACGATCGCTCATAGGACGGTCGCTCATAGGACTATCGCTCATAGGGACTATCGCTCATAGGGACGATCGCCCATAGGACTATCGCTCATAGGACTATCGCTCATAAGACGATCGTTCATAGGACGGTCGCTCATAGGACTATCGCTCATAGGGACGATCGCTCATGGGGATGTCTTTTATGGACGACGTATTTCTCGTAATCGTTGTCTGCTTTTGTTAGTGATAATATGGTTACATTGAAGCGGTTTCTCGACGCAAAATCAGTAGTTGGGCTAGCATTGCAGATGGGCGTCTTCCCTACTGGAAAAGTTTTTTGCATCCCAGCAACATCTGCACCTGTTGAGAGGGTGCTTAGCTGTAGTGGACTCTCTTGAGACCTCACAGGGCAAGACTTGGAGACAGAACCTTGTATGATTTAGTTCTTATAAAATTTAATAAACATCTGATTTGAATGGTGGGATTATGTAACACTTAAATTGAGAATTGCGTTTACGTATTGGTCTTGAGGCTTAGGTCTTGGTCTCGGTCTTGGTCTTAGCTTTTGTTCCTTTGCACAACACTGTAATATGCACTCCGGTGTCAAATTATGTTCTAGTCTTGTTCCAGACATTGAAATGCTGTTATCTGTCACCTTTAGATAGAAACCCGTTAGTTGGACTATGTGAGCCCACAGCTGGGTTCTCTTTTATTTGTTTGCATACTGGTGAAATTTATTTTCCTAAAAGATTCAACATAAAGAGGCTAGCAATTCCCGTTTTGTTTCTCGACGCGGAGCTATAGGCCCATGAGTCCTGATGACAATTACAATTTACTGCTGACCTTCGCCCGTGAACTTTATTCCTGCTAAACTAATCGCAGACGTAACTTACGTAAGTCGGTAAGTGCGGAAATGTCAAATGGCTAATGCGCTACTTAATTGGTAAGCTTATAATACAAGCGCTGCGTCACGTTAAAGTACTAGTAACTATCAGAAATAGTTATGTAATACCCTTTATTTGCTAGGACTTTTCAACTTTAACATGGCGCAATAGACAGTTATTTGATGATGCTTGCGGTTCAATGTCTTTTTTAAGTGTTTAAAACTTTCATGAACCATACGTAAACCAGATAACAATGACACAATGAGCGAAGGCAGTTAGATTAAGAACACAACGTTCCATAACAGGCGGGACACGCAATTAAGTGTATGTCTTGTTACAGATTATGCAGCAACAAGCAGAGAAGCGGAAACGATTGGAAGACAAGCTGTGCGAATAACGACGTGTTGCGAGCGAACGCTTTCCCTTTCCTTCACAAGCTGTGCGGTCATCGCTCATACCCATCCGCAATCCATCCGGACATGCCCCAGAGGTATTGAACTGATCGTCTACATCTACGGCTAGCTTCATTCGTGAGGCTGGCCAGCGTCTCTCTTCCGTTTCTGGAGAGCCGCGGGAGGTCACTTTTTTCTTTCAGCGCTTTTCCATCTGCATCCAGCGCTACAACGCCATCGCATTCCGCGGCACGTTTACTAATGTTGCGGAGGACGAGGCCAGATTTTTCAGACATTCAACAACAGCTCCTAGCATAATATTTTAGACTCCTGAGGAGTATATACCTCGGGGGATAATAATAATAATAATAATAATAATAATAATAATAATAATAATAATAATAATAATAATAATAATAATAATAATAATAATAATAATAATAATAATAATAATAATAATAATAATAATAATAATAATAATAATAATAACAACAACAACAATAGTAATAAATTCTCGCGCCGCACAAACATGTGCAAAATGTTAGAAATTAATAACTGTGCCTATTTTGACGCATATAGTTTTTGCGAGAAAAAAAAATCAAAAATCAAGAACAACAAACAGTTGAACCCAAGGAACAGTTCTGCAAATGTTCGTCTGCCACCGATTTTTCTCAATGTATCAAGTGATTGTAATGGCTGCCGGTTGAAATGCTCTGGGATGCGACAGAGCGTGATTCCAAAGTTTCAGGCGGACAACCTTACTCTGGTTCACGTGGAGTTCGCACATCGTTGAATGCCTGGGATTTCAACAATCTCTTCCACTGTTCGCTTATGATTGGTGAACTGGGCAACTCAACTGGCTTGTTACCTTATTAACCGCTAAATTTCGAGCCCCGGTAGAGTTATCAAATATTACATTCAACATAAGTAGAATTAAACATGATAATCGCTGTCGTCCTAAGCACCGCGCTGTTTTTTTCCGGCATGATCCCTCTCGAGATTCTGATCTGGCACGGCGAATGACTCACAAGATTGGCTCTTGTGGGCTTGGTTTAATATTGCGCCGGATGTAAGCTGGTCTCTCTGACAAAGCTTTTGCGGGACGCCAAGAAATTACGGCTGTATGCACTACACACAACATAACTTTAGATCACTTTATATCATCCTCGGCCTCATCATCAGATGCAGTTAAATGGTTGCTGTCATATACAAAACTGACATTGAAGTCTTAACATATCTGTGGCCCTGCTGCAGCATAATCTTTGCAGCCACAAAACTTTCTTCCATCTACTCTCCTCTTCCCTTCTCGACTCGTGAGTAGTAAGTATTTCACTGGGGCATGGACACTGCAAAGAAGATGGAACAAGATGAAGACGGATAGCAAACTAAGCAATGTTTGCAAGCGTCTCTTATATGCAAGTTTGATAACCTCCAGAAAATCAGATGTTTATCTCATTAAGATTCGTAGAAGAGTCCAGAAAACCAGATCTGGTCCTTCGCGGCGGAAAATCAATCAACACGAGAGCACCGTGCACTCTCGTAAGCTAGTTCATCAATATGTAACAATCTTTCCGTTGAACACTCCAACTTTCCATTTAACCTCCGCTCTGGTTACTTTTAAATCTTTAAAATCTATGTTAAGATTCACCAGATTACTTACTTTGACAGCCATGTTCATGGCGCTTTTAAGGGCTTCTTAATTGGCGCTTTATAAAAGTCCAGATATAGGCCTATAGGCCTACTTACACAAATACTTACTTACATCCTACTAAGATCCGTATAAATGCATCTTGCAAACCACGCAGATTGCGTACGGTGACCCAATGAAAAATCAGTTTCATCGCATACAAAATGATTTCCTTGACTTGTGAATCACTTACTTTGATACGTAAGAATACGTTACTTTCGCTGACTAAACACGTGAGGCGGATTAGGCCTTAGACATGCAGCGTATGAAAAGCACTCTACGCAATCTGCAGAAACACTTTGCAACGACTGACACCTGACTTGAGTGTTCGCGTGGTTTTTCAACATAGGAAGTGAGCCCATAATTATGAGGGAGGGTGAATAAAATAATTACAGGCACACGCCTTCGCAGTGGCATGCACCAGCAGGCCACAAATAATTATAATGGCCGGTGTCTGAGTTACTAAGAATAGATTCTTCCCCTGGGTATCGTGGCAGCGGAATTTTTACCAAGTACATCAATATACGTCAAACGGATATCTATTTGAAGTGGTTGTACGTCTAAAATAAAAACAATAAATAATCAGAGAGCCAGTTTTGCCGACTAAAACATCCATCAAGGATTGGCTCTCTCTTGATCCGGTTTGCGCACTTGTCTATACAGAATTTGAGTCGGTCCATTGCAATTGCGGCATTGGTGTTTGGTATACCTATTGTGTTGTTGCGTACTACACTTATTCTTTTGTGGGATTCGCATGTTGCCGTGGGAACCACTCACCAAGATTCCACGACAAATGGTTTACGACAAATGGTTCACCGACAAATGGTTCACGGACAAATGGTTCACGGACAAATGGTTCACGATCTTCCAGCTGCTAGTTTTATCTACATTTTCATCGCTCATCCAGCTTCTAGTTTGAATTTTACTGTGACATGTTTCATCGATCAAGCAGTTGATAGTAAGATTCAAACATAGCTAGAAGCTGGACGGCCGATGAAAATATAGCTGAAACTAAGGTGGATTGCCGATAAAAAAAAATATAGCTCAAATTGGAAGCTGGATGGATGGCCGATGAAAATATGGCTCAATTAGAAGCTGGATTATCGCTAAATATGTAACTGAAACTAGAAGCTGGATGATAGTAAACCATTTTGTCCGTGAACCATTTGTCGTGACACCCTCACCAAGTAGGCCCAGCCTGGAAACTAATTTATTTTATAAATCTTCTGGTAGGTGCACCGCCGTTCTTTATAGAATGAATTACAATTATAATTTCCAATTTGGCAGACCTGTTGTTGTTTTTACTATAAGTGATGGTGATCAGTAGACAGCAGATGTTGTGCGCACAGTGCTGACATCATGGATACCACCGTGAAAAACCAGGAAAATTTATCACGGCAAATATCATTTTGTTCAATAATAAAATCATAAATAATTATGAATTACATATCATTTCCTGAACAAACATCTTTTCATCGCTGCACATTTTGTGTATCACTACATGTTAAAACAAGTCCTGAACCGCATGACCTTCTCAGCGACACGAAAATCGCCAAAGATACCTGCAACGCTGCCTGCTTGATGACTTTAGAGCAAAAGGTCCTTGAAAGAATTAGGTAATCTAATGAATTCATATAGATTGCTTATCATCGTTTTTTTTTATTAGAATGAGCAGTTGGTTGCTCCTGATTTAAATAAACTAAACTGACATAATGTAAATTACATATTTCTACATCTATTGCCTATGACAACTTTAATCAGTTTAAGCTGGTCTAAGTGATTATGAGCGATCTCAAACGATATCCATAAAACATTTAAATTGCAGCCGCCATATTACTACACATTTGTTCAATTGATAAGCAACTCATTACATATTCTGTTGGTTCCACTGCAGTTTTGCTAAATATAGATTTGATCGATTCTAATAATTCCGCCTAGCAAAGAGGCATTAATTGAAGCCTTCAGCCTTTTTTGTAATTTTGATTGTTTTAAATTACGAGATATCTCCAGTTTTATATCTGATATTAAATATAGTTTTGCTTTATTTGTATTCTTGGGTGTTGTTACCTGTATTGATTAATTAAATCAAATAATTGACTCAGTCACAGCCTTGGATTCTTTCGCAATAGCAGCCGCATTTTTACTTTGTCGCGACTGATGAACTCCTATCGAGTGCAAATCCATTTAAATTATTTCCAGATGAGTTCGCTAGAGGGCAGAAGTACACAAGAAATCGTTGCAGATGTCAAGTTCAGCACATGAACAAACATAAAGCGCAGCAATGCCAAATGTAGACTCCTTATACACAAAATCTGAGCAGGCAAATTAATAAATGTTTCAAGACTGAAAATTAGACTTAGTGCCATATTTTTGTTTCGCTGTTGTGATTACTGCCAGACGCTCAATTCGTCATGTCTTTGACCAGTCGATGGCCAATTGTGATTATTTTCGTTGACGACTTTGCAACAATTGTCAGTCAACTTCAGGTACTAGAATCCAGGTACACAAATGCTTTTAGTGCATAAATAAAAATCAAAAGGCGTCATGTATGAGCTGTCATGGCAAAGCAGAAGAGACACAACGCGGGAAGTATCTCTCAGTCGAAGTCTGGCTTTCTCGTTGCGATCGTATTCGTCGCTTTGGTCTTCGTTCTTCTTAAATGATTGACGTGTTCTCACTAGCACCAGACTATCTCTGATCACAAACTCTGAAGACAGGAAAAGTCCTGGTACCGTGTAGCACCTCTAAAGTTGCGAATTTGTGGCTTAAATGAACAGCGTAACAACCCTTTACGCCGAAGACAAATAGAAACTCTTAAAGCGTCAGTGAATTATTATAATTGTAATTATTGACTCTATAGCGCTGGTGTCTAATGAACAAAGCTTCAACCGATGGCGCACCAATATCAAGACATAGTCAGGTCAAAGCTTAGAAAGACATTCGAAACAATGCGGCGGCCATTGTTTGATAAACCAATTGATAAAGTTTACAATTCCACTAGGCATAGCCTACTAGGTAAGCGCAGTTGTACCAACACGCTAACATAACTTTGAACGAAGCTGCATATATTTAAAGCGAGTGAATTTTTTAACCCAAATGGCCCAAACTTAATGCATAACTTATGATTAAGCATTTTCGACCCTCCGCCCCATGTACTGACATCAACAATGACTAAAACTTGCGTTACAATACAAACTTATATGAAAACATTGTGTGCGGTAGGTAGTGATGAAACTCCTATTTTTTATTTTAAATTCAGGTTCCTTTTGGGGCTTTTCATTGATTTCAGTGTTGAATTAACCCTGTCATTGTTTCACACACTTTCACCTTGTATAATCATTGATGGACACCGTAAGCTAAGGATTTCGCTAGTTAATTGTAACATATCATAACGCAGTTAACCTGTTAAACGAGCTGAAGTTACTAAGTAGCCAGTTTAAATTTGCGTTGTTTGTATCATGGTGTTCAATAAAGTGTGTTGCATTGATTGATTGATTGATTGATTGATTGATTGATTGATTGATTGATTGATTGATTGATTGATTGATTGATTGATTGATTGATTGATTGATTGATTGATTGATTGATTGATTGATTGATTGATTGATTGATTGATTGATTGATTGATTGATTGATTGATTGATTGATTGATTGATTGATTGATTGATTGATTGATTGATTGATTGATTGATTGATTGATTGATTGATTGATTGATTGATTGATTGATTGATTGATTGATTGATTGATTGATTGATTTATTGATTTATTGACTTATTGATTTATTGATTTATTGATTGATTGATTGATTGATTGACTGACTGACTGATTGATTGATTGACTGATTGATTGATTGATTGATTGATTGATTGATTGATTGATTGAATTATTGATTGATTGATTGATTGATTGATTGATTGATTGATTGATTGATTGATTGATTGATTGATTGATTGATTGATTGATTGATTGATTGATTGATTGATTGATTGATTGTTAAATTTAAATTTGTAATTTTAAAATTTTGATAAAATTAATAAATCAAATGCTGTCGTAAAGTGCTGGCTCATGTGTCGTGTTAACAAAAAACTACGTGGGCCCTAAATACTTGCCTGCTTATTTGTTTACCTGCCTAAACGAATTTTAAAGAAATTCTTTGATTTAAAATAACTTTTTAAACTGAACAACATTCGGTTCTTTAATACGATATGAGTTTCCAGTTTTGAAAAAGGAAGTCTAAAATAAAAGTTGCAACTTTGTGGAGAAGTCGAGGCGAGTTGTGACTGGGGAACAAGAGAGAATTAAATAGGCATGTCGTGTAGAGCAGTGTAGCTGGGTGGGGAAGAGATAGGCGCGTTCCATTACTAGGATTCCTTTCATACTGACATCAATTAATATACGACACATTTTGTCCATACGCTCGCAGCGATACAACTAAGAATTTGTTAAGTCAATTGGCACATCCTAAAAGCTCTTAGGTAAGAGGTACGCTTGCTCCATCACTAGAATTACATGTGGGTCTTAAGACAGAATTATCATTTCGGTCGTTAAAAATAAATTTATGCACAAAAGAACTGCCCGACAAAGACACCAAGCGCAGTAATGATAAATTTTGACAGCAAAATTCAGACGACACACTGTCACTTACCTCTAGGGGATTATGTTCTAGCTAGATGTAGGCCTATAGAGTCCTATTCAGGACTTCGTAAAAATGCTCAATACCGGGTCTTAGACGACACACTGTCACTTACCTCTAGGGGATTTGTTCTAGCTAGATGTAGGCCTATAGAGTCCTATTCAGGACTTCGTAAAAATGCTCAATACCGGGTCTTAGTTATCTACTGAATGCATTCCTGTAATTTTAAAGTCTATGGTCTTCTTTCCAGGTCTTTACTTCTTCGATCAATAGGAGATTACACTCTGAACGAATTTTTAGTTGATTGATGTTTAATGTTTGGCTAGGAAGGGTTATAAATAGTTACACTGCTGCACCGTGACTAATGACTGCATGCCTATATACAGCCATTTTCTTCATGTAGTACTGGTACTCATATAATATACAAATTGATGTTCGTTAAAGATGAAGACTTTTGTGGTCTTGGACAGTTTAACAGTTGTGATTTCCAACAGGTGAAGTTAAAACTTCCAGCGGTAATACCACTATTGTGACTCTTAACCACCATGAGCACTTACATGATACGTTGATTCATTCACAGGGAGATTCTATAGAAAGAAACAAATGCCGCCAGAAGAGAAGAAAGTGAACAACCAAACCTGCCTCGATAGACTCGCAGTACTTGGTCAAAGCCGACAATATGGCGATATCCGTAACAGACCGTTCTTTCACAGAAGCAACAGAATTTCTGTTTAAAGGACGCTGACATAAATGGCTTAGTGACAACAAGTACCAGCACTTGAGGTATTGGCATTTTCAGTGAAGTACCTGGCCATCAGTGTTGGCTTAGGCCCTATTTGACTTTTAATTTATCTCGCTATTATTGTCATAAGTGTTCGAATTTGCCAAAGAAGCTTCGATCTTTGTGTTACTAATATTTGCAATGTACAATGCATTATTGTTGATGCCATTTAGGCTATGAAGTACACAAATATTTACATGATGCATAATTCTGCTACAAAAAGAAGAAAGCAATAATTTCTTTTGTTTTGATGTTACCAGTTACAAGTTGTTTTGACTCTAGCAGTTCAGTACCGGTAGTGAGATTTTTTAAATCTTCTAATTGAGAATCTCTTGTGTCTCTTGTGTCGTTGGAGAGCCAGGCTACATTATGCAAGTATCTATATAAAATATAAGCTTATTTGAAAATAAAAAAAACGTATTTAATACAAAATCATAAGCTGAATTCACGAGAACGTAAAAGAACAACACGCAATAATGTGCAACATATTGATACAAATATTGTGTTACTAATTTGCAAAAGATTTAAATTGCACATTGCTGTTAACGTTATAGCCTTACTAGAGGGCTGTGCATTTATGATGCATAGAAGTGTGCAGTTTAAATCCCATTGACAATTAATGTTGGTTCAAAATGTATTTTGAGTAAAGTCTCAAGAGAATATAGTAGTGTTTGCGCAGCACAGAGTCATACTGCTATATTCTGCCTACCTTAGACATAACATCTAGGTTACTTTAATATTTACGCTTCTTCAGTTGCTAAGTTGCTTCAAATGAGTTTGAACTTTCTCAGGCTTTTCCTCTTCCGTCGCTACGTTGCTTGGATCAGTTTCAGCTACCTCAGGCTTTACCTCTTTGGATCTTTTCCGACAACACTCCATCACCATCAAAATTAAAAGTTCCAGTACTTCGGCAATCGTTATAGCGCACACTCCGATCCAGGCTCCAAGCTGACCGCCAATGTCGGAGATCAGCTGGGTAGAGGTCATTTCGGGTTCTTCCGTCGTCAGAAAAACATCAGCATCTGACACGTATACATTGATCTTTGAGAAATCCTTTAAGGCGGTCTTGAAGCCACCACCTAAGTAATTTATATAGAATGTCTTCTTTTCCTCGGAAGAGAACCTTTCGATATATCCAAGCTGATCAAATTCATAAGCGACAGTGTCTCCGTCAATGCCCTCGGATGGCCACTGTGACAGACTGTAAGACACGTCGTAGAGAACTTCATTGCAGGATGGATGACATCCGCACTGAGAAAGTAATGTTGCATTGGCCATCACCCGATCTTTCACGGAATCTGCACATTCGATCTTCTTGACGAGGTTAAGAAGTATTTCATCGTCACAAGTTGGGGGTTTAGAGCTGTAGAATTTAAAACACTTGTGGAATTCAGTCGTTCCACTACATTTCTCGATACTCTTGCAGGGATCCTCTTTACTGCTGGTCTTTTTTTCTTCAGTATATTTTTCCGAAAGGCAATAATCCTGCAGTTTCATTGAATCCTTTTTTCGCGTAATATTCATCCCTTTCGAGTCGTTCAAAGACATAACGTCAATTTCAGGTATAAGGTCGAGTTCAGTAGGTAGCGTGTTTTCGTAACAGTTACATTCTCTATAGATGTGATTCTGAATACAGACTTTGTCACAAGCCATCTTCCTATAAGGTCCAGCCAACTTCTGTTCATCGTCATTTAGAAAAGAATACCTCTTGTTGCAGTTTCCGTAAGGCTGATCAAGGCGTATCCGCCTCTTTGGAGCTAGGCTTAGAGCCGCCATCCGTCCAGGAGGAATGTCATATCCTTCCGTCATAGGAAACGGTTTAGTTCCAGGACGATGGATAACGACACGGACTCCTGCAGCTCCAGATAGTGCGCTGTCTTTGGAGTAGATCCCTGGCATTCCGGTGAAGTCCGAGTTGTAGACATCTTTCAGCATTCTTGTCCCAGCCAAAAGCATCACACTAAACCCGTTTTCAATTCCCTCGAACAACGGCGTGGACTCATCGTCCGCAGATGATGTGATATTCGCAGTAGTGAACGTATAACAGTTGAAAAAGTAAGGATCAAAGATCTTCTTAAATGTGCAGGGCTTATTCCTGTAAGTACATTTCACAATGAACTCCTTCTCCTGATATCCATTGGCCGAAAGTATCTTAGTGGGTATATTGGATGCCAAAGTTGTACGCGAAAACAGTTTATCAGCGTAAATCTGCAACTCCGTGTCGTTGAGTGATGTGCTCTCATTCACTACACGATAGTATTTGTCCATGGCTCTGATGAATATGTCGTTTGAATAATCTTTTTCTTCATAGGTTTCGTTCCCTGCTGTAGGCATGTCTTCCTCATCCGAATTGGCAAGTGATGCTATTCCTTCGCTCAATCTCTTCACCGTGTAGAAGTCAAAGCTGCCCAGGTTGCAGAGTGTGATGTCTGGAAATGGAAATCCGTCAGGCTTTATTTCTGTCTTCAGCTTTTTCGGATACGCGAAGTAGCTTTGAAGTACAAAGGACATTTGAACTGTAAATAATATCCAGGCTATCGTGAAGACAATAATCCAGGCTACCCGTTGCGGCGTTGAATTAGAACCTACGATCCGAGGAAAGCCTGCCAGCGTCGTGTAGCCGGCGAAATCCTCTACGTAATTCCCGACTGCCATTACTTGAAATATTCAGTTCTTTACAAAACCTAGCGAAAAGAAATTAAATTTGTTTTGTAATCAACCTATGTTAGCAATTTTTTAAGAACAAACTACTCCAGGAAGATCCCGTCGTGAGAGCTCAGGGAAGAACTAGGCATCTGTGGAAACAGTTGCTTTTCACGATAAGGTGGATTAAACAAAGCATGCGCATTTCTTTAGTTAATATTTATCACAAAGTAAATTGTAAACCACCTGTTGCAGAAAATTAAATTGAGGCCTACTTATGTTATTGCTCACTTATTATTAACTTCAAGTTCTTTGGATCGTCCGTATATGCCCTTGTTGCTTGGATAGGGGCCTACGTGGTGTGACAGTGGTGGCGACCACGCTAGGCGAGTTACCGAAACAGTTCGAGATCTGTGCAGGAGAACAACAATATATAGGCCTATTACCTCTATGTTTATTAAACTCTAACCACCGATCTCTTTGGTCTAGGACTCTAGGTTAATGGTGATGCTGTATTCGGTACTGTTTGACACAGATTTGGCGTGCCTTGCACAACCCGTTGTAATTGGTATTATAACTTTGTGAGGAATTTACTACTAATTGAATGTTAACACAGCAGAAAACTGCAAGCCTTCTAAACAAATATCTGTAATTATTGAAACCGATAATGGCTAATAGTTTTTAAATAGTCTTGTGGTATTTACATAGCATAACATAACATAACATGGGTTTTAAGTGGTTCAGAAGATGGTTCCATGGCAAAATGGCCTGGACAAAATGTCATAAAGACAAAAATTGTCATCAGACAACATGTCACCGAGAAACTGTCATGGACAAAATGGAACGGACAGAATGTCTAAAAGGTCGATTTCAGGATCAGTTCAATTAACCACACATAGGGCCTATCAGTTGGTACAGATCAGGTCTTTTAGGTCTCAGCAGTGGGATCACATCAGAACTCATTCATGGCAATTCTGATTAAAAGAATATCATGCGCCAATTGTATACTGGTGCAAACCTACATATTCTGCTAAATAAATATCTGTCGCATCTCAGAACAATTCAACCGACAATCATTACAATCACGGGACACAATGGAAAGCGTGATTCCAAAGTTTCAGCCGGACTACCTTACTCTTTAATTTCCGTCGAGTTTCGCATCGTTGAATACCTGCAAGGACCGTGTTTACACAAATGAGCTGTGATCACAGCGAAGCAGTCTCTTCCACTTGTTTGCTTATGATGGGTGAACTGAACAACTCAATTGGTTCGTTACTGTATCTTATTACCCGCTAAATTTCCAACTCAAGTAGGTTATACAATATTACATTTAACTTAATTACTAGCATCAACCATGATAATCGCTGTCCGAGAAATTACGGCTTTATACGCTAAGTTTTATAGCTTTATACAATAGATCACTTTACAATCATCATCCTCGGCCTCATTTGCATAAAAAGTTAAAGGGTTCCAGTCACAGCCAGAATTTACCTTGTATCCTTAGCTTATCTGTGGCCCTGCTGGAGCCTAATTTTGGCAGCCCCATGACTTCCATCTTGTCCCCTCTTCCCTTCTCAATCTTTTAATAGTGAGTATTTCACTGGGAGTATGGACGCCTGCAAAGAGGAAGGGACAAGATGAAGGAGGGAAACAAACTAAGTAATGTTTGCAGCGACCATTATGGGCAATTTTTTAAATGTCCAGCATAGCAGATGTATATCTTATTAAGGTTCGTAGAAGAGTCCAGAAAACCAGATCTGGTCCTTCGCGACCGAACATCATTCAAAATGACAGCGCCGTGCACTCTCATAAGCTAGTCCATCAATACATAACCATCTTTCCGTTAAACACTCGAATTTTCCGTTTAATCTCCGCTCTAGCTCCTTTTAAATCTTTTAAGTCTATGTTAAGATTCATCTGATTAGTTAGTTTTGATAGCCATGATGTTCATGGCACTTTTGAGGGGTTCTAAAATGCACTTTATAAAAGTCCACAAACTCCAGATACATACACATATCCCACTAAGAACCGTATACTTATAAGACTGCGTACTGTGCGCAATGATATCCGTTCACCACATACAAAATGAGTTGCTTTACTTTTGAATCACTTACTTTGATGAGTAGGAAATAATTATTTTCGCGGATTAATCAACATGCAATACTAAACTCAGCAGATTACATAGACGTGCAGCCTACGCAGAGGACTACATGTATTCTGCAGAAACACTTTGCACCGACTGACAACTGGACTTGAGTGCTTGCGTGGGGTTTCTGCGTAGAAGGTGAGTTCATAAAACATTAATACGAAGCATACGCCCTAGCCTTAAAGGCTTTCATGAACCTAAAACCAGTTAACAATGACACAATGAGCAACTGCAAGAATGAACACACTAACGTGGGCTAATAAACGGGGCACGCCATTCAGTGTGTGTCTGGCTACAGATAATGCTGCAACAAGCAGTGCAGCGGAAACGATTGAAAGAGGAGCTCTGTGAATAGCGACTTGTTGAGAACGAACGCTTTCCTCTCCTTTCACAAGCAGTGCGGCGCACAGGACTCTTTTCATCGCTCAAAGCCATCTCGCAATCAATCCGGACATGCAAAACAGGTACTGAATTGATCGTTTGCAGAATGACATGACTACGGCTTGGTTTTACTGCGCCATTGATTTATGTCTTTTAAATTAGAAATTTACGAGATTTAAGTTCTATAATAATTATAATAATAATAATAATAATAATAATAATAATAATAATAATAATAATAATAATAATAATAATAATAATAATAATAATAATAATAATATACAGTGCTTATCTATGGCGATACAACGCTTCAACGCTGCGAAGACTAGCCATTCCAGAACAATGCCCCATAATTTTTGAACTCCCGAGGGATCATATGTACTTAAGGGGGGAAAAACTAATAATAATAAAATGTTAACAATAATAATTGTAATAGGCCTAGTAATAGTAATAGTAAGAAGAAGAAGAAGACCAAGAACAAGAACAAGAAGAAGAACAAGAACAAGTAGAAAAATAGGAAAAAGAAGAAATTCGTGACGCCACACAAAAAGTCGAAAATATAAGAATTTAATAACTGTACCTTTTGATGCATATTCTTTGTTTTATCGATAATATGTGATGTGAAAACAAAATTATGTAGAAATAAAGTTAGGTTTATGAGTTGCATGGGCGGCGATCCCAGGTGATCGAGGGATACAAGACCCCACCGTTAAAGAGTGGGGGACACAGTATACAGTTGCCCCTCCCCGAAATTTTGGAGAAACAGCAAAAAAGGTCAACAAATTTTTTTCGCGTTTTCACCTCTTTTTTGACCAGATCAGTTCAAGAGTGTTCCGCGCTCCCCCTCCCCCCACCTGTCAAACAAGATCGCAGCCACTGATGAGTTGTTGCGAAAACGCACAAATCTTATATCAAGAAACAACAAACAGCTGAACCCAAGGAACAGTAACTGTTCTGCAAGTGTTCTTCTGCCACGGATTTTCTTATACTGATTGTGTGCATAGCCAACTTCAGGAAGACTAGCGGAATGTAAGTTTCTTGTATGATTTAATTGATTTTCTTGCTGCTGAATATGGTTCTAGCATCTGATCTTGTCTATCCACATAACTCATGTTACGGTACCGGTACTGTTGTAGTCTACTCTGCTTGCTTGCTGCTTTCTGCTGGTTATCTACCAGACCGGGAGTTACTCAAATATAAATTCTGTCTCCAAATACAGCACAGACTAGCTACAAAGCATGAAATTCGCCTAGCCAATTCCTGAGTTTGTGCCGGAGTAATCAGGAAGTAAGGAGGTGACATTTTGTGCTGGGCGCCGGATATATCCGGTATGCGGCGACGAAATGGATAGTTAGCTTGGCGTTCTGAACTACAGAAGAATTACTTGCAAGACTTAACTGATTTCACAAATGCGCTAAACGTTATTGGTGTGCTGACCTGTAAAATGAATGCCGAAGTGTGAGGCCAAGAGAAGCAACTCCAACTGTTGCTCTATAATAGGTTATGACGGACGGTAGGTGCTGCGTCGTAATTTGTAGAATGAATTACAATCTGTTTTATTTATATTCGTTTATTGAAAAAACTGGACGGCACACCGCACCCAGGAACACTAACACGGGAGTCATAGCGAAAAAAATAATATGGATAGCTAAAGCAGTAATGTGATGTTAGTTGAATGATGTAATATTAGTTATATAATATTAATTAACATCCTAACATTAGTCAGCATAGAAAGATCTTAACGTTAGTTAGCTGTGGAAACTAGCGAATGAGGATCTGGGAATGAAATTTCTATCATCTGTGTTAGGAAGTACGAACTGGTGAGGACGAGGACGAAGATTATGGATCCTCTTAGCAACCGGAGGGAACAGTCCTCGAAGAACGTGATGTCATTACGCACAACGGCGCGCAGTAGACCATCGTCGGCTCCCGCTGCCATCTCCGCAAAGCTCTGAGTCGACTCCTGTAGGAAACCCTGTCTTTGCATGCGGCGCAGCATACGATCCAGACTGGTCCTTTCCTCACTCGAGGAAATTGGCAGACAAGTTGTTTTTATTCTAGACGAATCCATGGACTGTGATGGTAAAGACAGAGGATGAAACACAACGCGTGATAGTATTAAGTGGACAATGGATGCTGTGCTGACATCATGGGTACCACCCTGAAAACCCAATTTAGTACTGACTGCAGGACCTGGTCTCAACATCACGAAAATGGTCAAGGATAGGCCTACTTGCAACGCTGCCTGCTTGATGACTTTGGAGCATAATTATGGTGCTTGAAAGTATTTAGTAATCTAATGAATTCATATAGATTGCTTATCAGAGTATTTTTTAATTAAATTGAGCAGTTGGTTGCTCCTGATTTAAATAAACCAAACTGACATATATAAATTACATATTTTCACATTAAATTTTACTGACTTGCCTATGACAACTTTAATCGCGTTTCAGTTGGGTCTAAGTGATTAAAGTGATTTAAAACAATATCCATTAAACATTTTAATTGGAGCTGTCATACAACGCCTCACTTGTTAAATTGGCAAGCGATTCATTACATTATTCTGTTGGTTCCACTTTTGCATGTAGTGCTGAATATAGATTTGCTTGATTGTATTGATTGCGCCAAAGAGGCATTAATTAAGGCCTTCAGTCTTTATTTTATAATTTTGATTCCTTTCAAAGTAGGAGATGGCTGCAGTGTTACATATGATATTTCTTTATTGTATTCTTGGGTGTTGTCACCTGTATTGTTTAATTCGATCCATTGTAGATCTGCTTCAAGTAGTTTCTATAAGTCGACATAGATATGTTCAACTAAATAAAACTCAGGCTACTGACGTAAGGTTACATTTTACGCTGCTAGTATCAGACTGTAAACAAAGGTACTTTACAATGCTTTAAAACATTGCATCATTTTAATTCACATTGGGCTGTTTAATTGTTTTATGCTGTTGTGTGTATTATGGGGGTATATTTCTAGCGCTTTCGAAGATTATTCACTTTCGTCTTTGATTGTTTGCTAAAGTTAGGCTCTATCAAGATTCCTATTTTCTTTAATAAAATAGGTCACTGTAAGAACAAACTGTTACGTGTTCTTGTTCAACCTATTGGTCAATGAATAACAGATAGACAGATAAGACAGTAGAAGGCCTGTCTGAATGATATAAGAAAACACATATTAATTTTCTAAACGATTCATAATCAGCAGTCGCTGCTGACCCTTTGGCCTTAATCCTGTAGGATTAAACGATATAAAAGCATAATTGGAAAATCATGCCCTCAAATGTTATAGGAAGATTCCCTGGTGAATTTTATATTATGCATTTTCAGGTACATGTAGGTGAGCACCGGGTTGCTGAGCGGCTCAACTGCCTTTAAGCCATACTCTTAGGCCTAAATGTTAGGTAACCTAATGTCATAACGGTCATTGACTAGGCTCAACTAGGATCTATAGGCGTCAGTTTGCGATTTAAGGTGGGCTATACTGCTATAGCCTTTGGGACCCTTTAGTCAATAGTTGACGCCCTCTCATTGTCCACGGAAAGAATATTTGTTCAATTTCAATACTGTACAGTATAAGCCGTATAGAAGACATTCTATATGACGTGTTTGAATATTGCAACATAGACACAATTTGTTTTTAGACTTTCATTGCTAACTTTGGCCTATGCCTGCATTAAAATTTGGAAGGTGACATGACTCAGAAGTCATAGACACAAACGACAACATTGATTGTGTTAGCCCAATTTCTTCACACACACACACACACACACACACACACACACACACACACACACACACACACACACACACACACACACACACACACACACACACACACACACACACACACACACACACACACACACACACACACACACACACACACACACACACACACACACACACACACACACACACACACACACACACACACACACACACACACACACACACACACACACACACACACACACACACACACACACACACACACACACACACACACACACACACACACACACACACACATATATATGTATATATATCGTTATCATCATCAGTAGCATCAGTGGCTTCAGCATAATCGATTACCCCTCTTCGCAGCGTTGTCATTTCCACCACGTTTAACCCTTGTTTATTGGATAACCGTTGTTAAACTGACAGATAAACTTAAGGTCGTCAGATTCATCAGATCTAAAGGTCATGCCACCAATAATTTGGAGTCGGCCGAAGGGGGATGTATCTCACGTGCCTTTATCGTCAATCAGGACCGTTGTCTCCAAGGAGATCATCCGCTCCCTTGGCCGTTGAGGTCTTCTACACAATAATAATTGTAATAGTAGTCATAACTCTATATTTCTAAAGCGCTACCCGGTACTCTAACGCTAAGCGAAGGGTACAAGCTTATTCATAAGCGCTACGTCGTATCAGCAGTGTTGCTATCCAGATATGTCAAAGAAGAGCCGAGTCCGATTGTCACAGAGACCATAGACAGGAGATGCCGTAGCTGCTATACCCATAATCCTCCGGCAAGGTTCTGCTTTTCCCCAAGGAAGTGGATCCCCAGTTACTAGGTTTCAGCTACCGAAAAGCGAAATCCATGGTCGCGACGCGGAACTGCCAAGAATTGCCCAGGAATGCACAGTAGCAGTGCATCCAGGGCTGGAGCGTGCACACGTGACGCAGCAGAGTCTACTCTCACTCTTGCTTCTACTGCGAGCTAGAATGATTTTCATTGCATTTTTCGTTCCGCAAAATGCAACAGCGTTGAAGCGTTATAATTATTATTATTATTATTATTATTATTATTATTATTATTATTATTATTATTATTATTATTATTATTATTATAATTATTATTATTATTATTATTTTACCCGAGGTATATATGATCCCTTATTATTTGCCCCAAGGTACATACGATCCCTCGGGGACTTAGATATTAGACTATTTATTGTTATTTCTGGAAAATCAGGCCTCGTGCTCCGCTAAGTCATTAAACGTGCCACGAAAAGCGATGGCATTATAGCGCTGAATACAGATATAAGATGGAAAGGCGCTGGAAGAGGAACGTAACCTCTCGCGGCTCCCCAGAGATGACCGAGAGTCGCCTACCAACCTCTCGAAGGAAACTATCATCATCATCATCATCATCATCATCATCATCATCATCATCATCATCATCATCATCATCATCATCATCATCATCATCATCATCATCATCATCATCATCATCATCATCATCATCATCATCATCATCATCATCATCATCATCATCATCATCATCATCATCATCATCATCATCATCATCATCATCATCATCATCATCATCATCATCATCATCATCATCATCATCATCATCATCATCATCATCATCATCATCATCATCATCATCATCATCATCATCATCATCATCATCATCATCATCATCATCATCATCATCATCATCATCATCATCATCATCATCATCATCATCATCATCATCATCATCATCATCATCATTATTACAGAGGTTTTATACGGTTCTTTAATACGACATGAGTTTCCTATTTTTAAAAAGAAGTCTAAAATAAAAGTTGCAACTTTGTGGAGAAGTTGAGTCGAATAGTGACTGGGGAACGAGAGAGAATGAAATAGGCATGTCGTGTAGAGCGATGTGGCTGGGTGGGGAAGAGATAGGCGCGTTCCATTACTAGGATTCCTTTTATACTGACATCAATCAATTAATCAATCTTTTATTTGGTATCCAAACTGAACAGGTAAACAAATCAAACAAAAAAACAGGCAAATCAATTTCTCTAGTTTGGGTACACAGGTGACACAGAAAGGGCCTTGGACCCCGCTTAAACAGTGTCACCTGGGTAGAATTACAAAACGTATAAACGCCAATCTTTTATCATATAACTGGTAGGTCGTAAAAAAGAGACTATATACTTTTTATCTTAACTAAGGACTCGGCAATATACACTCGGACCTATGAACCAAGGACTCGATAACCCACTTTGGTAATAATAATAATAATTCCTTTCCTATCCCTGAAAAAGATAAAGCTATACACGTTGCTCAAGCAGGAACGAGCGCATTTTACTTTTAAAAGACAACAGACTAGGTAATTGTCGGATGTTTAAGGGTATCTCATTCCAAACGGCTGGCCCGGTGAATCTAATAGAGAATAAACGAGTGTTAGTATGGGCAAATGGTTGGTGATATAGGCCGGAGTTTCTTGTCTGATACGGGTGGCGATCTAATGTACTGTAGAAATAGTTATTGTATACAGGGGGAGTAGTTCGTGATCAAAACGGTACATGAATTCTCCAATCTGCATAATTCTGATCTGGTCAATTTTAAGAAGCCTATGTTCGGAGAAGGCCTGCTCTGTATGGGCCCCATAAGGGAGTTTGGCTATGTACCTAATTGTTCGCTTTTGAAGGGTTATTTTGGATTTCACCAGCTGTTCATGTCTTTTTTTTCTCTACAGTGAAAAGAGGCTATAATTTTACGTTTATATTATGAGAAAGCCATTTCGCTATTTGTTACTAATTCATTTATGTTACATGGGTAACCCTACTTAGTGGGCATATAGCCCTTTTGGGTTACCATTTGTCGCCAAAACTTCCCTGCCTTTTTTGTACACTGATTTTTTGTTGCTTTTTTGGTTACAATAAATCCTTGATCGATCGATCGATTGATTGATTGATTGATTGATTGATTGATTAACCTTGCTAGACTTGGTTTGTAAGTGGAGGCCCAAATAACATTACAATAAGTGAAATACGGATATAATAGGGGTGTGGTATAAGGCAGCACGGATCTGAGATGATACTAATTTAGAAGCACGAGAAAGTATTCCCAGGTTTTCGCAATTTTATTCGCGATATTCTTTGTGTTCCTTCAAATTGAGGTTTTGGTCCACATACACTCCTAGAAATCTAGTTGAGACCACCTGGGTAATTGAGGTACCCTCAATATAAAGCTTAAGGGGTTCTTCTGGACAGTTCTTCCTGTGGGACTTGAAAAGAATGATCTGGTACCCTGGAAATCGGACCTGGACCTCTTTTAGACTACTCTCTGGAGACCCCCTTTGATTTGGTTTGGCCTTCTGGAATTTGGACTTGGACCTCTTTTGGACTATTCTCTGGAAACCCCCTCTGATCTGACGTAGCGCTCGTGAATAGGCTGGTGTCCTGCGCTTGGCCTTCGAGTGGCGCTTTAGAAGTTTGGAGATTACGATTACGATTACGATCGTTGGTTATATCTAAATTAAGCGTTAGTTTATTGGAGTGAAACCATTCTGCTATGGATTCCAACTCAGTATTAACTATGCGGTATAGTGAATCTAATGAGGCATGAGAACAAAACACATTAGAATCGTCGGCGAACAGAATAAAAAACATGCTTGGAGAAACATTAGGAAGGTCGTTGATATAGATTAGAAAGAGTAGTGGACCCAGGTTCGATCCTTGGGGAACTCCATGTTTTATTTCCCGCAGGTCTGAG
This sequence comes from Allolobophora icterica, assembly GCA_963556255.1. Lineage (NCBI taxonomy): Eukaryota > Metazoa > Annelida > Clitellata > Crassiclitellata > Lumbricidae > Allolobophora > Allolobophora icterica. Next base: position 26,115,440 of record OY744603.1, on the reverse strand, counting down.
AGGGTTCCATTAATACTTACAATTTGGGAGCGGCTATTCAAATAACTGGCGAACCATTTTAATTGAGTGCCTCTTATTCCATATTTATTTAGCTTATTTAATAAAATGTTATGATTCACAATGTCGAAAGCTTTAGCTAAGTCGAAGAAAATTCCTAGGGCAAATTCATTATTCTCTATGGCATTTGAAATTTTATCTTGCATACTAAGTAGAGGCATGTAGGAGGAATGCCCCGACTGAAAACCATGTTGGGAGGGGAATAGTATATATTCTTTAGTAATAAAAGTATTATGACGCTTATACATGAGCTTTTCAATTAATATACGACACATTTACACTCTGCTCTCGGCTTAAAATAGTAGTGTTAGCCCAGAACACTACTATATATAAACTATATTTGATGTGTCGTTCGATGCTTATATTCACCCGGTAGGCAGTGATAAAACGATGAAACTGCTACTTTTTTGTTCATACGCTCGCAGCGCAACAACTAAGAATTTGTTAAGTCAATTGGCACATCCTAAAAGCTCTTAGGCTAGAGGTAGGCTTGCTCCATCACTAGAATTCCATGTGGGTCTTAAGACAGAATTATCATTTCGGTCATTAAAAACAAATTTATGCACAAAAGAACTGCCCGACAAAGACACCAAGCCGCAGTCATGATAAATATTGACAGCAAAATTCAGACGATACACTGTCACTTACCTCTCGGGGATTTGTTCTAGCTGGATGTACAGTGTTGGTTTAGGCCCTATTTGACTTTTAGTTTACCTCGCTATTATTGTCATAAGTGTTTGAGGTCTGCTTTGAAACCCTCGCATCTGCCACAGAAGCTTCGATCTTTGTGGTACAAATATTGGCTAGTAGCCCTATCATAGTTCGAGAATTCGCATTTTACGAATTTTAAGAATTTTTAAAATTCACGAATTTTAACGAATTTTAAAACTGCGGTTTTAAAATTCGTTAAAATTCGTGAAATAACAAAATAATAGAATTCTTTGCCATGGCAACGAATTTTATTATTATTTTGTTTACTTTTCAACTTTTTAAGCAAGTAAATGTCAATGTCATAGGCAATCAATCAATCAGCCGTAAAAGATAGCTGACTAGCAACACATTAATAGTACTGGAGTCTTAAACTTCGATTTCTATCATAGCTGGGGTGTGTGACTGAGTGTCAGTCAGCAGAACGAAAAACCACCAGTGTCCCAGCTCCAGTGTGACCAGTCAGTCACTAACATAGCTTGCAACAAACATGGTTAAACAGGGTTGGAAACGTTCACCGAGCTGTGTCTTCTACTTCATCGTCCACAGCTCCCACTCGAGTCTGGTTTCTGTATTTCCGCATGCATATGCTTCTGAATTCGGGCAGAACAACCAACAAATTCCTTGTCACGAAAACAATACTGTATTTTTGGATTACCTTTTCCTTCTCCTCCATACTTCCACTCCGGCCCATGATCTTTCATCTTTAAGAAATTAGATTTTAACTAAATTAAATCGTTACGTAATAAACTTTTATATTGAATTTTATATTAAATTCTAAGCAGAAACTTAACACAACAAATCATGACTTCATCACATTTGTTGTTGTTGCTTACGCTGTTTTTGCAAAACGCCACTGTCAATGTAAAAAAACCAGCAATGGCCCAACGAATTTTTACGAATTTTTACGAATTTTAAAAAAGACCAAAAATTCGCGAATTTTAACGAATTTTAAAACCGAAAGTCACGAATTCTCGAACTATGAGCCCTATAATGTATTATTGTTGATGCCATTTTAGGCTATGAAGTAGCCTACACAAATATTTACATGATGCATAATTCTGCTACAAAAAGAAGAAAGCAATAATTTCTTTTGTTTTAATGTTACCAGTTACAAGTTGTTTTGACTCTAGCAGTTCAGTAGTGAGATTTTTAAAAATCTTGTAATTGAGAATCTCTTGTGCCTCTTGTGTCGTTGGAGAGTCAGGCTACATTATGCAAGCATCTAGGCCCTATATAAAATATAAGCTTATTTTAAAATATAAACCACTTAATTCCTAAAGATGTCGAAACTGTCGTGTGGTCCATCCAGTCACACCGTAGCAATAGTTATTAACTAATTTTGTATAGTGAGGTATTAAATAAAAGAATTGAAAGTTACGGTACCAAATTTAATACAAAATCACAAGCTGAATTCACGAGAACGTAAAAGAAAAAACACGCAATAATGTGCAACATATCGATACGAATATTGTGTTACTAATTTGCAAAAGACTTAAATTGCACATTACTGTTAACGTTATAGCCTAACCAGAGCGCAGTGCATTTATGATGCATAGAAGTGTGCAGTTTAAATCCCATTGACAATTAATGTTGGTTCAAAATGTATTTTGAGTAAAGTCTCAAGAGAATATAGTAGTGTTTGCGCAGCACAGAGTCATACTGATATATTCTGCTTACTTTAGACATTATATCTAGGTTACTTTAATATTTACAGTTCTTCAATTCTAAGTTGCTTCAAATGAGTTTGAACTTTCTCAGCCTTTTCCTCTTCCGTTGCTACGTTGTTTGGATCAGCTTCAGCTTCCTCAGGCTTTACCTCTTTGGATCTTCTCCGACAACACTCCATCAACATCAAAAGTAAAACTTCCAGTACTTCGGCAATCGTTATAGCGCACACTCCGATCCAGGCTCCAAGCTGTCCGCCAATGTCCGAGATCAGAGGGGTAAGGGTCTGTTCTGGTTCTTCCGTCGTCAGAAAAACATCAGCATCTGACACGTATACGTTGATCTTTGAGAAATCTTTTAAGGCAGTTTTGAAGTCATCTTCTGCGTACTTTTGATAGAATGTCTTCTTTTCCTCAGAAGAGAACCTTTCGATATATTTTTCCTGCGTCATTATTTCATAATGGACAGTTTCACCGTCAATGCCTTCGGATGGCCACTGTGACAGACTGTAAGACACGTCGTAGAGAACGTCATTGCAGGATGGATGACATTTGCACCGAGAAAGCAATGTTGCATTACTCATCGCCCCATACTTCGCTTTCTCAGCACATTCGATCTTCTTGAAGAGGTTTCGAAGAATTTTATCGTTACAAGTTGGGGGTTTAGAGCTGTAGAATTTAAAACACTTGTGGAATTCAGTCGTTCCACTACATTTTTCGATACTCTTGCAGGGATCCTCTTTATCGCTGGTCCTTTCATCTTCAGTATATTTTTCCGAAAGGCAATAATCCTGCAGTTTCATTGAATCCTTTTTTCGCGTAATATTCATCCCTTTCGAGTCGTTCAAAGACATAACGTCAATTTCAGGTATAAGGTCGAGTTCAGTAGGTAGCGTGTTTTCGTAACAGTTACATTCTCTATAGATGTGATTCTGAATACAGACTTTGTCACAAGCCATCTTCCTATAAGGTCCAGCCAACTTCTGTTCATCGTCATTTAGAAAAGAATTTCTTTTATTGCAGTTTCCATAAGGCTGGCCAAGACGTATCCGTCTCTTTGGAGTTAAGCTGAGTGTCGCCATCTGTTCAGGAGGAATGTCGTATCCTTCCGTCAAAGGAAACGGTTTAGTTCCAGGACGATGGATAACGACACGGACTCCTCCAGCTCCCGAAAGCGCGCTGTCTTTGGAGTAGATCCCTGGCATTCCGGTGAAGTCATGGTTTTCGACTTCCTTCAGCATTCTTGTCCCAGCCAAGAGCATCACACTAAATCCGTTTTCAATTCCCTCGAACAACGGCGTGGACTCATCGTCCGCGGATGATGTGACATTTGCAGTCGTGAACGTATAACAGTTGAAAAAGTAAGGATCAAAGATCTTTTTAAATCTGCAGGGCTTATTCCTGTAAGTACACTTGACAATGAACTCCTTCTCCTGATATCCATTGGCCGAAAGCATCTTAGTGGGTATATTAGCTGCCAGAGTTGTACGCGAAAACATTTTATCAGCGTAAACCTGCAACTCCGTGTCGTTGAGTGATGTGCTCTCATTCACTACACGATAGTATTTATACATGGCTCTGATGAAAGTGTCGTTTGAATAATCTTTTTCTTCATAGGTTTCGCCCTCTGCTGTAGGCATGTCTTCCACATCCGAATCGTCAAGTGATGCTATTCCTTTACTCAATCTCTTCACCGTGTAGAAGTCAAAGCTGCCCAGGTTGCAGAGTGTGATGTCTGGAAATGGAAATCCGTCAGGCTTTATTTCTGTCTTCAGCTTTTTCGGATACGCGAAGTAGCTTTGAAGTACATAGGACATTTGAACTGTAAATAATATCCAGGCTATCGTGAAGACGATTATCCAGGCTACGCGTTGCGGCTTTGAATTAGAACCTACGATCCGAGGAAAGCCTGCTAATGTCGTGTAGCCGGCGAAATCCTCTACGTAATTCCCGACTGCCATTACTTGAAATATTCAGTTCTTTACAAAACCTAGCGCAAAGAAATTAAAGTTGTTTTGTAATCAACCTATAGATCCCGTCGTGAGAGCTTAGAGAAGAACTGGGCATCTGTGTATACAATTGCTCTTCACGAAAAGGTGGATTAAACAGAGCATGCGCAATTCTTTAGTTAATATTAATTTTATCACAAAGTAAAAGTTATAGTAAATCACCTGTTGCAGAAGATTTAAATTTACTTATGTTATTGCTCACTTATTATTAACTTCAAGTTCTTTGGATTGTCCGTAGATGCCCTTGTTGCTTGGATACGTGGTGGGACAGTGGTGGGGATGATGAGACAAAACCTGCGCCAGTTGTACAACAAGCCGGGCCTTGTTAGTGCGACCACGCTAGGCCAGAAACAGAAACAGTTCGAGATCTGTGCAAAAAACAACAATATATAGGCCTATTAATTCTATGTTTATTAAACTCTAACCACTGATCTCTGTGATGCTGCATTCGGTATTGTTTGACACAGCTTTGGCGTGCCTTGCCCAACCCGTTGTAATTCGTATTATAACTTGTGAGGAATTTACAACTAATAATTGAATGTTAGCACAGTAGATAACTGCAAGCCTTCTAAACAAATATCTGTAATTATTGAAACCGATAATGGCTAATAGTTTTTAAATAGTCTTGTGGTATTTACATAGCATAACATAACATAACATGGGTTTTAAGTGGTTCAGAAGATGGTTCCATGGCAAAATGGCCTGGACAAAATGTCATAAAGACAAAAATTGTCATCAGACAACATGTCACCGAGAAACTGTCATGGACAAAATGGAACGGACAGAATGTCTAAAAGGTCGATTTCAGGATCAGTTCAATTAACCACACATATCAGTTGGTACAGATCAGGTCTTGAAGGTCTCAGCAGTGGGATCACATCAGAACTCATTCATGGCAGAACTGATTAAAAGAATATCATGCTCCAGTTGTATACTGGTGCAAACATCTATATTCTGCCAAATAAATCTCTGTCGCATCTCAGAACAATTCAACCGACAATCACTAGGCCTACAATCACGGCCCCACGGGATACAGTGGAAAGCGTGATTCCAAAGTTTTAGCCGGACTACCTAGCTCTTTTATTTACGTCGAGTTTCGTATCGTTGAATACCTGCAAGGACCGCGTTATCATACAATTGAGCTGTGATCACAGCGAAGCAGTCTCCTACTTGTTTAGGCTACTTATGATTGATGAACTGGACAACTCAATTGGTTTGTTACCGGTACCGTATCTTATTACCCGCTAAATGTCCAGCTCAAGTGGAGTTATGCAATATTACATTTAACTTAATTACTAGCATCAACCATGATAATCGCTGTCCGAGAAACTACGGCTTTATACACTGTAGCTTTATACATTAGATCACTTTACATCATCCTCGGCCTCATTTGCATAAAAAGTTAAAGGGTTCCAGTCACAGCCAGAATTTACCTTGTAACCTTAGCTAAAAAAAGGCTCGTGAGAGCCCTAATCTTTCCAACGGTTCTGTATGGTTGTGAGTCGTGGACAATGACAAAGAACATGGAGAAAAAGGTCAACGCATGTGAAATGTGGATATGGAGAAAGATGTTGAGAATATCATGGACAGAGAAAAGGACGAACGAATCAATACGAGTGGAGATTGGTGTCGAGAATGAAGAGTCATTAAAACAAAAGGCGACAAGATTGAAGCTAGGATTCTTTGGTCATGTTATGCGATCTGATGGGCTGGAAAAGGAAATGATGTTGGCTTGTGGTCAGATGAAAAAAAGACGGGGTCGACCAAGGAAGAAATGGATGGATGAGATTCACGATGTAACTGGCATGAATTTGGAAGAACTAAGGGACCTGACTTCGAATAGGAAGCAATGGAAAATGTGTATCATGACGGTCGCTAGAGCTCCAGGAGTTGACAGCACAAGGTGACAAGGTGAACCTTAGCTTATCTGTGGTGCTGAAGTCTAATTTTGGCAGCTCCATGACTTCCATCTTGTCCCCTCTTCCCTTCTCAATCTTTTAATAGTGAGTATTTCACTGGGAGTATGGACGCCTGCAAAGAGCAAGGGACAAGATGAAGGAGGGAAAAAAGCTAAGTAATGTTTGCAGCGTCCATTATGAGCAATATTTTAAATCTCCAGCATAGCAGATGTATATCTTATTAAAGTTCGTAGAAGAGTCCAAAAAACCAGATCTGGTACTTCGCGGCCGAATATCAATCAACACAACACCGTGCACTCTCGTAAGCTAGTCCATCAATATGTAACAACTAGCTGTAACCGGTGAAAAATCACGGTATGTAAATTTAGTTCGGAAATTTAGTTCAAATTTAACCCGTCACCAGATCACGGAACGTAAATTAACTTTAATAAAATGTGCTTCAGACCATAGACTTTAAAAAGTGAGCCTAATTGTTATCACTACAATGATTGTTTTATTTACCGTGATTTTTTACGGGTTACAGCTAGTAGAAATGTCAAAAAAAGTATGTAAGGTAAATTGTTATCATTACAATAATTGTTTGAGAGAGAGAGAGAGAGAGAGAAAGAGAGAGAGAGAGAGAGAGAGAGAGACAGAGAGACAGAGAGAGAGAGAGAGAGAGAGAGAGAGAGAGAGAGAGAGAGAGAGAGAGAGAGAGAGAGAGAGAGAGAGAGAGAGAGAGAGAGAGAGAGAGAGAGAGAGAGAGAGAGAGAGAGAGAGAGAGAGAGAGAGAGAGAGAGAGAGAGAGAGAGCTGTTTTCAGAGAGACAGACAGACAGAGGCTGTTGCTAGCAGTCGTATCTGCAGAGAGTGAGACAGGGACAGACAGACAGACAGACAGAGGGTCACGTGGACGTGAATGCAGGGCTGGCTGTTGCTAGTTGTTGGTGACCGCTGGCAGCCGTATCTGCAGAGACAGATAGGCAGAGACAGACAGACAGAGAGGCTGTTGCTGACCGCGGCTCCGCCCGACGCCAGCAGCCGTTTTTGCAGAGAGTGAGACGGAGACGGAGACAGAGAGAGACAGAGAGACACCAGTTACGGGACAGATGTACAACCGAAATTATAATGTTTGATCTTTCCGTTGAACACTCGAATTTTCCGTTTAATCTCCGCTCTAGCTCCTTTTAAATCTTTTAAGTCTATGTTAAGATTCACCTGATTAGTTAGTTTTGATAGCCATGTTCAATAATTATTTTGTTCATGGCACTTTTGAGGGGTTCTAAAAATGCGCTTTATAAAAGTCCAGATACATACATATCCCACAAAGAATCGTATATAAGATTGCGTACTGTGCGCAATGATATCCGTTCACCACATACAAAATGAGTTGCTTTACTTTTGAATCACTTACTTTGATGCGTAGGAATAGGTTATTTTCGCGGATTAACCAACATGCAATACTAAACTCAGCAGATTACATAGACGTGCAGCCTACGCAGAGGACTACATGTATTCTGCAGAAACACTTTGCCCCGACTGACAACTGAACTTGAGTGCTTGCGTGGGTTTTCTGCGTAGAAGGTGAGTTCATAAAACATTAATACGAAGCACATGCCCTAGCCTTAAAGCCTTTCATGAACCAGTTAACAATGACACAATGAGCAACTGCAAGAATGAACACACTAACGTATGCTAATAAACGGGGCACGCCATTCAGTGTGTGTCTGGCTACAGATAATGCTGCAACAAGCAGCGCAGAGGAAACGATAGAAACAGGAGCTCTGTGAATAGCGACTTGCTGAGGATGAACAGGCAGTGCGGCGCACTGGGCTCTTGTCATCGCTCAAAGCCATCTCGCAAATCGATCCGGACATGCAAAACAGGTAACAAATGATTCAGGTCATTCTGCAAACTATCAATTATTGATAGTTTGCAGAATTACCTGACTACGGCTTGATCTTAGTGCACCATTGATTTATGCCCTGTAAATTAGAAATTTACGAGATTTAAGTCCTAAAATTGTAATAATAATAATAATAATAATAATAATAATAATAATAATAATAATAATAATAATAATAATAATAATAATAATAATAATAATAATATAATAATAATAATAATAATAATAATAACAATAATAATAATAATAATAATAATAATAATAATAATAATAATAATAATAATAATAATAATAATAATAATATAATCATAACATTGTTAGCAAAAACAATTAGTAATAGTAAGAAGAAGAACAGGAAGAACAAGAACAAGAAGAACAAGAACAAGAAGAATAAGAACAAGAAGAATAAGAACAAGAACAAGATTCGTGACGCCACACAAAAAGTCGAAAGATATAAGAATTTAAAAACTGTACCTTTTGATGCATGTTCATTGCTTTATCGATATTATGTGGAGCGCAAAAAACATTATGTAGAAATTAAGTTAGGTTCATGAGTTCCATGGGCGGCGATTCTGTGGGGTCGAGGGGTACAAGACCCCACCTTAAGAGTGGGGAACCCAGTTTACAGTTGTCCCCCAACAACAAAAATTTATAGAGATAGCAAAAAAGTTTAAAAAAATGTTTACCTCTTTATTCACCAGATCAGTTCAAGCGTCCTCTTTCACCAGATCAGTGTTCCATGTTCCCCATCTGTTAAACGAGATCGCCGCCACTGAATGAGTTGTGTCGAAAACGCACAAATCTGAAATCAAGAAACAACAAACAGTGGAACCCAAGGAACAGTAACTGTTCTGCAAGTGTTCTTCTGCCACTGATTTTCTTATACAGATTGTGTGCATACCCATCTTCAGAGAGACTAGCGGAATGTAAGTTTCTTGTATGATTTCATCGATTTTCTTGCTGCTGCATGAATATGGTTCTAGCATCTGATCTTGTCTATCCACGGTACTGTTTTAGTCTACTCTGCTTGCTTGCTGCTTTCTGCTGGTTGTCTACAAGACCGGACGTTATAATACTCAGATTTAAATTCTGTTGCCTAATACAGCACAGACCTAGTCTGTTGTAATATTTTATACGCCACAAAGCATGAAATTCGCCACGCCAGCGTAATTTCTGAGTTTGTGCCGGGGTAATCACGAAGTAAGGAGGTGACAATTTGTGCTGGGCGCCGGATATATCCGGTATGCGGCGGCGAAGTGGATAATTAGCTTGGCGTTCTGAACTACAGAAGCAGGACAAAACTGATTTCACAAATCCGCTAAACGTTACTGGTGTGCTGACCAGTAAAACGAATGCCGAAATGTGAGGCCAAGAGAAGCAACTTCAACTGTTGCTCTATAATAGGCCATGACAGACGGTAGGTGGAGCGCCGTAATTTCTAGAATGAATTACACTCTGTTTTATTAATGCCTATAACTTGGCAGACAAGTTGTTTTTATTCTAGACAAATGCATGGATTTTTTTATTTTCCATGGGTTATAGTCGTGCGTCCTCAAGTACACCCCAGCAGAGGTGGGTTTTGTCTCCTCTTCATTTGTGTCTTTAGACCCCCGAGAAGAAAGTCTTCGAATGTGTTAATGACTAAAAAAAAGGTCATCAACTTTTTCGTGACGAAATTTTTGAAATTCTCAGAGCGAAATTCTGAAATTCTCAGAAGTTTTTGCGACCGCCCTTCGGACGCTGACAAATTTCCCCCTCGCCTCTGAAACAAGATCGCCGCCAATACATAAAAGTTTTGACAAGCAGTAGTTGCCTCCTCTTGAATTGAAGTCTGGCTACGCCCCTGCTTGAAAGTATAGGGCAATCTAATGAATTCATATAGATTACTCATTAGAGTATTTTTTAAACTTAAATTGAGCAGTTGGTTGCTCCTGATTTAAATATTAAACTAAACTGACATATATAGGCTAAATTACATATTTTCTCGTTAAATTTTATTGTCTTGCCTATGACAACTTTAATCGCGTTTCAGATGGGTTTTAGTGATTATAAGCGATTTAAAAGAATATCCACAAAACATTTTAATTGGAGCTGTCATGCAACGCCTCACTTGTTAAATTGGCAAGCGATTCATTACATTATTCTGTTGGTTCCACTTTTGCATGTTTTGCTGAATATAGATTTGCTTGATTGTATTAATTGCGCCACACAAAGAGGCATTAATTAAGGCCTTCAGTCTTTATTTTATAATTATGATTCCGTTTTTTAAATTAGGAGATGGCTGCAGTGTTACATATCATAATTTCGTTATTGTATTCTAGGGTGTTGTCGCCAATATTGTTTAATTCGATCCATTGTAGATCTGCTTCAAGTAGTTTCTATAAGTCGACATAGACATGTTCAACTAAATAAAACTCAGGCTACTGACGTAAGGTTACATTTTACGCTGCTAGTATCAGACTGTAAACCAAGGTACTTTACAATGCCTTAAAACATTGCATCATTTTAATTCACATTGGGCTGTTTAATTGTTTTAGGCCGTATTGTGTGACATGGGGCCATATGTCTAGCGCTTTCGAAGATTATTCACTTTCGTCTTTGATTGTTTGCTAAAATTAGGCTCTATCGGTATACCTGTTTTCTTTAATAAAATACGTCACGGTAAGAACAAACTGTTACGTGTTCTTGTTCAACCTATTGGCTAATGAATTATTATTATTATTATTATTATAACAACAATACTAATGTCATGACATATAGTTAGGTCCAGCTTACATGGGCCCGCCGGTCCTCGATCCCGGGCAGTCCTGACATGGTGCCCTGGTATGCGACTTCATTGAATCGTTGAATTGTTATTGATATGTTCTGGAAGAGAAAGGCTGTCTCGCGGGCGCCGCCAGTGATTGCCGTCAATCGGGGGCCGATTTCGGAAACGAAGGCGAGACCTTCTTTGTTGGTAGGGCTCAATGTGTCCAGGGCGATCGGCACGAAGGTATAATCTCGTCTCGAGTTCTGAATATTTCGTGTGATTCCTTGTGCTGCTCCTCCGGCCGAGAACGCCGTCTCAGAGATATATGATGTGGCCACCGTATCCACCACGGTCGCGTCCCATGTCAGAGGGCGTCCGCCACTCCAAAAGATCAGCATTTGGCCGTCTGGTCTTTTTCCGTCGGATCTGGCCAGTCCTGATGGCCCCTTGATCGCTGGGGTACCCGCTCTATTAAGATTGCGGCGAACAAAGGCGTTGATGGCGCTGTGTCTGGCCTGTCGACCGAAACCGAGCGAACACGAGAGGCCGTGCGAGCCCCTTACTGAGACGGATGGGCCGCATGCGCAAGTGTGCAGCTCACATATGACTGCGTCGCTCAGTCTGAGGCCGAATGCGGTGAGCGGGAGAGCATGTAACCAGTCAGAGGCGTTTGAGGCCGTTATGGCCTTTAGGCGTGCCCGATCGTAGGAGCTGCACTGATCCGCGTCGACAGAAGATGTCACCCTGAGTAGCAGCGGCCTGTCCCAATGTGACTGTTTGTGACCAGGAATGGTCGTTGGGTTCCAGTTCCAACGATCTACAAGCCAGTCAGATAGCGCAGACGTGTTGGCAGCGTCATCGGTGTTCGAGGCTACGCCCAGGATGAGAGACTGGACTGAGAGAGTGATTGCAATGATTATCAATAAATTTAATCTATATAAATAAAGCGAGAATTCTGTCTGTCTGTCTGTTTGACCGGGATTAACTTCTACAATTTTGCACCTTTTCACTTGAAACCTTCACTACTGTGTCGGCCTAGGCATCGGACACCCAGTGGAGGGGTTCGCGTACCCCTTTTCACCGCTAACATGGTGAAAATCCCCAAAAACTCTACCCAACCGACCGTCCCTCACGCCCCAGCGCGAAGCGGTTCTATTTATGGCGCCGGTATTCTCCAACGTCATTAATAATGCGCATAACGACACAGGTTGCCTAAATTTCTTTCTTATTCGCTACACGGATATAAACTTAGGCCTATACCTAAATTTGTTGCTTATTCGCTACAGGGATTGAAACTTATAACCCCGGGCAACGCCGGGTAAACCCAGTCTTGTTGTCCTCGAGACCAAGGTCTTGGTCTCGAGTGCACTCGAGTTCGTTTTTAAAAGTCTTGGTCTTGGTCTTGGTCTTGAGACCAAAGGTCTTGGTCTTGGTCTTGAGGTTCAAAGTCTTGGTCTTGGTTTTGCAAGACCAAGACCAAGACTTTTGTCAATATGAACAGTTATTAATTTTAACAAACGGCAAGAATTTTAAAAATTTATCCAATAATTACTCATACAGTTATTGCTTTAGTATTTACACGGTGTGAATGAGGCTTCACTGTTGTTTTGGACAATTATTTTGACTTCCGTTTATTTACCATGGAATGATTTCAAAACAGACTCACGATTAATTTTTACAATTATATGCGGTTCTTGAAAAGCTGCTTCGTGTGCTAGCGATTTCAGCACTTGTAGACCGTGTTTTTTCACATGGCAGAATTTTTATGAGCCCCCACAGGTCACGTTTTGGTCAGAAAATTCTGAGCAAATTGGTTTTATAAAATTCAACAGGCATTTCGAATAACATTTCGCATGAAGGACTTTTGTAAATTCGAATTCGGAATTCTCTGCAGTCTCCATTTAGAGTTGTTTTGCTTGAATAAAAGAAAAAACTCATGTTTTCATTAAAATAACGAGTAGTCCGACTGGACAATTTTTTAGTAAGGAATAGAAGTCGGGATACCATTGTGATTTTTTTGGGTCTTGGTCTCGGTCTTGGTCTTGAGGTTCAAGGTCTTGGTCTTGGTCTTGAAGTTCAAGGTCTTGGTCTTGAGGTTCAAGGTCTTGGTCTTGGTCTTGAGGTTCAAGGTCTTGGTCTTGGTCTTGAGGTTTAAGGTCCTGACAACAAGACTGGGTAAACCAGCTAGTTGTAATAATATGTGTAATATAACGTTTATAAGCAATATAATGAGTTTACCGGCGACTGATGTGGACGCATGAAAAATAATATGGTATTTCCCGTGCTGATGCACAATTTATCTACTCCGTTACCTATCCACTCCGTTACTATAAATGCTACTCCGCTTACCGGATTCCGCTCCGTTAGAATTGTCTGGTAATTTGATGTAATTTGGATGTTATGAGCAGATTTTTAGGACAACATTACAAATATTTTAATGTTTTCTGTTTATTTGATCCTTGGGAATAATTTATGTTTACTTAGTCATTTTGCCAAAAAGTATATTCAACTTAACATTGGTTACTTCTGTTTCAGTAACGGAGTGGACATTTCTTAATTAAATTAAACCTGTGATGGAATTAAATTATCATTTGTACTGTAATGTCTTTTAAATTAATTTTATATTAATACTAAACACGTATTGGCATGTCAGGATACACAACAGGAAGCTGTTTACTATATATACAAGTATCATATATGTACAGTAACAGAGTGGACAAATATTTTCTTAGGCCTATTTTTTCCCTAGTAAAAATTTGTTACATTTACATATTGGTGCAAAACCAAATATACATTTGTGAAATAGAAATATTGAAGTTGAGTTCCAAACAAAAACCAATGTAATTTGGAAAAAAATATTTTTTCCTTCTTGAATTAGTGAATGTGGCATTCTCCCGTAAATGACTCTTTCTGAACTTGCTAACAGTGAACCAGGTAAAAGAAATCTCGACATTGATGTTGATACTGCTTTGAAAGAGAAAAGAATTAGATCAAAAAAGAAATTGCCTGGAGAATCTGCTAAAGACCAGCCAAATGAAAATGCGAAAGATGGATTTAGAGTAAATGTTCACAACATGGTAATAGATCAATTTGTTAGTAGTTTGAAACAGGTATTCTCTGAGCACGGTAATCTTTATGCTGATTTGTCTATCTTAGATCCAAATAATTTTGAATAAATTTCGATAAGGATTCCCAGTGATGAATTATGTACCGGTACAGCACCTGAGTAAGTTACTCAGAAAATTTGATTATAGTGTAACAAAAGAGCAGGTGCAAATGGAATCATGAACTTTGCAAGAAAATGGGTTAGTTCAAAACTAAAAGACTATAATTTGATATTTGACACTGAAGTTATTAACAGACACAGTCTCAGAAAAAGCCATGCAGTCTGAATCTATAGAAAGCGAAACGGATTCAATAGTAGAAATCAGCAACAGGAACAGAAATAAGAGCACATCTTGAAGAAAACGTATTGTTGCTGTTCGCCTTAATTTCAATTTGCATAGCCTGGCTTTTTCACATTTGCTTTCGGCTTACAAATTCGTTTTGACATAATCTTCATCACAAGTTGCTCGAAATTGAAATACATTTTTAAAAGATTAAGACATTTGCTAAATCAGTGAAGGTTAGAGTCTTTCACTATGATGGCTTGTGAAAAGGACCTTCTTCTAAGAATTAATAATGATGAAAACGTTGACGTTTGGCATCAACTTGTGATAGCCTACGATGAAAAAATGCTACAGCCCTACTAAATGCTTACAGTATGTGAAGTTGTGTCTATTCTATCATAATGTTAAGTTTTTGAAATAAACTTAAGTACTAAACCGTCCACAGTGCACTACATAATGTAACTGTTGGTACCAAACATAATTACGAATTCACGACAAATCACAAATTAAAATTCATATGTGTCAATTTCTTATGTTAAGTGTTACCAAAAGCATTGGCAGGCACCACACAAGTACCTATTCTGAAGGGTTTCATGCCTTCGGCGCTCGATTGTGTGGGCCGCCATGACCAAATTTCCCGGGCCGCTTTTGCAAGCCAGTCCAACCCTGAAACGAATAATCCAGCGAAGCAGAAATAGACATAAAGTTCAACTTTCTCTGCCACAATCACGAGTTGACATTAACATTCCTTTGCAGTTTCAAGTAACTGGTAATAAAACCCAGCCAGATCTAATTCTTGCTATGGTCAGGGCCGCATTAAGGCTAGTGCGGGCCCGGGTGCTGTGATTACCTATGTAGCCATCAGCACGGGGCCCAATTACAAGTACGATAAAAAAATTAATGTACCTCCCCAAATGCGGGCCCCTCAAAACTGCGGGTCCGGGTGCTGCAGCACCCTTAGCACCCTCCCTTAATGCGGGCCTGGTTATGGGATTCAGGACATGCGCTTGCAGCAGAAGAGCGGATTCTTATGTTTGGAACGCAAAAGAATTTGCTTTTTCTACGTAGCTGTAACAAAATTCTTATGGACAACAAATCCTCATTTTCTTAAACGCTATGCAGTTTAACCCGCGGGCCGCATGCGGCCCGTCGGCTGATTTTAAATGGCCCGCACTGGCTGAAAACCAACGGAAATAAAAAATTCCAAGCACAATTCTAAGCCAAATATCTCACTAGAAATTGGTTCTCGCACGTTTATTGATATACTTTTTGGCGCTGAACTATTATAAAGCATGCCATACATGTTATTATTACCGTAACTGATTATTGCATAATTATTGCCATAATAAATTTTAATACAGTTAATAATTTTCAATAAATTCTAGTCGTTGCTTTTGAGTTTACTGCTGCGGCCCTCGGAAAAATGTTGGACAGCACTGCTCTATGCTATTCATAAAACACGACTGGAGGCCCCAAACCAAAAACCTGGAAAGGCAGTTCTACTAATTTTTTTCTTACTTCCGGACAAAGCAGAAGCAACTTACCGACGAACTTTTAATCTGTTGGCTTTACTTCTTCCAGGATGGGAGCCTGACCGTGTGTTGTTAGATTTTGAATTAATGCATTACGTGTACAGTGGCCAAACTCACAAATCAATTGCTGCTTCTTTCACCTGAATCAAAATATTTGGAGAAAAATTCAAGAACTGGGTTTATCAGCCTCCTATGTAGAAGATGTTGAGACTGCTACAAAACTAAAGATGATCTCTGCATTGGCCTTTGTTCCGCCTGCAGAGGTTGTGAACAGTTGGGACGAGCTTCTACGGATACTGCAACCATGGATTCAGCAGCCAACATAAGACGTGGAACAAAAAAGTCGATGACCTTATGTATTTTGAAACTAACTACATAGGGCAAAACATAGCACGTGTCAGACGTGAAACCACGCGTCGCACCAATCGAACTTTGGAACGCGAGGATGCAAAAATTGGAACATTATGGCAGAAAGGACAATGAGGTGGAGGGATTCCACTTGAAAGTTGCACATACAACCGGGGCTCAGTTCCCTAATTTGTGGATATTTCTCAAAGGACTTCAAGGTCTCCAAGTGGAAACGGAGAAACATTATAGAGGAAATGAATGAAGAATAATAGGAAGAAGACAGGGACCAGAATTTGGAAACCTATTTGCAAGGAATTAGTCACAATTTTGTCTACGGCGGATACTGATTTATGAAACAAACTGTAACAGGTTTCTTACCTGGTAACATAAGAAGTTTTCTTCTTGAAACATATTTTAGTACATTTTGCAGAGGTTTGAACATTTTTTCATTTTTGAACATTTTTTTAACATTATATTTTCCGATGAAAACAGCTAAAACTAGAGGCTGGAAGAGTTATGATAATAGAGATCAAACTAGAGGCTGGATGACCTATGAAAACGTGCAGTGCTTTTTTTCTAGAAAAAAATGTTCCGGAACAATAGGTTCCGGAACAATAGGTGCCGGAACGCAACAATTATGGGCGGGCTTAAATCACAAGAAAAACTGGATTGGGGTTGGGAGGGGTCTCAATAAACACTGAAAACAGTTCAGAAACACTTAAATTAAATTAAAATAACTAAATTATTGTTTTTATTATTAAAATAAATAAATTATTTTTTAGGAGCTGAAAAAGGTGCCGGTGTCACGAAATAGAGTATCCCCCATACAAGTATATCCCCTTAGCAGAATAGAGTATCCGACCGGATGAATGTGAACGGGAGGGACTATCCCCCCTCGTGCAAAAGTATCCCCCACGAGTCGTACGAAATTATCCCCCCCCCCGTCAAAAAGTATCCCCCAGCAACATAATTACAAATTGTGCGATTTAAGTCAGTTATGCTACTTATTGTTGACATGCGTGGGCAAAGAATCCAGTGAAGTCAATTATCCCCTCATTAGTTTCTTTCTCTACTCTATTTACTCTAAGGCAAGTTGTGACATTGATATCGGTCGATTCATATCAATCGGTGCACCAGCAAAAGAAAGGAAGACAAAATATCAGCAGTCACAAACGACAGTGTCATGAAAAGGGACTAAGGCGCTAATTAGGTGAATTGGTACCTCGCGCTTAATATCGGTCGATTCGTATCAATAGGTACACCAGCAGTCAGTGAAGCCATTTGAGGAAATGAACCAGCTTCACTGACGCTTTCGTTCTTTGTGGTGTTGTAATCTCACGCAAATTAAACAATGTCTATTTGCATTATTAGTTGCGTGAAAGGCTTGTTGCGATGGATCTGTCTAAAACAAGGATGACAAATTATCAGCAATCACAAACGACAGTGTCATTTAAAGGGACTAAGGTGCTAACTGGGTGAATTGGTAGCTCGCGCTTGATATCGGTTTCATTCGTATCTCGGCAAACCACGGCCGACAACTGCGTCAGCTCTACACAAGGCACCTAACCACATCGAGGAACCTACATGTTAAAGTCGGCCTCTGCCAGGAGCAAATGGACTTCTCTGCGTGTGGGCTGTAAGCAGCTGCCTATCCCTTTGAGTTTGAGATTGCTTCCAGTTCTGCCACGCTGGATGTTGACTTCGGTGAGCCTTCAGAAATGTGAAAATATCTTGAGAAATGTTTCAACAAGGTAATGCTGCCTTTCCCCAAATTCCCTCTTAAGAGAAATGGAAGAAAGCCACTTCCGCGTGTGGTTATCCTTCCTACTGTAGCCTAACTTCGGTTTGATTTGCTCTGAATATTGCTTAGAACACTTAGAGTCACTTGTTTTGGATTTTGATTAGGCCCTACAGCATAGATTTATCAATTATAATACGCATTTTTCAATAATACATCATACTTGTGAATTTTTATCCCCGGGGGATGATTTTACACGATGGGGGATAGAAATGGTTTATCCCCCGGATACTCTATACCGGTAGATTCCATCCGGGGGGATAAATTCATTCATCCCCTCGGATAGTTTTAGGACGGATAGTCTGTCACGCGACACCGGAACGCCGTACCGGCGCGTTCCGGCTGAAAAAAAGCCCTGAAAACGTGTCATATTATAAAACTTAAACTTGAAGCTGGATGGTCGATGAAAACAAAGATCATACTAGAAGCTGGATTCTCGATGAAAACATAGTTCAAACTAGAAGCTGGGTACTCGACGAAAATACAGCTTAAACTAGAAGCTAGATTCTTGATGAAAACATGGCTCAAACTAGAAGCTGGATTCTCGGTGAAAACATAGCTCAAACTAGAAGCTGGATTCTCAATGAAAACATAACTGAAACTAGAAGCTGGATTCTCAATGAAAACATAGCTGAAACTAAAAGCTGGAAGATCGCGAACCTTTCATCAGTGAACCATTTGTCGTGAACCATTTGTCCGTGAACCATTTGTCGTGACCCTTTTGTCGTTGAACCATTTGTCCGTGAACCAATTGTCGTGACACCCGTGCAACGCCCTCTGAATACGGTGGTCACTTCATATCTCGCTTGGCAGCAAGCCACGTCAATTCTATGGATTATAACTCGCAATTTGGGTTACAACCTCATGGAATAATAATATTATAGCTCTCACAGGATCATACCTTTATTGGATATAAATCACATGGATATAACACATCACGTGCGAAGGTAGGTATGGGTAAGTATAAACGTAAGTAGGCCTACTACTACTAAAATAATTATAAAATATCTTGTGCGGCTTATCGACTTCACAGAATAAAGTTAATTCAATATCAAAATATGAATGCTACTATTTTTATTTAAGAAAAAATCTTCCGTGGAATGTTTAAGAAAACAGATCGAACGACGTGAGTCCTAGTGTCATTATAAGTTTCTGCCGTTTCTCTCTGCTTTAGATGGCAAATTTCTAACATTGTACGGAATTTTGATTGCCGACGATGACAGTGAGATTTACTGTCCCCTTGTGGCATCGATGCTTTTAGATGAGCTAGTTCCAGTTTTCGAAATGGCCTCTTTCTGTCACATATCCAGCTGAGAAACTTCTTTTCCTTATATTAAAAGTAGAAAGTTTATTTTCCTTCTGGTGGTTGTCTTGCACATCGACTCCACCATGAATCATCATAACATCTAATAGTAAACAGAGACAGGTCATTTGTAAGTAAAACATTCTAGTTGAATTGTTTTTGGAAATTTCTTTAATGCCTCTTAAAGCTAGATCTATCAGAAGCCGTCAAATTGTAGGCCTAATTGTCAGTCAACCACCTCATTTCTATAACTATAATTTTTTAAACATGTCTTTCACGAACATTGTGAATGTGACTTTTTGCTGATGAATATGGATTTGATCAGCGTGCAGATTTTGGAAAACCTCATGAAGCCAAGAAAATACGTGTCTATCACGTATTTTACATAAAAGTATGCAGTTATGAGTTGGCAGTTAATTGGTATTACGAACGCGTCTTTGTCATGTGCCTGTGATTGTTGGGCTCAGCGATGGGGGTTGACTGGCAACAATTTTATGACGTGGGCGCTCATGGTCTAAGACGTTTGGCTTAAGTCGCAGTGGGTCATAACTATGCCCGGATATATTTTTTCTAGCTGAACGAGTATGAAGTTATTATTAGATATAAAAAAGTACTTGACAGTGTTCAATAAGGGGCCGTCCACATATTACGTACGCACTGAGGGAGGGGAGGGGGGTCGGATTTTGGCGATTTTTGCTTACGGGTGCGAACGGGGGGGGGAGGGGGGACAGAAGTGTACGTACGCAAAATAAATTTCTAATTACGACGTCCACATTATCCTATTTATAACTCTGTATTGTCCTATAGTCGTCCGATGGCATTTTATTACATTATATAAAAGCCATGTGCAGTTATTCTGTGCTGTGAACGAGACACCTATAATTTGTCTATATTGGCCCTCACTCATCCTTCAATCTGGCCTAAAGTGCAGACTTTCGAGACACTTTCTGCAGCTGGTCTTCGGGGGGGGGTGCGCCAAGTGTACGTACGCAGGGGGGGGGTGTGGAAGAAAGTACGCTTGCGAACAGGGGGGAGGGGTCCAATTTTCCAGGATTTTTGCGTACGTAATATATGGATGGCCCCTAAGCTTAATGTTTGAAAGTATATAATTTGCGTTATGCTCAGTTGATATATTTTATGTTAAATGTGAGCTGAATGTTGGATTTGGGGACTGTTCGTCACGGACGATTCATCATGCGGACGTTTCGTCAGAGAACTGTTCGTAAGGCAGAAATTAAAATTGTTCTTCCAGTTTCTAGTTTCAGTGATATAGTCATCGGTCACCGACAGCAATAAAATCGGAACTAAGACGATATTTTTTCATGGGAATTCCAACTTCTTCCAGTTTAACTGTTACATCAGCGATGAAAACATTTCATAGTAAAACTTTAGGCTAACTAGAAGTTGGAATTACCATGACAAACTATCGCTCTACCGTGTAGGCCCCTATTTTATTTCCGTCGAAGAATGATCGATGAAATTATTAGGCCTACGTATTAAAACTCACAATAGAAGTTGGAATTGCCATTTGGTCCCGATTTTACTGCCGTCGATGAACGATGAAACGATGAAAATATAACTGAAGCTACAAGTTGGATTAACGATTTAATTTCTGCCTTGCGAACAGTCCGCTGACGAACAATCCTCTGACGAAACGTCGCAATGATGAATCGTCCGTGACGAACAGTCCGTGACGAATCGTCCTCTGACGAAACGTCCGCATATGGGTCATTATCCGAAAAGTGCAGAATGGATGTCCCATGACAGTTTTTTTTATTTTTTTTAAAGATAATTTCTTCCAAATTTTTTTGCCTATCCTTCAAAGAATGAGCAGATTAACATTTGGGCCATTCCACGTCAAATCAACCAGGGGTGTAGGCCTACACCACACCCCTTTGGATCTTTCCGAAATTTGTTATGCATACACTACATGCAAATGTTGGACTGCGATCTCTCCCTCGAGACTCGTCCACCTCTTTCTTCTCTGCTCTTAAGGCTGTTCTCTTTCGTCGAGGTTGGGCTGGGAGCGCCTCTGAATAGTTGCCTTGAAGAGCGCGCTATATAAATGTCTGGTTGATTGATTGATTGATTGAAAATTAGGAATAATAGTGAAAATGTTAGCAGAATATCTCATCATTTGACCATAATATTAATTTTTGAAGTTAATAAGCAAAAAACAGATCGCGAGAAAGATTAACATGATCCACCAACGTTGGACAGTCATATCTCAGCTAGGAAATTAACTAGAGGGCTGAATATTTTTATGTAATCAGTTTATTGTGCTCCTTCCAAATATGCAAGAATCTGGTTGGTGTTACCTGTGGTTTTTTCCTGTTAATTTGTAGGCCTAAATATCGCACAGAGGCCAATTTTCGCTAAAGTTCGAGACATCACATCAGCAGGCAGGAATGATGTATAGTAATACTTAAACTGGTTTTATACTGAGGTACATGGGTGCTCATCAGACATATAGTTTGTACCTGATTAGTTTAATTATGTCTGAACTTTCCAAGAACATTTTCCTTGCATTGAAATTGCTAAAGATGTGGATTTTGTCTCTTTTTTGAGTAACGACTAGGCCAGAAGTTGGGCGAGTCTACAATTGGAAGCTTGAGACTAATCCGCAACTTCGAAGGTAGATGACATGTTTGGGTTTCCAGGGTAAATTATGTAAGTAATTTAACCTGAAATGCTTGGCTTTAACATGACAGGGTTTCCATGTCAAATTATGTAAGTGATTTGACCTGAAATGCTTGGCTTTAACATGCCAGGGTTTCCATGTCAAATTATGTAAGTAATTTGACCTGAAATGCTTGGCTTTAACATGCCAGGGTTTCCATGTCAAATTATGTAAGTGATTTGACCTGAAATGCTTGGTTTAACATGCTAGAGTTTCCATGTCAAATTATGTAAGTAATTTGACCTGAAATGCTTGGCTTTAACATGCTAGAGTTTCCATGTCAAATTATGTAAGTAATTTGACCTGAAATGCTTGGTTTAACATGCTAGGGTTTCCATGTCAAATTATGTAAGTAATTTGACCTGAAATGCTTGGCTTTAACATGCCAGGGTTTCCATGTCAAATTATGTAAGTGATTTGACCTGAAATGCTTGGCTTTAACATGCCAGGGTTTCCATGTCAAATTATGTAAGTGATTTGACCTGAAATGCTTGGCTTTAACATGACAGGGTTTCCATGTCAAATTATGTAAGTAATTTGACCTGAAATGCTTGGCTTTAACATGCCAGGGTTTCCATGTCAAATTATGTAAGTGATTTGACCTGAAATGCTTGGCTTTAACATGACAGGGTTTCCATGTCAAATTATGTAAGTAATTTGACCTGAAATGCTTGGCTTTAACATGCCAGGGTTTCCATGTCAAATTATGTAAGTGATTTGACCTGAAATGCTTGGCTTTAACATGCCAGGGTTTCCATGTCAAATTATGTAAGTAATTTGACCTGAAATGCTTGGCTTTAACATGCCAGGGTTTCCATGTCAAATTATGTAAGTAATTTGACCTGAAATGCTTGGCTTTAACATGCCAGGGTTTCCATGTCAAATTATGTAAGTGATTTGACCTGAAATGCTTGGTTTAACATGCCAGGGTTTCCATGTCAAATTATGTAAGTGATTTGACCTGAAATGCTTGGCTTTAACATGCCAGGGTTTCCATGTCAAATTATGTAAGTGATTTGACCTGAAATGCTTGGTTTAACATGCCAGGGTTTCCATGTCAAATTATGTAAGTAATTTGACCTGAAATGCTTGGCTTTAACATGCCAGGGTTTCCATGTCAAATTATGTAAGTGATTTGACCTGAAATGCTTGGTTTAACATGCCAGGGTTTCCATGTCAAATTATGTAAGTAATTTGACCTGAAATGCTTGGCTTTAACATGCCAGGGTTTCCATGTCAAATTATGTAAGTGATTTGACCTGAAATGCTTGGCTTTAACATGCCAGGGTTTCCATGTCAAATTATGTAAGTAATTTGACGTGAAATGCTTGGTTTAACATGCTAGAGTTTCCATGTCAAATTATGTAAGTAATTTGACCTGAAAACCCATATTGATCCTGGGATAAAGAATAAACGATGAATATCGCAACTAAATCAATTAACTGGAATCTAGATTTTAATATTAATTTATTATGTGTTGCATATTTTCCGAAACTTATATAAACCAAGTAATACCAATTATTCTCTTACTCATAAGAAGTAGGACAACTCTTTATAATGTTTGGTAGAGATCTTGAGTTTGCATTCAGCCTGCTTTAATATTTAAATTGCTCCAAAGAATATTAGTTTAAACATTTTGGCACTAATCATGATGCCCTTGTAAGAAATTCTCTACCCTAAAATAATGTGCTTATTATTTTAAAAAATTAGGCAAACTATGAATATAATATTTTTACACTGATGGCTATACAAGTCTTACTTTCGCCATTGTCAAAAATTTCTGCATTTATTTGCATTGGTTGATGGTATTTGAAATCCTGCAAGTCTCCAAAGTGGCTTATTAGCGGAAAATCCAGCATTGATTTGAATCTTTTACAACTTGGTGCATTTTCTGCAATTTTCAATTGATCTTTGATGTGTATAGCCTGAAATAAAAAATCATTTATAAAATTAATTTAAGCTTAATAATGTCAAAGGCAGACAACATTTTGATAAGGTCAGTGCCACATAGGCATAAGATTAGTAATGCAGTATTTAATCTATACTTTCTCGACATATGAGTGAAGCACACTAAATAAAAGCTTGTTTCTCTAAATTTGGTTAACATTAGACTCAACTGAATTTCTAATCTTTGTTAAGTTTCCGGCAAAGGCAAGCACTCTGAAAAACTTGCTGAGAATACCCTCTGTCTCAAGTATGGTTGCCAATGTCCAAACACTAAATAGAACATCAATGCCACTCAACAAGAGTACTATGAACAGGTACAGTGTTATTCAACAACTCTGTTCTTCGATATTACACTTTAGTTCTTCATTATTGTAGAATGCAACTAATATTTCATTTCCATTTTTTATCCAAAACTTGCATGGGTGTAAGACTATAATTATACTACAGTATGCCGATAGGGAATTTGCAGTTCAACCCACATTTTTCAATAATTCAACCAATTGTGAAATTTCTACTTTAAAAATTCTAAACTCCGCTATTCAAATATATTGTATTTTATTGTATCGTATTTAAGCATTTATAAAGCGCCTCTAGTAGGGTGAACCGTTCAGAGGCTCTCCCAGTGCGCAAGGCCAAGAGAAAAGAAATAAGTCTTGAGGAAAGCAAAAGAAGACCAGAGGTTACCTATTAAAATTTGACAGCGAGTAGAAGGAGACAGTGTATTCCAGAGAGAGGGACCAATTGAAGCAAAAGATCGGGACTGCGTCATAGCTGTTCTAGTGTCAAATCTGTTTGAGGAGCGAAGTGGACGATGCGAGGAGACAGAAAGAGGCCGGTGAATTGCATCAATTAAATATTTGGTGTCACCAGAATAAGGATTTTAAACTTAATACGTGCAGAGAGAGGAAGCCAGTGCAGTTGCTCAAACATGAAGGATGAAATGCGTGAGTAGGGTGGCAGAGGTGCTATTAATCTCTCGCAGCTGCATTTACGACTGACTGCAGAAGCATGAGACGGACCTTAGGAAGACCGATTAGAAGCGAATTGCAGTAGTCAATTCTGGAGCAAATAAAAGCATGGACCAGCGTTGTGAAAACAGAGGATGAGACAGATCGTCGAACAGCCCTGAAACGCCTTAAGTGGAAGTAGGAAACACGTGTGAGGTTAGAGATGTGATCTTTGAAGGAGAGAGAGCTATCAAGGGCAACACCAAGGTCACGTACAGTTGATGAACAGGAGTAGTGTGGGAAGATTTCCGAGAGAAAGGGCAAAATCAATCTTCAGCAACTGTTGAGGGGAGCCAAACCAAATGAAGTGTTTTTTGGAGGCATTAACACAGAGACGATTTGAGGACATCCAGGAATGGAGAGACTCAATACGCTCAATTGGGATGAAGGAGACTGTAGCGACAGGTAATATCATCAAATGTATAGTGTTTAATAATGATGCGACACCGCGAGCGGCACCCAGGGCATAATAAATATTAGCTCCAAAATGATGCGAGGCAGTGAGACAGACTATGCACTGGTGGAGAGGACGACGCATGGCGTGATATGGGGTGATATGATCACGGCCAATCAGACGGCCGGGATTTTCAACTTTCAAAATAGCGCGCAAAAGAAACGAGAATTGAGAACAATCGGGATAATAATTCGGCATTCAGCACCAGGCAGTGAATCGAAGAGGTGGTCGAGGAGAAAGGGATTCGGCATCTGACTGCGAATCGGACGAGTCGACGCAAGGGAATCCATCGCCTGGGCGTGGATCGAAAAGATCGTGAGGATCCAACATAGGAGAAGTGGATCGAAGCAACGTCGGGAGTCGGCCGCGGTTGACTCGAAGATCCAACGACAGAACGTGGATAGGAAAAAGGCGAAGAATCTAAACGTGGTAGATTCTAAAGAAGCTGAATCGTTCGGTTGGTGTAAGCCACATTCTGCCGGACGAACGCAACGATATAACGATCTCTGTCAAGGCAAAAGGAGGAACGATCTGTGCTCCGGAGCGGGTCATTCACAACAAAGGGGACGATCATTCACATCTCCGAGGACTGATAAGAATAACAGAATAATATATATATATATATATATATATATATATATATATATATATATATATTAATTTAAGCGGTGTCGCTCTAAGGATAGGGTGATATGTAACGAATAGATAACGTCATTGTTCGCAACTCTTGATAGATACTTTTAATAATTTGTCAAAATCTACGTGTGTTTAATTGTCATTCGAGAACACTTTGAATTCTAACGTATTACCCTATCATACAATAACATCTATTCACCAAGTCAGGACAAAGCTAAACAGCGATCGGAAGAGAGCGCTACAGAGACCCATGGACAAATGCTTGCGCACCATCTTCAAAGAGATGACCAGCAGCTCCCGAGAGTAGGAAAAGAGAAGGAATGTCAGCCGTGTAGAGAATAAAGAGTAGAGGACCAAGTAGCCTACGGAGCCTTGAGGAACTCCCAGCTTAATGTGAATCCATTTTGTTCTAAAGTCGCCCGATATAATGAATATATAATATTATATGCATATATAACGAAATATATAACGAAATATACAGTATTTCGTTATATATTATGAATATATAACGAAATATATGAATTGCACTTTCAGACGGCGCCGTAACAAAAGCGCGCAGGACAAATCCGCGCCGACAATGCGCGTAATGATAACAACCCCGAGGATTGCACGCAAGACGCGCGCAAATTTAGAACATTATACCCATTGTCTATTAATGGTCAATAATGTACCGCGTAACTTGATAGGTAGGCTACCCCTCAGATGTAGGTAGGCTAAGAACATAGACCCGTGCAAGTGAAACGCAATTGAGGTCCAATTAAAGCATTACTGCAACTGTGGAACGTTCGTGATCATGCATTCGCCAACCTGCCACGCACCAACAACTCGGTCAAAGTCTGGTCTCGTTCCTTTCAACAGACCGTCGATTGTCACCACCCGTCGGTTTACAAACTTGTTGAGCACTTCCGTCGAGAACAAAATCACTAGGAATTGAAGATCGCCATGTATCGTTCGGGATTCAGACATTCAGAGGCATCCAAGTCAAAATACGTTCATTTGAATCGACGTTTGCAGGCTTTGGCGCCAACATATGGAACAGTTCCGCTGGAAGATTACTTGTGTTGGGTCCCACAAAACGTTAACATACAAACTGGTTTTATTTTAATTAGAGTACTACGTATGAATATAATTACTTGATGAATTTACACGGTTATTTCTAGTATATTTTACACGGTTATTGCTAGTATATTTAGTATATTTTTTGTGTGCTTCTGCTATGAAACTACTATCAAACAACTTTTTAATTATATTTTTCTGCGCGCTTTCGTCGGCGCGCTTTTGTCGGGTCACCCTTTCAGAAACATTAGGCCTATGTCTCTCCAATTACTACCAAATGTCTGCTTAAGTTGAGGCAGAATTACAGGGCCAACTGCCACTACGTAACATTGCCAAGTTGGAAATTGCTTAATCTTGACCAAAAGCAATTCTCTTGATCAAAAATGTTAATATATTATCTACTTCACCTTCGTCGAAGGCGCTACATACATTTTAATTCATTCAGTTATGTAAGTGCGTATGTGAGTCTTGATGGGCAGGCAGGCCGAGAGGGCCGGGGCAGGGGGCAAATGCCGAGGGGACCGGCGGTTTTCAGGGTCCGGGCCAGGTCCGCAATCAGCTTATGAACAATATTATAATCAGTTATACAAAGTTAGTGATTTATGCCTTTTGAAATATATTATTACCTTATTTATCATTGTTTTGCTATACAACACGCTCACGTTGAGGCCCGTGACTGCTCTGTGGGTAGGCCTGTTGATGGGATGCCATAGGTAACTCGGTAGCATGTAACGTTCAGATATCCGCAATAAAAGCACCTACTGTTAAGATTAATCGGTTCAGGGTTTGTATTCGTGGAATGTCAGAAACATAGGCGTAATTTGTGGGGGTGCGACGGGTAGATACTCAGGTAAACCGAGAGCCGGACGAACTGAGTCACATGTAGTCAGACAGGCAGACTTTCAGCCGAACAGGTCACCCGACAGACTGACCGCCGTGACCATTCCGCAGGCTGCAGGCATCAAAGACCTGGGCCACGGCTAGATGGAAAGTTCTGACATAATCTTCACTCTACGCCTTATGGTTGTCATCTTAGTCATATCGAGATGTGGAGATGTAGGTCAAAGAGCAAGCTTCTATATCCTCCATAAGTTACAAATCCGTATATGGACCCACACTCATATTGTTGGCTTTAATATAACTCCTCACCCATCAGTGACTCAGTCCCCTCATAATCTCAGAATCAATAACTGTCCTTGGTTAGCCTAAACATATCACAGCCGGCTAGCTGAGGAAAGTTTCCTCCGTTACATAATATACGCATTTTTGATTTGATTTGTTTGATTTATACACGTCATGTTCCGGTTTTGCTAATAGGGAAAATGGATAAATTTGTTCGAAACGAAAACAAGATGACATTATAGACGACTAAATTGCCGTTATGGAAGTAAGCTCATCAGCGTTTAATATTCTTGTGAAGACTTGCGATCTTCTGTATTTCCACGTCCATTAGAGGGACGAACCTTTCGGTACGCGGCCGAACGTCCTACTTAGCTTATATAGGTTACAGGTTTTGATTGGCTCGTATGAGTCACGTGGTTTTAGTTTTAGGGAAGATGGACGCTGTTCTTGTTGTGTGATCTTTCGGGGTTGGTTTCTGAAGGCAGAAATCGGATTAAATATTCCGAAATTAAGTGGTCGTTCTTTGAAAACGGGTAAAATGGCCACGTTGAATATTATGATCACTGTTTAAGGGTGATGATGTGATAAAGGTTTCGGGGATATCCTTTATGTGTGTTTAGATATTAGAAAGTTAGCGTTAGTCATAGTTCAAATCGCATCGTCGCTGCCATTTTGACATTCTGAGGTCCCGGATGTGTGTGTGTGTGAACTGATGATTTGACTTGGTTGTAGACGCTGATAACATTCTCTGGTCGCTATAGAAATTAAGATTAGTTACCTTAGTTGATAAGGTGTGTTTTCATGTAACGTAAGGTGAAGTTGGTATTTAAGTGGAGTTTACCACTGAGTTTTAAGTTTGCCACGAGGTTGATAAGTACACCGTTGGTCATTGATTTATTCTATAAATAGAACCAGTCAAGTAAGACGAATGTTCCTTTTATGTACACTTAATTTGCAGTATACACAATTGCTGAAGATAATAATTCGACTGTAATTGTCAAACAAATTGTATTGGTTAATTCGAAATTGTTAATAATACAGATTTCTCTCTGTACGTTGTCTTTGCAATTGATATCCAGAACACGGTGAGTAAGTAAGCATAAAGAATATGGCGACTGGAGGAGAAGAAGAAGGAGGTGTGAGGTCCCATCTCCACTCGGGGTATTTATATGGCGCCACCATAAATGCTCTCGAAAAGATGAATGAGGAATTGAACCTGATGGTTGATCGGTTGATACATTGGCAATCAACCCAGTCCAATGGCAGGGCTGAAAAGAACCCTGACTCACCTGAAGGGTGGATTGCTTCTAACTCAGAAGCCACGGACATGAGAGATTTGGACCCATCTAGGCCACTACTTGGTAGTCCAGTATTAGACAAGGATCATTACCTCCACCACACTCAAACCTCTGCCTATTCGAACCCCATCGTCTATCCTCACCTCAAGAGCACCCTACACAGCCCGGAATGGAGGGCCTCTCATAAGGGTAGATCGACGGAAATGACCGCAGCAGCTGAAACCTTACCGGCTATGGCCAACGTAGGAGAAGAGGGGGAGGACCAATTACGTTCAAGCCCCGAAGCGAGGGTCGGTCCCAGAATCGAATCCTACCCTGAGGATGAGGAAGGCAGACCTTCACATTCTTACAGTTCAAGTGCAACGAGCTGAGTTTGAAAGCCATTAAGTTGTTCCATGGTCAACTCCGGAGAGTAAATTTTCCTGAAGTTGACTCAAGTTCCATTCCGTCTGGAGAATTAAAAATGCATGAGTATTCTGGATTAAATGTGGCTATACGAGACGCTCATACGAGCCCATAAATATAATGAGAATACTGGCAGGGTAATATGTCCAAAATGGTCTCCATGCGAAAAGCGAAAGTGGAGCGGAAAAGGGTACCCCCACTTTTTAGACCAAAGTTACGCCCCAGGGCGCGTGTGTATGAGCAGGTCGCAAGTCCTAGTCCAGACTAGAATTGGCTCCAAGCCCGACTAGCGGATAAGATCGGCGTGCATGCCGACGGCCTAGTGCGCTTAGTCCAGACCAAGGCTACGCCACCGGACAGCCAGGCGTAGATTCACTAGTCCACCCTAGCGCGAGCAGGAAGATGGCGGCGGTTATGTTGCTCGTCGTATTAGAGAAGTTTAAGACCAAAAGAAAGTGGATTTCGAGTGTATTTAGGCGAACCCTAAACAGGGATCGCCGAAATCCACTCGACTCGTTCTCCGACAATGAACTTTATGATGCTTTTCGCTTTCGTCGTCACGAACTGTTAATAATTTGTGACTAATTGGCCGAGTAGCCTATGTGGAATCGACGCGCCGCGTAAGGCTCTGACTAGCCAAGAAGCTGTCTGTGCCCTTAAATGTAACAAATAGGCATGGTAATTTACATTCGACGTTATACAGTGTCAAAGTTTCCCATGGCCCTTTCGTGTACAAAACACAACACTCAAATTAACCTGCTTTATTACTGCTCAGTCGGTGGCTATCCACGTTAACATGTTTTCATAATTTTCATGCCATTCAATTTATTGTTAAAAAATCGATCAATGAAGAAAGTCAGGCAATAGAACAATATGCAAAAATGGGCCATTTAATTAGGGACGTCCACGTATCATAGATAATCTAAGATGGAACTTGGTTGATCAATTAAAATGTTTTAGGAGATCAGACACAAATCACTTAAAAGACCATTTTCACTACCTAACTGATGTTGCCACTCTTCAGTGCATTATGTGCTGCTTCGAATGGCTCAATTTCACAATTGTTGCTGAATTATTGGCTAGATTTTAGGTTGAACTGCAAATTTCCCATCGACTTTTTCAGTGCATTATGTGCTGCTTCGAATGGCTCAATTTCACAATTGTTGCTGAATTATTGGCTAGATTTTAGGTTGAACTGCAAATTTCCCATCGACTTTTTCAGTGCATTATGTGCTGCTTCGAATGGCTCAATTTCACAATTGTTGCTGAATTATTGGCTAGATTTTAGGTTGAACTGCAAATTTCCCATCGACTTTTTCAGTGCATTATGTGCTGCTTCGAATGGCTCCATTTCACAATTGCTGCTGAATTATTGGCTAGATTTTAGGTTGAACTGCAAATTTCCCAACGACTTTTTCAGCGCATTGCCATCATAATCTAACACGTTGACACTGGATGTTGACGAGTGCTAGCCGTCCCAGAATTGCTTTGCTTTTTTTGTATAATTTTTTTATTCCTGATTGGTACTTCGGGGGCAAAATCAGCAGCAGCAGCAACAACAACAATAATAATTGCATCGATTATGCATTCCAGCAATTTCTATAAGACTAGCTTAAATGCTAGTTAGGCAAAAAGAGTGCATTCTGTCTTACTGATTTCTTTGAAGTAGCCTTCTCTTCTTCGGACCACTGTTCCAATACTGGTTATAATATTAATAAAATATTTACGTAAGTAAGCAATTTAACTAAATCGGAGAAGATAAAGCACGTTAGGCATAAAACATTGCCTATACCAAACAGTAGTATGCTATATAAAACTCTACCAGTCCTATTAAACAGAAATCCTACTCTCATTAGAGCTGTGACAGAGAACTCCTTTCTGGAGAGATCACTCGGATGACTTGGGGACATAAAACAGCTTATACGCCCAGCGGTCGACATTTCATACACAAGTAAATTTTCATGTTCAAACGAAGAAAGTGTTTAAAATCTCAAGCACTTTTGTAATCTCAAAGGCCTATCTCAGTGAAAGAAACCCTGGTACTGTTTTGGTTACTTGTTTTTAAAGGGTTTAGCAATAGTCACTTGTGCATATCTTAAGCTTTCACTTTTCGTCAGCTGCTAGGCTATCGCATGTATTTGAGACAGTAAGCAAACACGTCAGATTCCCACAAGTGTGCCATGCACATTTAAAAACGTACACTTTTTGTGTATAGCAACCGCATACCATCGATGCTGCTCGTTTTCCAAGTTAAGCCAGTGTCTGAAGTAGTAAAGGTTTATGCTTAATAATAGCTTACGAAGAAATTAAGTTTGTAGTCCGAGAAGCATATTTATTCGTAATCGTAATCGTAATCTCCAAATTTCTAAAGCGCCACTTGAAGGCCAAGCGCTGAGCACCAGCCTTTTCACGACTGCTACGCCAAATCAGAGGGTGTTTCCGGAGAGTAATTCAAGAGAAGCCCGAGTCCAGTTTCCAGAAGGCCAAATCAAATCAGAGGGGTTTCCATAGAATAGTCCCAAAGAGGTCCAAGTCCGATTCCCAGGAGGCGAAATCATATCAGAGTGGTTTTTCCAAAGAGTAGTCCAAAAGAAGTCCGAGTCCGGTTCCAGAGATCTAGATCGAGAGAGGAGGCAGAGCGACTGTCAAGGCGGGTGTCGTTTACGGCGAGAATAATAGGAAGGCGGAGGTTCAGATGAGTCAGGGTAGGAGTACTTGAACAGGTGATACTTCAATTTTGAGTGGAAAGCCCGGGGGAGTGTTACGCCGTTGCCCACCCCCAGCCCTGGGTGCTAAATCAGTCTGTTTAAATGGGGCGGGTACGCGTCTTCGCAAGTCCATGGAAGGAAGAACCTGTATTTCAGTGGGGCGACCTGATCCTTGAGCATCAACGGGATCTGCTGGGATTCTACTCCAGCGGTTCCCTAGCTCGTTATAACCATAACCATAACCATAACTTTTATTACTTCGCATAATATCATAATATGCAGTAACAGAAATAATATTATTCAGTGTAAAATTTTAACAGAAAACAGATAAATTAATTAGTTTCCAATGGAAGTAAAGGGAGAGAAACCCTTAAGGGACCTGGGTCCCGCTATCAGGGTTACCCTTGTACAAAAAAAAACGGCAACTGGCATAACATTGTAATACTAGACATTTTGGACTTAACTAGTTAACTAAACATCGAAGTAATATCAGATCAGGTGTCAGCATCAAAACCTAGTGCGCATTTAAGGCAGTAATTTGCTAGTAAAATGTGGATGGGGAAGGTTGGGGAACTGTTGCTACTAGGTACTCGCGGAGCTTTCTCTTAAAAATTAAAATATTAGGTAGATTTCTTATGGCCACAGGAATATTATTCCAAGTCCTCGGGCCAGCACTTTTTATTGCGAATTTTCGGGTGTTTGTTCTAGCAAATGCTCCTCTATAATCGGCAGATGTCCTGACATAGTAGGGGTTTATTTTGGATGTCAAACTGAAGAAGTCATTGAATGCTGCAGGAAGAAGATTGTGCATATGCTTAAACATGAATTCAGAGGTCTGTTGGATTCTAATCTGTTCAATTGATAAAATTTTTAGACTTTGTAATGCAGCAAGGGGGGAAATGGAACCTGATTTTCTTGTTATAATTCTAGCAGCCCTCTTTTGCAATGAAGTTAATCTAAGCAAGCAAGTTGAGTAATTTGAGGCCCAGACTATGTTGCAATATGAGAGATAAGGGTGAATTAAAGAATAATATAGGTTCAGTTTAATATGGGTTGGTAATAAGTAGGCAATACGGGCTAATACACCCACACTTTTCGCAATTCTTTTAGAGATATTCTCAATATGTACTTTCCATGTCAGGAATTGGTCCACAAATACTCCCAGAAATTTGACAGAGGTTGCTTGTGGTATAGGGTTGTTGTCCATAATGAGTGCTTCCCTTGTTTCTGGGATATCTTTACGATGCGAGCAAAATAAAATGTAGTTTGTCTTTTTTAGATTCAATGATAATTTGTTGACTCTGAACCAGTCAATGACTTTTGTTAGTTCTTCGTTCATTAATTGAAAGAGTGTTTGGTATGATTTGTGAGAAGCAAAAATGTTCGTATCATCGGCGAAAAGCACAATGCGCAGGATTGGTGAAGCGTTTGGGAGGTCATTAATAAAAATTAAGAAAAGGAGGGGTCCAAGAATTGATCCTTGTGGTACACCAAATTTATTTAATTTTAATTTTGATAGGGAGCCATTGCATAGGACCTGTTGTTTCCTATCTTCGAGGTAGCTTTTGAACCAATCCTGTGCGATACCACGTATTCCAATATTTTGAAGTTTATTCAGGAGTATTTCATGATTGACAGTGTCAAATGCTTTTGCAATATCGATGAAAACACCTAGTGCATATTCGCCACGGTCAATAACAGATGAGATGTTATCCTGGATACTCAAAAGTGACATAGCAGTTGAATGACCGGGCTGAAAACCATGTTGAGATATATGTAAGATGTTTTTTTATTAACATTTTCATTTCATTTCATTTACGGAACATTTATATAGCGCCCCTTCAAGGCTGTCTACTCAGGAGCGCTCCCAGTTCAGTCACGGCTAAAGAGAACAGTCTTCAAATTAGTATAAAAAGTAGTAGAGTGATCTATAGGGATCAGACGGAGCGCTATTGGAAGCCCATTCCAGATCATAGGACCAGCAACAGAGAAGGAGCGGCGCTGCATGATTGCGGTACACGAGCGAGGGACCATGAGTACAGCTTGATCAGCTGATCGAAGGTTAGATCGCCGCTGGACAACAGATGTAGGGCGACAGAAACCCTGCAAGTATAGGGGCGCTAGTCCCTCCAAGCAGCGCCTAACAAGCGCAGAAACCCTATATGTGATTCGTAGTGGGAATGGAAGCCAGTGCAACACATCCCTCATAAATTCTGAAACCCGGCCATATTTAGGAATACGGCCAATGAGGCGCGCAGCTACGCGGAGAACCCGATCCAGGCACCCAACCCGGACAGCTGGGAGGCCAGTATAAAGGGCACTACAATAATCAATCCGGGAGACTACAAAGGCATGTACAAGGGTAGAGGCAGCCCCTTGGGACAAAGACCGCGACACCACCCTAAGCTGGCGCAGCTGATAGTAGCAATTGCGACAGAGGAGGTTAATGTGGCGGGTGAACGTGAGTTCCTGATCCAGGGTAACGCCAAGGTCGCGTACAGAAGAGGCAAAAGAGACCCAAGGGAACTCAAGGGCTAAAGCCTCAAGGTTAATTTTTGCTAGTTGCTGACGCGTACCCAGCCAGATGAACTGCGTCTTGCCCGAGTTAAGCCTCAGGCGGTTGGAGGACATCCAGGCTTCCAAGGTCTCCGTGACCCGGACAATCTCACGGACAGCAGCAGCTGCCGCCAAAGCTGAGCAGTGAACATAAGCCTGGAGGTCATCTGCATAAGACTGGCTGAGAACTGCACCAGCAGCCAGAAGGGGACCCTAGTCAGCCATATAGAGAATATATAATAAGGGGCCCAGAACAGAGCCCTGAGGCAAGCCAAAAGGAACGGGGACCCAGGGAGACCTAGCAGACCCACAGGCAACGGTGCAGGAACGGTCATGCAGGTAGGATGTGAACCAGTCAAGAAGATTACCAGAGAGGCCGTAAGAAGTGGAGAGACGAGTTAGAAGGATAGAATGATCAACTGTATCGAATGCAGCGCTAACATCGTACAGTGCCAAGAGGGTAACCTGTGACTTGTCAATGGCCCCATAAATGTCCGACAGAAGGCGCAACAGGAGAGTCTCCGTGGAATGGGCTTTCCTAAAACCAGACTGAAAGGTTGGTAGAAGATTGTGTCTATCAAGGTAGGTAGTGAGCTGGGTAGCCACGACCTTCTCAATAATTTTAGATACAAAGGACACGTTAGCTATAGGCCTAAAGTTATTAGGGTCAGCTAGGTCCAAGCCCTCGCGTTTAGGTACCGGGGCAACAATAGCTCTTTTCTGCGACGCTGGGAGGTCACCCTCACGGAGGGAACTATTACAGAGAACTGTTAAGAAAGGCAGTAAGATGTCTACAAATTCCTGAAGTAGAAACGTAGGAAACGGGTCCAGGTCACATGTTTTTGACGGAGAGTCCAAGATGAGTTTGCGCAGGTCTTGACTTGAGACTGGATCCAGCTGACTGAGCTAATAGTCAGTCGATGAGAAGACCGGAGGTGCAGAGCCGGCGGTGGCCTCTCGGGTGGCGTCTACCTTCGCGTTGAATGCTCGGAGGTAAGCGTCCGGTGTGAAGAGAGGAGAAGTCGAGCATCCACCAGAGCGAGCGCGGCCAAGGAGGTCGTTAAAAGTTGACCAGAGCCTCTTTGGGTCCCCTGCGTGTCTGGCAATTTTGTGCTCCCAGTAATCCTGCTCCTTCCGCCTGTACAGCCGATGCATCTCGCGAACGTATTGGACCCAGACAGTGCGGTCGGCGGGCAGTTTAGTGCGCCTGGAGCGCCTCTCCAGGCAACGAGCACGGCGCCGGAGTGAGCGGCACTCCGCGTCGAACCATGGAGAGAGAGCAGATCGACGCGCTCTGGCTGGGTGTGACGGAAGTAGGGTGTTAAGAAGGTCCGTCATTGTTGACTCGTAAAAAGAGAAGAGTTCACTGGTCGACGCGTCTGCCAGCACGGACGGGTCGGCGATGGCAGGAACACTCAGCAAGGCCTCACGGAGAGCCACACGGTCCAGTTTCCGCCAGTTGCCATAGTCAAATAGACGAATAAACATGACTTTTCAAGGAATTTGGAAAAAAATGGTAGAATAGAGATTGGTCTAAAGTTGGTCAGTTCCTCTTCAGGGCCTTGTTTATGGATTGGTGTGACTTTAGCTATTTTCAGGCTTGAGGGAACTATTCCTGTGGACAGAGAGCAGTTAATGATGGCTGATAAGGGAGCGGCAATGTGTTCGAATACAGGAAAAACAACAGATGGGTCGATCTCATCGAAGCCTGCGCTGTGAGAGATTTTTATAGTATGACTAAGTGAGATTAGTTCATCCGGGGAGGTGGGGTAAATAGCAAAAGAGGTTGGTAATTGTGGACTAAGATAAGTATAGATAGTGTTATTGGACGCAGGTATTTTCCCAATGAGATCCTGAGCAATACTGGTGAAATAGTTGTTAAATTTCTCAGATATAACATCAGCATTTGTTATGTCATTACCATTTAAGCATAAGTGGCTGATAATTTTTTTCTTATCCTTAGAGTTAACTAAAGTTCTTATGGTCTGCCACGGTTTTTTAGGGTCGTGACTGTATTTAAGAAATTCTGATTCATAATAATTTCTTTCAGCTTTGGTGCAGACCGTTTTAAATTTGTTTCGATAAGTAGTGAATTTAGATTTATTTTCAAGAGTTGGATTTTTGATATATTTCATATACAATTTTGATTTTTTTACATGATTTGAGCAAGCCGAGTGTCATCCAAGGGTTTTTAATCTTATTATGTGCTTTTGTTTGCTTATGTTTAAGGGGAAAAGCAGTGTCATAAGCTTCCTGGAATAATGAAAAGAAGAGGTCATAAGAAGCGTCAGGGTCATTTTTGGTGCAGGATTCTAATACAATGGACCAATTAATTTTGGATAATAAATTTTTTTAATTTTCACAGTTGGATGCATTAAAGTTTCGATTTTTCGAATTCGAAGTATTCTCTCCCTGTATAGGAATTTGATTGATTCTCACCAAAATTGGAAGATGGTCGGATATGTCCGATGCAAGTATATACGAGTCAATAATTTTTGAGGTTGTATTAGAGAAAACATTATCGATTAAGGTCGAGGAAGTTGGGGTAATTCTTGTTGGTTGTGTAATGGAGGGTAAAAATGGTAAGCAGACATAATATCTAAAATATTGGCAGTTAGGGCATGATTTTGAGCTTTTAATAAATCTATATTAAAATCTCCCATAAGATATATATCTTTAACTTTTAGTGTCAAGGTGGATAATAGCTGCCCAATTTCTTCATTAAAATCAACCATGTTGTGACCCGGAGGTCTATAAACTGTGCCAACAACAAAATAAGAACCGTGTGGTAAAGGGAATTTAATTAATAGAGCCTCATAGGTGCGATGCGAGCGACAATTTGAGGGTATTTCCATTTTGCTGAATCCGAGGTGGTCTTTTATGGCAAACCCTACGCCCCCTCCTCGGCCAGAGCTTCTTGGCTCATGGATGAATTTATATCCTGCAATTTGGACTGAGTCAGTTGTGGATTCATCAAGCCAGGTTTCGGTGAGTGCAAGAATATCAACCGATAACTGGTGCGTGAGTTGAGAAATTGATGAAACCTTTGAAGCGATGCTTCGACAGTTGATATGCATAAGTGATATCAAGTGTCTCCCTGCAGACAGAACAGGTTCCAAGTCTAGAGAAGTACTATATTTAGAGACTAGAGGGCGCGTTATATAATAGTTGTCGTCTGGGTCCAAGTCGTAGTTGTGAGTTAATGGTCGATCTTCTTGCACTTCTGTGTATATCTCAAGCCTAGGTCCCTCCCTCAATGAATCAATAGACGGGAGTCCGTCAGGGGCGTCAGTAATGCTCTGGGCAAATTCATCGTCACAGACAATATGGTTAAAAGGGAACAGAGTCGTTAAACAATTAGTGCAATACCAGGAGGATGGATCAATTTGGTATGGTAGGGTAATTTCGTGGCAGTCCGAGTGGAATCCCCTCCCGCAGAGTGTACAGAATACTGCCCTATGCGCACTGGTTACATGTTTCAAACAGAAATGACACTTAACTAAGTTCAGCTCTGCTGAACAAGAGTCCATGGAACAGCTTGACCCCTGAACTGAGCGGTCGAACACACACACACACACACACACACACACACACACAAAGCGATCTTTCAAAAATAAAAACAAACAAAAACAAAACAAAGTGAGGAGGCCTCCTCGAGCTAGTCCCAACTTCCCATGTCCCTACGTTTGTTAGTAATGCAGCGACATTGAAAATGAAGACATGCCATTGATTTGGCCTTCAAATTTTCATCATATGACAAAAGGAGCATAGCCTTATCAGATCTTGAATGACAGATGACATTAGCATAACCAAACAGTAGTATATCTGAATAACGTAGTATGCGTTGTCGGCTTGGGTTTTACAATGCGAGTCACAATTGTAGTTAGGTTTAACCATGCGAGTCACAATTGTAGTCAAAGGTTTGGTAAAACAATTTCCGTCATTTATTGGTAGCTTGGCGATAAAAGACTTAATGTACTTTTTTTTCATCGATTTAAAGTAATATGCATGTCTTTCATGTCTGAAGTGTGTACTGATTTATAAGATCATGTAAGTTGTTTATCTCCATAATTAGTTGAATTCAACCCGAGATAGTTTCCAATTTAGAAGAGTTGATACCTACAAACATCAGTCTAATCTGTACTATTGCTATTGGGTCCCATATCACCAAGATACCAAGTATATATATATATTGGCTTCCAATTAGTCAGATATTAAGGCTCGTTATTGCCCTAATAGTGTGGCATACTGGGGGATCTATATAACTAAGCAGTCATCTTTAGCAACTACTGAAGCATCGGGTGTTTAAGCCGAAACTTCTCGAAAGTGACAGTAAAACATTAATAATGATTTACAGATTTCTTAAGCTGTAGCCACTTGGGTTATAATAATAGTAAAGCCATTGACTGATGCTTCAAAGGTGTAACAGGTGTTTATAAATATGTATAATAATAGTAGCAGTGCTGATGAGTAATGATGATATAATGCTGGTTATACGCTCATAAACCCTTACCAACTTGAGATAAGCAGGTATCCCTTTTACACTAGTTAGACACAAGTTTTATAGAATAGTAATCAATCAGAATAATGAGTATAATGTGCTAATAAACAGTCTAACAATCTAACATTCAGTATCATTTATCTTATGATAGTGCAGCAAATAAAGGGACCATATGTTTGTATAGTTTCTCCTAAACAATGAACATGTACAGATTTAGCCTCGATTTCATCTGCAAACGTTCACTTTTTCTGAACGAGGGTGGAGGGGCACTGGCTCCCTCCTCGGAACTGACTCCGAGCGGATCCAAATTATCCCTAGCAACATTTGACTCTAAGTTTGGCACGAGTGGCAAGGACGTGGCTGCCATAGGCAAAGCAATCACCCGAGGAGAATGATCCGGGGTCCGATTACGACTTGTGGAACCATGAGAAGAAGCCTCTTCAAGACTTTCTAAGCGCTCTAGATGTTCGGTTTGGTTATCTCTCATTTCTTCTAGATTAACAGCTAGGTTCACCTGGCTACCTCTTACATCAGCAACATCGCCTCTGACATCAGCTAAGTTGCTAGCTAGGTCAAATTGAGTGCCTCTAACATCATCTATCTTACTAACTAAGCTTTCTAACAGTTGGCCCATGGCCGAAGAAGGCCGAGACAGAGAAGAGTACGGGCGTACAGCACGCTCCTGCCTATCGCTAGGATCAGCCTCTAAATCCAACGCTCTCAAAGAGTTTAGTGACATCTTTAATATATTTAAATGTTCCAGCAATTAATGACAATCTAATGACATGAACAGTAACACGATTTATATACTTCTACGCTAACAACTCTAAACCTTAAACTTAAAACTACTTAGGCACAAACAAGCAATCAAAATCATATTGTAATTTATATTAGAAATTGGTTATTTACCCCAAATTTCACACACGGGACATCGGATCACAGGACTCCACACAGAATAAGCATGAATCCACAAGAGCACGAAATACGATATCCAGCATTGCAATAAATCCAAAGACGGTGCAACGAACACTTTCCGACGAAATAATACAGCAACGATAATTCTAAGCTCCACTCAGAATACGAGCTTCGAACTAGCCAATGCCTATTCGCAATGCTAGCTAATCCACAAATCTTAGACTGCAACAGCGGCTATAATTATCAAACTATCATACGGTAACTCCATCCACTGGCCAAATCTGAACTGCAATAGGCACGCATGCGCCGGCCGCTTTTATAGCCTTAAAGTTTCGCGCCACTGGCATCCAGGGTTATCGGCTTGACTATTTTGGCGGGAACAGCAACTGCAGCAGCAGCAGCACATCAATGCATCAACAGCAGCAGCAGCGCATCAACAGCAGCAGCAGCGCATCAACAGCAGCAGCGGCTCTGCTGTTTCGCGCCACTCGGATGACTCATCATCCGGGGAGATCCACAGGTCAAGAATGGCGGGAAACTGCAACTATGACAGAAGCAGCAACCGTAGTCAACATTCGCGCCTTCAGTATGATTCAGCAGTCACTGATATCCGCAGTCAGAAAAGGCGGGAAACTTAATACAAGAGGACTTATAATGCCTCGCCAATAAAATAAATAATATATATAATTAACATTCTGTCACTTTTCAAAAACGTTACAGGAGGTGATAGATAGAGGAACTTGATGATGAAGGACGGGCTGCAATGATGATGGAGGCACTGAGAAACTGCGGAATTCAGAGGGAGGTTGTTCCAGAGGAGTGGTGCTGTGATGGATATGGCTCGGCTGGAGAACTTGAGATGAGTAGTGACTGGAGGTCAGACAGGCTGAGATAGGAGGAGGAACGGGTGGAGCGGGTTTCAGGATGGTGAAGAGATCACGGAGGTATTCGGGCTGGGAATATTGTAGGGAGTTGTAGGTTAGTGAAAGGAGTTTGAAATGATTTCGCTCTGGGATTTTTAGCCAATGGAGTGATTTGAGGCTGGGAGTGATATGGTGATGTTTGGGCGTTCTAGTGACAGCCCTGGCTATTGAGTTTTGAATAAGCTGTAGACGCTTGATTTGAGTGGGATTCAAGGTTGAGGAAATAAGAATAGCAGTAATCAAGCTTCGAATGAACAATGGAGGTAGCAATGGAGGAGGCAGTTTTAAGGTCGAGCATAGGTCGGATGCGTCGGTGTTCACGAATGTGCATGAAGCAGAAGCGCGAGAGGTTGGAGATGTGGTTAGAGAAGGAGAGGTGTGGATCAAAAATAACACCAAGATTGCGAACAGGGGAGTCAGAGGTGAAGGTGAGAGACGATGAATTAGTCGAAAGGTTTATGGAAGGCTCAGGGATTTTCTTGATTTGATCAGGAAGGCCTAGAATGATGAATTCAGCTTTGGAAGGGTTAAGGCACAGGAGATTGGATGACATCCACTGTGAAACAAGGTTAACCACGTTGAGTAGGTGTGATGGCGGTGGAAAAAGAGCCTGGAGAGAATGATATGAAGAGTTGGGTGTCATCTGCATAGAGATGGTGGTCGACAGAGAAAGATTTTATGATGGCTTAATTAAGGTGTGGTATAAAGGATGAAGACGAGAGGACCCAGGACGGAGCCTTGAGGGACACCACAGGAGAGAGGGAGGGGTTGCGAGCAGTGGCTGCAGGCTTTTACAGAGAAGGATCAAGGACAAGTGTAACTGGAACCAGAGTAAAGCATTCATCAGAGGCAAAATCTAAAGTTCGACGATTAAGCCTAACTTCAAGAGCTCAGTGAAAAGGGCCAGTGACCAATGTATTACTCTTTGGTACAGCTATACAGTATTGCAACGTATAGGCCTAATTTCACGGTGAAATCAGAACTGAGACTGTTTTTGTGAATTTAACAAGTAGGCCTACACATTCGCTTGCTTCCAGGCGACTCCGATATTGTATTGTATTATATTTGGATATTTATAAAGCGCTTCTAGCGGGAGGGCCATTCAGAAGCGCTCCCAGTGCGAGAGACCCCGAGAGAAAAAGCAAGTTTTAAGAAACTTAAAAGAGGAAGAGACGTTACCTGAGAGAATAGAAGAACGAACGAACGGAGGAAGCTCATTCCAAAGAGCAGGGCCAATGGAGGCAAAAGACCTAGATTAAGCCAGAGAAGTCCTGACACGGGGAACGAGGAGGTCCAAACGGTCAGATGAACGAAGAGGACGAAGAGAAGCAGCAGAGTGAGGGCGATGAATTAAGTCACCTAAATATTTTGGAGCGAAACCAAGTTGAGCCTTACACACAAGGATGAGGACCTTAAATTGGATGCGGGCAGAAAGCGGGAGCCAGTGGAGTTCTTCTGTCATAAAGGTGGTGATATGAGAAAATCGAGGAAGACGGGCAATTAATCTAGCAGCAGCATTGTGAACGGACTGAAGAGGAGCAAGACAGTACTTTAGGAAAACCAATGAGGAGGGAATTGCAATAGTCAAGTCTAGAGCAGACAAATGCATGGACAATTGAAGTGAAAATTTGAGATGAGAGAGAGAGCGACGGATAGCTCTAAGGCGCCTTAGGTGAAAATAGGAAGTGCGAGAGAGTTTGGAAATGTGTTCAGTAAAGGTGAGAGAATTGTCAAGGGTCACTCCTAGATCACGAACACTAGACGAGAAAGTTAAAAGCGGAAACCTTTGAAACAGCACAGCAAAGTCGAGTTTTAGAAGTTGCTGAGGAGTGCCAAACCAGATATATTGGGTTTTGGACGAATTAAGGGAGAGGCGATTGCAAGACATCCAGGTATGAAGATCATGAGAAAGAGCTTCGATGCACTGAGCAAGAAGAAGCTGAGAGGAAGGAGGCCCATGGACATAAGCCTGGACATCGTCAGCAAAGAGATGACCTGAAGCCCCATGGATGGGGAGCAGAGATGGGATACCGGCCGTGTACAAAATAAAGAGGAGAGGACCTAGAACAGAGCCCTGCGGAACATCCAGTTTAACAGGGACCCACAGAGTTCTAGATTCACCAGAGATAACCATCTGAGTGCGATCAGACAGGTATGACCGGAACCACTGGAGAGGGGGGCCCTTCAGACCGCAAGAGGTCTCAAGGCGCTGTAGAAGAATGGTGTGGTCAACCATGTCAAAGGCTGAGGAGACATCATATAGCGCCAGAAGAGTGAGTTCGGACCTATCAACAGCTGAATAAATTTCAGAAAGCAAAGACAGGAGGGCTGTTTCAGTGGAGTGGTGAGCCCTAAAACCTGATTGAAAGGGAGGTAGAAATCCAGATTGTTCCAGATAGGGAAGAAGTTGAAGAGAGACAAGGCGTTCAAGGGTTTTGGAGAGAAATGATAGATTAGAGATTGGACGGTAGTTTTGGGGAGGTTTGTGTCAAGATTGGGCTTCTTGATATAAACAGGATGTGATTGCCAACGACGAACGTTGAGGAACTCATTATAGTGGGCCCCGTTGATCTTGATTTTAAGGCGCCCCACGGACAATGCATACGTCGCCATTAAATAAACCACAGTTAGGCATAAGAATACTTACGACGTCCTTGATATGCGCGGTGGATATCAGTAAACGACGGTCGGGCGCTCTTGTCATAGCTCAGACATCCTATAATGTTTGAAAAAGCTGGTTAGTTATTTCATTCGCAAGCGGATATATATGCTGGTTCCATAATTCTCTAACTTGTGACAAA
Organism: Allolobophora icterica; assembly: GCA_963556255.1. Taxonomy (NCBI): domain Eukaryota; kingdom Metazoa; phylum Annelida; class Clitellata; order Crassiclitellata; family Lumbricidae; genus Allolobophora; species Allolobophora icterica. Next base: position 26,071,068 of record OY744603.1, on the reverse strand, counting down.
CATCTGTCGGCTAAACTTATACAGAAGTTGAAGATTTTTGTTACTACAACGTGCATTTCAAATTTATTTGCGTAAATAGTTAAAATTATATATCAAGACTATTTATTTAGAACAACGATATCTTTAAAAAATTTAACTCATTTTGAGTCGCATATTTTTTGGCGTATATGCAAACTAAGCTTTTCAGACATATCCTCTTACTGATAAGAATCGTTTTGATCATATCTGGACAGGATTCTTGAATTTCCAGGTTGAGCTGTTCCTGAAGTACTTTAGCTATTATAGTACAATCCACCATGCCCTTGTGAGGAATTTTTCTTGTTACGATCTCCCACAGAACCACACCGTAGCTGCAGTAAAAAAAATCGGTACTGACATTTTAAGAAATGAAAGTCAACAGTCTGCTCACCTGGCTAGAGGATTGTGGAAGACCGACACACACTGTACAATAATATTCACATAAATAAGCAAGTAAAACGAAGGACAGGTAAAGTGAATTTCTGACAATATAAGACGAATGCACTCGAAGCAGCATCTTTACCACATCAAGTGCTTGTAGGCTGCAGCCAGCCGTTTGTCTCATCTCGGTAAAACAGGTTTTACCGAGATGAGACAGGTTGTTTAAACTATTCTCATATGTATTCCAGCCTGCACTTTTCGTGGGTTTCACCGTGACACTGCCAAAAATACTGTCCTAGAATCATTTTCTGGATAAGTATCGTAGCAGGGTGAATGTAGTCTCGAAGTAGTCGTTAAGTTTGGGCGTTAACTTCAAAAATATCCACCTTGAAATAATAATAATAATAATAATAATAATAATAATAATAATAATCTTCGTTTAATATCTTCAAACTGACAATAACGCAGTATGATTACAAATCAGTATGAACGGATGATCACAAGTTATTACAGGAGTCGAATTTAACTGTACACGGCAGCCATGCAAGGCGCCCATCACGTCCTACATCTCATTTTAACAACGCGCCATCTCGCGAATGAAAGGCTGAGTGGACCTAAATTTGGGAGGGTAGCGGGAAGCGATCCCGCTACCTCTTGCTCTTCACGCCAGTGAAATGCCTTTTATATAGTAAATACTGTGTCAAGACCACAACAATATGTCAACATCTTATTGTATTGTCAGAACTGAAATCTTAACTTTATATTATTTATTTATTTGCTGCACTTTCGTTATACGGTTCTACTCAATATCTGTAACGCCAAACAATATAATTATTTTCTGAATCAATCTATTATAGTTTGGCTATTAACTAATGAACCGCATATCAGTTACAGGATTAAACAGTCCATACTAATATTTGTAGGTATTGCAGGGCCACATCTTGTGACAATCCTGAGTATACTAAGTAGCGAGAATAGACGATTATCAAAACACTCTTAGTTGGCAGAATTACTTAAAATCGTAATACAGTGCAGTGTGTTCCTCTGTAGTATATGGTCTTCGTATCGACTCACCTCCACACATCACTTGCTTTGGAAAACTGTTCAGTTGTAATAACTTCTGGAGCCATCCAGGCATATGTTCCAACGCCAGACATAGCTGTTGTGTGGTCATGTTTTCTGATCTGGTCAAAGTCTGTAATTTTGAGTCTTTTATCGTAAGGGTTGCATGTTGCATCTGGTTCCATTGCGACAACTAATAAATAGACATTACAAATCAATTAAACTGCTTGAAACAGATAATTGCGTCTATTTTGCAATTTCGCTATGCGAAAACCGAACTCATTTCTGAACCTTTTGGCTCTAAGCGGGTCACATATATGATTATGTGTCCTATAATAAGCCTAGGGGGTCTACCCGAATCGCCGAATCCCGAATCGCCGAAAGCCCTTAAACGGCAAAATCCGCCGAATCGCCGAAAGCAGTTTTCTACCAAGTGTGCGATTTGCCGAAAACCACTGCCGACTCGAATCGCCGAATCCCGAATCGCCGAAAGAACTTAAACGGCAAAAATCCGCAGAATCGCCGAAAGCAGTTTTCTACAAAGCGTGCGATTTGACGAAAATCACTGCCGACTCGAATCGCCGAATCCCGAATCGCCTAAAGCGCTTAAACTGCAAAATCCGCCGAATCGCCGAAAGCGGTTTTCTACAAAGCGTTCGATATGCCGAAAACTAGTTTGGACCCGAATTGCCGAAAGTGACCAGCGTTCGGATCTCGGCAGTTTGTCACAATCTTGTTGCAAGTATTTGACACATATTTGAATGTGAAGAGGAATCATGTGTCATTTTCACTCCTAAATTTGTAGACCTGACAGTGTAGCAGTTGTAGCCCTAATTAACTCGATACTATTATTATTTTATCCAAGTTTTAAATAGCGCCTCTGAGTAGTCATGTTGAAGAGACGCTATATAAATGTCCTAATGAATGACTGAGTCAATCAACTCCTAAAATCTAATTGAGCTAGAAAAAGTTCTTGTGATTTTGTAATTTAACAGTTTAACATTAGTATCAAATACTGACAAATAATGTGTTATCCTCGCCTATATCCGAAGTTAATAATTTGTTGACAGTTACTAGTTAGGTCGTAGCACTATTTCCATGCAATACTGCGGCAGCCATGATGTTTATCATATCAACACGTTCACCGACTCACCGTAAACCTTTACCCACTTGCTTACTTGCTTGAAATTTGGTTACCGAATAAAATTGAATTGAAAAAATAATGCATTTATATACTACTTTAATACATGTTAAAACATAGCCGCAAAATCTCCTTAATTTCGGGTATGACCACCTTATAACTTTCAGGAAAGTTCGCGTTATTTAACTTAGCCTATTTTCCGTGGATCCGGCACACAACAGCGTTTTAAAAAATTGTTTTTTTTATAGTTTCGGGATATAGGGATTCGCTACGAACAGCATTTTCGGTGATACGGGTTTTCTTCACAAAATAGTTTCGGCGATTCGGCGGTAATAGTATTTCGGCGATTCGGGATTCGGCGATTCGCTACGAACAGCATTTTCGGCGTTTGGCCTACGGGTTTTCTGCACAAAATAGTTTCGACGATTCGGCGGTAATACCATTTCGGCGATTCGGGATTCGGCGATTCGCTACGCGCCCAGGCCTAGGCAGAGCCGCATTAAGGCTAGAGCGGACCCGGGTGCTGTGATTACCTATACAGCCATCAGCGCGGCCCAATTACAACACACTAAACAATTTAAATGTACTTCCGAAAATTCTGGGCCTCAAAACTGCAGGCCCGGGTACTGCAGCACCTAGCACCACTTTAGTACGGGCTGGTCCTAGTGTACCACGTGGGCATCCTAGCAGGGTTATCCATCAGCGCTAAATGATGTCGCTTCTAACCACGGTGTAAGAGATATCTCTTACACCATGCGTCTAACACAGTGTCTGCGAGGTAAAGAGAGAAAACTTACTGTTTGGCGACTTGAGATCTCTGTGAACGATCTTCTGTCGATGAAGATAAGCCATTCCTTGAGCGATCTGAGTGCCCCAGTCCATCAGAATTTCCAGCGGAAGATCAGATGTGCACCGCTCCAATACATCCTTCAAAGACCCACCGCCAGCATATTCCATCACCACATATAGAGCAGGCGACTCAAAGCTCACATCGTACACGGTTATTAGATTTATGTGGCACAGTGACTTCCAATTTTCACATGCTTCTAGTGATTTTTGAACATTTTCAGTTGTGCCGAACAATCGCCTTTTCACAGCACAATTCTTACCTTTCCAAGTCCATGGACCATATACTTCACCAAATCCTCCCTTTCCTATGAGTGGACTGTCATAAGTAACCTTTTTGAAGTTGTTTTCATCAAAAGAAACCTTGTCACTGGCGCAAGTCATTTCAAAATATCCACAGTTGGAATTGCTGGTCGACACTGTATCTACTAATAATTGTGGCTGCTAATCTCTCTGAAATTAATAATAATAACAAAGACATCGTAATCAGCATAAATTAATGAAGTTGATCTTGATGTTTTTTATTGATATATTCCCGTTGCTTGCAATTATTGTTGCTGGAACGACTTGACATTTGACACTTGTTAATTTGGTAACCAAACTTTTACAGAAAAAGCAGAAACATGCATTATTATATTCCAAAGTCTGGCTACACAGGAGGCCCAAAAGGGGTCAAATGACCCCGCTACCCGGGCCACCTGGGTAGTAGTACAGTAAGTGGAAAGCAGTCAATCATCCATCATTCTTAACTCAGTACTTAATTAAAGCCTGTAAGTATAATTCCGCAAAGGAGAGGTCCGCAAAGGTTCATCAGTCACTCTGGTTCAGAGTAAAGCAGGGAGGCGACCTGACCGACGTCTCTTAAGAGCGTAGACTCGGATCCGACCTGGGCTGATGAACCAAAGTCCTCCGTGCCCACCTTCACGTGGTGCGGACCGTTAATACACTTCCATGGGAAGGGGAACGAACGGGCACGGCAGGCAAAACCAGGGGAAGGCAATGGCAAACCACCCCTGTTAACATGCCAAGAAAATCGTCATGAGACACACCAAACCAAAAGCACCGATAGTCGCAGATGGTGGGACTCCCAGGCCGGAGTGCGACTCAAAAGCTACTGGGAAAGAGCAAGACGGTGAGTCAATGACCCTTCGGTCTAATGAAGCAACAGGACAAAAGCCGAATGGACGTTTTGAGGTGGATCGTATTGAGGGGAAAAGACCCAACCTGAGCTGCAGTCAAAAGATGAAATTGGGTACATGGAATGTAAGTTCTATGCAAACTGGAAAGATGGATGTGATTCAAGGAGAGATGAAAAAATTGGACTTAGCGATATTGGGATTAAGCGAGACAAGGTGGAAAGGACAAGGACATTTCAGCTGGAATGGATACAAGATAATAATGTCAGGACAAAAAGAGAGAGGAAGAAATGGAGTTGCAATCATGTGTGATAAGACAAGTACAGATGCGATAATGGGTTATGATACGGTGAGCGATAGAATCTTGAGTGTAAGATTTAGAGGAGAAAAGGTGAACACAACTATTATACAGATATATGCTCTAACATCGATAGCAACAGAACAAGAACACGATAGTTTCTATAATGATTTACAGAGTACAATGGATAGAACTCCGAAAGGAGATGTACTGATAACCATGGGGGACTTTAACGCGAAGGTGGGGCAATGCAAAGGAGATGATAGAGGAACAATGGGTATTCATGGACTGGGTGAACAGAATGAAGCTGGGGAAAGACTTGTTGAATTCTGCAAAGGGAATGACTTGAGAATCATGCATACATGTTTTGAACAGCCAAAGAGAAGACTGTACACATGGACGTCACCGAATGGGAAATATAGGAATCAGATTGATTACATTTTGGTAAATAAAAGATGGAACAGTACGATAAGAGATGTGAGAACTAGACCAGGAGCGGATTGTGGTACCGACCATGAGCTACTGGTAGCAACATTGAAAACGAAATTAAAAAACCTGAAGAATGGAGATCGAATGACTAGATACGACTGCAAGGGCATTACACCGGAATACAGGATGGAAATAAAGAATCGATTTGAAGTACTTGAGAGAGATGAGATAGAGGCGGAAGATGATTCGAACAACACATGGGAGAGAATGAAGAAAACCATAGTTGAAGTTGCTGAGAAACATATCCCAAAGAAGAAGAAAATCACGACTACAACTTGGTTGTCGAGTGAAACTGTGGGCATGGCAGCGGACAGGAAGGCTGCAAAGAAAGCAGGCGACAAAGATAAGGTAAGGGCACTGAATAGTGCCTTCCAAAAACAAGCTCGGGAAGATAAAGAAAAACATTTAAATGAAATGTGCAAAGAAATGGAAGATGAAGGAAGGAAAGGGAGAGTTAAAGAATTGTTTTCAAAAGTAAAGGAAATAACGGGAAAATTCACACCTAGAATGGGCTCAATGAAGACAGGAGATGGAAACGTAATATGCGACGAAGAGAAGATGAAGAAAAGATGGAAAGAATACACAGAAGAGTTATATAGTATAGATAAACGAGTCAAAAAAGAGCAAATTGATGTTACAGGGTATGAAAACGAACCGGAGGTTATGGAAGCAGAGGTAGAATGGGCAATAAAACAACTCAAAGATAATAAGGCGCCGGGTCATGATGGAATACCTATAGAACTGGTAAAAGCAGGGGACGATGCAATGATAAAAACAATAACAAAATTATGCAATCAAATATGGGCAACTGGAGAATGGCCGAATGATTGGAAGAAGTCAATCTTCATACCGATATTCAAGAAAGGCGACGCGAGGGAATGCGAAAATTACAGGACGATAGCAATAATATCACACACTAGTAAAATATTACTGAAAATAATCCCCAAAAGAATGGAAAGCACACTAGAGAGGGAACTTCCGGTGAACCAGGCTGGTTTCAGGAAATCTCGAGGAACTAGAGACCATATTGCCAACCTAAGGTGGATAATGGAACGGCAAAGGGAGTATGGACAAGAGGTGCACATCTGCTTCATTGATTATAGTAAGCATTATAGTGCATTAACCACGATTTAATGTAGAAAACCCTACTTGAGATGGGAATTCCGAAACACTTGATATGGCTATTAAGGGGACTATATGAAGATCAGATAGCGGTGATAAGAACAGAATACGGAGACACTGATTAATTCAATATCAAGAAAGGGGTGAGACAGGGATGCATTTTGTCTCCATTCCTGTTTAACTTATATGCTGAAAGAATAATGAGAATGGCGGAAATGGAAGGGGCAAAAGAGGGAGTAAAAATTGCGGGAAGGACATTGAACAATCTTAGATATGCGGATGATACAACACTAATGGCAAAAAGAAAAGATGAGCTGATAGAATTAATAAGAAGGGTAAGGAGAGAAAGTGAAAAAGCTGGCTTATACTTCAACATAAAGAAGACAAAAGTTATGACAACAGCAGTTAATGGGATACTCTTGAGATTTACGGAGAAGAAATAGAGGTGGTAGAAAGCTTCACTTTCCTGGGATCATTGGTTGAAAAAGAAGGAAAATGTGATACAGAAATAAAACGAAGGATTGCGATTGGGAAAGCTGCAATGATTGGACTGGAAAAGATATGGAAGGACAAGCATGTGAGCATAGATACAAAAAAAGGCTCGTGAGAGCCTTAGTCTTTCCAACGGTTCTGTATGGTTGTGAGTCGTGGACAATGACAAAGAACATGGAGAAAAAGGTCAACGCATGTGAAATGTGGATATGGAGAAAAATGTTGAGAATATCATGGACAGAGAAAAAGACGAACGAATCAATACGAGTGGAGATTGGTGTCGAGAATGAAGAGTCATTAAAACAAAAAGCGACAAGATTGAAGCTTGGATTCTTTGGTCATGTTATGCGATCTGATGGGCTAGAAAAGGAAATGATGTTGGCTTGTGGTGAGGGGAAAAAAAGATGGGGTCGACCAAGGAAGAAATGGATGGATGAGATTCACGATGTAACTGGCATGAATCTGGAAGCACTAAGGGACCTGACTTCGAATAAGAAGCAATGGAGAATGTGTGTCGTGGCGGTCACTAGAGCTCCAGGAGTTGACAGCACAAGGTGACAACAAGGTGAAGTATAATTATCATTATACAATGTTTTCATTGTTCTTAACAAATACTTAACTAACGCCAAGATAACATAACCTGTGATCAATCCTGTGAACATTTATAATAATTCAGTGGAATAAACTTTTAAAGAAGACCTCAGCTTATTCACGAGCAGTCACCTACATACATACTTTCATGCTAGAGTAGCCCATATGCACATATACACACTTATACCCACTTGCACCCAAGCGCTTCAACCTACTTATACACCTGAAAGCACTCATACCCTTTCACAGCCCTACATATATGCATATATGCATGCGTGTAAACAGGCATACATACACTCTCACATACATACATAGAAACATACAGATTAGCACAAGTCCACACACCGTCCCATATACATACATACTCAAATACCAAATTGATTACACAATCTGCAAAGGTGTAAATTATCCCTTCTGTAAAAATCATTAATTCACAAAATGTGTCATGCCAGTACATCCGTATGATGTATTGAACAGTTCATTAAATATGCAATAAGATAGAAGCTACCCAATGAAATCCTTAAGATATTATTTAATACAATTGAGAAGTAAAATACTTCATTGAAATTGAAAAATAGTTCATATCAATGCATCTGTAAATTAGGTAATATCCATGCATTCACAGTAGGCTACATCATTGCATTCCTAGGACCGGTTGCGACAACACAATCATTAAACCAGCTATACAAAATTTAAAAAAATGCAATGCATCAATTGTGCATGTCAGACCAATGTCTCAACAGAGCAGTTTTCACAGAGTGTCTATGAATCAGACACCAGTTTGGACTATTGGAGAGACTACTAACTAGACTACAGTGAAGAAGATTACACATGTGATAATAAACGAAGGTAGTGTTAATCCGATAACTATAGCAGTCACCGGCACTTTAAGAAGCAAATCCCAACAACAACCAAATCAAATTGGATCAGAATTTTGAGCTATCAACCAGGAGTGAACTTTTCTTTTAAATGAGTGCAAACTGGAGATTATGCGGATCTCTTCAAGAAGTGCATTCCAAGCTGAAGGGCCTGTGATTCTAATCGAGTATCTACGGGAGTTAGTGCGTGCAAAAATAGTTCTAATGAGGGATGGATTTCTGATGTTGTAGGAGTGAACATCAGCAGTGAAAGTAAAAAGGTTATTATATTTGTTGGGTAATGTTTTAAATATGTAATGATGCATGATGCATAAACTCTGATCTGCTTTTGTTTAATCTGGTCAAGTTGTAATACTCGATAGTGAGTGAATAAAGGGTCCGTATGAGCAGAATAAGAGGAGCCTGCTATGATGCGCATAATTCTTTTTTGAAGTGTAATTACTTTGTGCAATCGATGAGCATAGTTACAACCCCAAGTCATTGTGCAGTAAGCAAGATAAGGATAAATCAAAGAATAATATAAAGTCTGTCTAACTTTTATAGGCATTAAGTAAGAAATACGAGATATAACACCTATGTTTTTTGCTATTTTGGAGGTTATTTTCTCTATATGGTCCTTCCACGTAACAAACTGGTCTATGTAAACACCCAAGAACTTGGCAGAGGTTACTTGTGGAATTTCCACAGTATCCATTACAATTTTACCTGTTTTAGGAGGTAATGATTTCCTGTGAGATCTGAACAATATGTAATTGGTCTTTTTTAAGTTCAAGGATAATTTATTTACTTTAAACCAAATCATTAAATTTATAATCTCTTTATTCATCATGCTATACAAATCCTCATACGAACCATGTGAAAAGAAGACATTGGAATCGTCAGCAAATAGTATGAAGTGAAGAACTGACGATGCATTAGGTAGGTCATTTATATAGTAAAAATAGAAGAGGGCCTAGAATTGACCCCTGTGGTACACCATACTTAATTATTTTGAATTTAGATGTCTTATTATTGCATTTTACCTGTTGGTAACGCGAGCTAAGGTAATCTTTAAACCAGGATAGCAAAATTCCCCTAACACCATATCTTTCCAACTTGCATATGAGGAAGTGATGATCCACAGTATCAAAAGCTTTTGATAGGTCAAACAGAGAATTCAGTTCAAAACCATCACCCTCGTGCGTAACTGTCTCACTGGGTTTGCTCCGTCTTACCTAATGAATTTCTGCACCCCGGTTTCTCCCCTGCCTGTGAGGGCCTCCTTGCGATCCTCGGCCCGTGGCCTTATGGTTGTTCCGTGTATACACTCTTCCACGGCCCAATCCAGGAGCTTTTTTGCAATGTGGGTCCTTCAACCTGGAACAGTCTTCCCCAGACCCTCCGCCAGGAGCTTCTTGTCCTCTCTCCTCTCCAGTTCCGTAGTCGCTTGAAAACCTTTCCGTTTGCCAGTTTTGGCAGTGATGTGGGTCGAGAGCGCCGCTGATTTGAGTGGCGCTATATAAATTACAATTACAATTACAATTACAATAGAAATAATCCTATGGAATAAACATTATTTTCTATGGCTTGTGTTAGTTTGTCATGCATATCGATAACTGCCATTGCTGTTGAGTGCCCCGACCTGAACCCGTGTTGGGAATGAAATAAGATATCAGATTTTGACACATAGTTATATAGACATTGATACATGACTCTTTCAAGAAGCTGCGAGAAGAATGGCAATATGGATATAGACTGTCACCAACTTGTCAAATCTTATCAAAAGGATATATTATTATTCTTTGGTTTCATGCGGCTTTTATGTTAATCGGGGCATAAACGTGTATTATGCTCATATACTGATTTTGATTGTAGTATTAGCAATGTTGTAGAAATTATAACCAGCTGTTGTTATTTATTGTAACAATAACTTTAAAATGGCTTGGGGGATCCTAAGAAGCACATAGTTCAACCACTAATTGCAGAGATAAAATAGGCCTGTGTTTTGTAGGTCTACTGGTTTAATTAGGTGCAGAGATTTTCTCTTGTACTTGAAACCATAATTCTCAGTCTGTGTAATCTGATGCAATCTGAAAGCTGCTCTCGCGCCATTGTAGTGAAGTTCGCAGCATCAATGAATGGTCGCTGCTAAGCATTGTTGGGTAATAATTATGTCAAACTCTAATGCGAGTCCGGTTTAAAAGCAAGAGGAATTCGAGAAAGACGGTAGAAGCAGAGGCGGCGCTACACCAGGGTGAGCTTCTTGCAAATGCCCTGGTAGCAAAGCCTTTGCCCTGGTCGTTGCCCTGCCAGAATTTTTGCTCTTCCCAGAATATGTTCGGGGCATATATCGCCCTCTGCCCTAGTTACTTGCAGGCACGTAACTAGGATTTTTCGTTTGGGGGGCTTAAACCTTGAACATGGCAACATTTATACAGTGTTCATACGAATTTTAGCCGTAAGCATACAACGGCTTGACTTGTTTGGGGGGCTTCAACTTCGTTTGGGGGGGCTTAAGCCCCCCCAAGCCCAACGCTAGTTACGTCCCTGGTTACTTGTATGACTGCCCTGGCTTTGGCCTGGTTACAAAAATTGTCTGGCGCCGCAACTGGGTAGAAGTCTGCTAAGGAACTCAGTAAGGTCAGAGAGAGATCAGATTTTAGTCAGTGCATAGCTTTTTAGGATGTGTAAGGCTTTTTAATGGGTCAATATGGTTCATTGTAGTATTTCAATTAACTATAATTATTATGCTATAACGCCATTATTGTTATTTTCAAGCAAATGGGATTTTCCGTCCTCGCCGAAAGTTTCCAATGGAATTTTTATTACGCCAGGTCTTGGCGCAGGTCCCTGTAGCTTAACCATTAATTAAAAGAAGTCTAAGAACGTCAAGTACAAGGCAGATACAAACTTAAAGCAATTTGCCGAAACTAAGATTAGTGGCTTAATGTTTCACTGTGAGCCATGAACCAAGACCAGTGGCGTAGCTAGGATATTTCGAGCCCGGGGACGAACTATGAATTTGGCGCCCCCTCCCCCCCCGTTTTACTATTTCACATTTTCCACATAATCGAATGGCAATTTTAATTTTTTTAATGAAATAAAATATGAAAAATACAGACAGTACATGCATGTTTCCCCTTAGTGCTCAATGGGGCGTCAAAATCATACCTAAGAACTTATTTGTAAGTAATGAGGTTATAATTGGATATATTTGGGGCGCTAAAATTAAATCTTATGCATTCATTTGTGATAAATTAGTTAAAACTGCATCAAAATTAAGAGTAAAATAATTTATCTTAACCCTCATTTTGGCGCCCCCTTCCCTTGGCGCCCGGGGACACATGTACCCCCCTGTCCCCCCCTAGCTACGCCACTGACCAAGACAAAACGTATATTCCGCTAGAAATTTGAAGAACCTTAATAAAATTCTGACAAGCATAAATTATACATCGTTAGAACCGGAAGACCATGCAGAAGACGACTATAAGAAGGATTCTACTATGTCACCCATGTAGGAAGAGTAATCGGACCAAATGTCAGGGCCACTCCTGAAATTCTGAAAAGTGGCTAACTGTGGCATTTCTGATGATAGCTGAGAAATTTTTTTTCCACACCTATGTTTTCAGGGTCAAGGACTTCATTAAAACAGTTTTTAACATTGTTCCCCTAATTCTTGACCCTCAGCAAACTTCAAGGCCACTCCTGAAATTCTGAACAGTGGCTAACTGTGGCATTTCTGATGATAGCTGAGAAAATTTTTTCTCCACACCAATGTTTTCTGGGTCAAGGATTTCAATAAAACAGTTTATAACATTGTGCCCTTAATTCTTGACCCTCAACAAATTTCAGGGCCACTCCTGATATTCTGAACAGTGGCTAACTGTGGCATTTCTGATGATAGCTGAGAATTTTTTTCCCACACCTATGTTTTCTGGGTCAAGGACTTCATTTAAACAGTTTATAACATTGTGGCCCTAATTCTTGACCCTCAACAAATTTCAGGGCCACTCCTGAAATTCTGAACAATGGCTAACTGTGGCATTTCTGATGATAGCAGAGAAAATTTGTTCCACACTTATGTATTCTGGGCCAAGGACATAATTAAAACTGCTTATAACATTGTGCCCTTAATTCTTGACCCTCAACAAATATCAGGGCCTTTCCACTGAGTACATGTTCAACAGTGTTTGGACCAAAAATTTCCCCCCAAACTTCCTCTAAACCGAAGGTTTTCATAAAATGTCCAATTGATCCCAAGAAACTCATTAGTGTGTAAAAGCCATCCAAGCATACAACAATGTCCAAATGTGCTTTCATTGCAATTTCGACAGCTTTTACATACAGAGGCTGATCAAATGACATTATATTTGGAATTTCAATGTTAAAACACTTTGCATGATTCTGAACAAAAAGCAAAGTAGAATATATACAATCTTCACCGGATGGATTGAGATCCACAGTCAAATGCGAAGACTGAATGCCTGTATATATACAATATGGTTGTCACTGACTTCTCTCCAATACAGCACTGCTACCTACCAGTCACATTCATAATGCAATTACCTAAGTAAGTAAGTAATTAGATATCCATATGTTTGAAAGTCAGTGAGAAGTAGTGAGTTTTGAGGCGTTTCTTGAAAGAAAAAGAGGTCGACCAACAGATAAACATCGGTAGTCGGTTCCATTCCTTGGGGGTTGCAACCCGAAATGCACGACAGCCCATGGCAGTGCTACATCTAGGCTCAACCAAAAGACCCATAGCCGAAGACCACAGACTGAGTGGTCGGACGTAAGGAGAGAGTAGTGGTTGAAGGTAGTTAGGAGTGCACATTGCGAGGGTTCTATATGTCAAGTATGCCAGTTGAAATCTAATTCTGAAATCTACAGGAAGCCAATGCACCTGAGCAGAGTTAATGAGTTTGAATGAGAAGATGCTCGCAACACCACATGAACCAGAGAATTTGGATGCGCTGAAGCCTGTGGACTAGAAGATCTGACATGCCTGCAAACATAGAGTTGGCATAATCGAGGCGAGAGCAGACAGGAGAACAGGCTCTGATCTGAGGCATGTTTTAGGTAAGAGCAGACCTTATGTGACGTATTGCCCTGATATGATAGGAACAAGATTTGCAAAGGTTTGTTATGTGGGATTGGAATGCGAGATTACTGTCCAAAGTGACCCCAAGTGTTTTGACAGTCTTTGATATTGGAACAAGTGCCAGCAAGGTCAACGCTAGAATGAGAAGGGAAAGAGCACAGTGTCTGGCATGAGCCACACATGATTGCCTCAGACTTGTCTGTGTTTATAGCAAGGCCACTGAAGCAGAACCATGCATGTATTGAAGAGAGGCACTCTTCTAGTATTACTTTACCGGACTGATCCGTTGGTTACAGAGTGATTAAAAGCTGAGTATCATCAGCATGCTGCTGTAACTGGACTCCAAAGCGACTGGCTATGCGACTGATTGGTGAAATGAAGATGGTAAATAATAGGGGACCGAGAACTGAGCCCTGAGGGACACCAGCAGTGCAGAGAGAAGGATTCGATCGAGCAGTACCAATGCCCATTGCTGAGACCGATTGCAATGGTAAGAAGCTAACCAATTTAAGGCAGTCCCAGAGACACCGAAGTTCTTACCGAGTCTAGAGAGTAGAAGCTGGTGGTCGACAGTGTCGAAAGCAGCACTAAGGTCGAGGCACACCTTTCCTTTATCAACAGATGAGAAGATGTTGTCCAGCGTTAAGGTGAGAGCAGTTTCAGCAGAGTAGCCTTCGTGGTAAGCTGATTGGTAAGGACTGAAATTAGATGAAGTATTGTGCTTCTTGATGTGTGTGAGGAAAAGACGTTCGAGAATCTTATTAAGGTTGGAAATGGGTCTAAACTTTGACAGGCTTTTGATGTCCAGGTCAGGTTTCTTAAGTAAAGGCATGACTAAAGCAGATTTAAAACTTGATGGAAGGCAGCCTTCAGTAAAGACAAGTTGGCCAAATGTGCAGTAAGGTGGGAGAAAACAATGGAACAGGAGACAAGAAGAGATGTAGGTATGAAGTCCAACGGAGATGATTTAAGGATAAAATGATTAAAGAGAGACAAGACTTCCAAGTAATTAAGTTACAGCTAGGTGGTACATCGCTAGACAGTGCCAGAAAAGTCAGGGTCAAGCAGTAGGTCATTCTATTTAAGATTGGCAGTACACTGGGCAATTTTGCATTTAAGATTGTCAAGCTTGTTAACAAAAAATGAAGAGAAGTCAGAGCATTGTTTTTGGTTATCTCGTTCCGAGCCTTTGCAGCTGACAGCATCTTTTGAATGCATTTCTTAAGATGTTTGCATATATTATAATTTTCGAGGAACTTAAAGTTTATGTTACTTACTAACTTAGCGAATTGCATTATGGGACAAGACTGGTAGCTAGCAGTGCTCTATTGGAGCAAAGTCAGTGACGACCATATTGTTTATATACACAGGCACTCAGTCTTTGCATTTACTGATCCACAATAGATAGCATCTGAACAGATGAAGCACCACAATGCCTTCTCTGACAAACAGATTGCATAAACCCCAACCAGTTTGAGCAACAGTTAGGCCTACAGATATGATGCCCATACCATACATAGGTACAGATTAATGCCATTTAATAATGTAAACCCAAGTAGGCCTACGGTAGATGTCAGACAAATGGTTAATAATTGTTACGATTTGGGCGAATTTGAGTTAGAACTAAGGATGCCTATGTGCAAATTAAGCTATCCGGATAACCTTACTCTGAATATCGTGTGCAAATAAAGCCCTGCGTTGTTTACATCGGCAGGCCGGACAGGACATCAACAACAGGGTAATAAAATTGCCAAAAACACATTAAACGATCGAAAATTTGTGTATCCTTCAGTTTCTTACATAGTATATACCTTTATGAACAAATGCTGAAAGTTATACGCTTGTTAGAATTTTTCGAAAGTTTTGATGGCGATTTTCATAAGTTTAGCCTGGGCTGTTTAGATCGCCACAGCGGGCCGGACATGACAGCAACAATAAAATTGCTCAAAAACACGGTAAACGATCAAAAATTTATGTATCCTTCGGTTTCTTACAAAGAATGTACCTTTATGAACAAATACTGAAAGTTATACACTTGTCAGAATTTTGTTAAGGTTCTGATGGAAAATTTGATAAATCTAGCACACTATAACCTGCGCTGTTTACATCGACACAGCGGGCCGGACATGACAGCAACAATAAAGTTGCCCAAAAACACAGTAAACGATCAAAAATTTATGGATCCTTCGGTTTCTTACAAATTATGTACCTTTACGAACAAATACTGAAAGTTACACACTTGTCAGAATTTTGTTAAGGTTCTGATGGAAAGTTTGATAAATCTAGCACACTAGTATTCATACCTCCGGTTGCCTCGGTGTCACGACAAATGGTTCACGGACAAATGGTTCACCGACAAAAGGTTCACGACAAAAGGTTCACGGACAAATGGTTCACGATCTTCCAGCCTCTAGTTTGATCTATATTTTCATTGATATTCCATCTTCTAGTTTGAGCTATATTTTCATCGATCTTCCAGCTTCTAGTTTCAGCTACATTTTCATCATCGCTGATCCAGCTTCTAATTTAAGCTATATTTTCATCGCTCGTCCAGCTTCTAGTTTCATGAAAATAGAGCCAAACATGCTTTTTCGCAGTCCAATGTAAAAAATCACGAACTAGAAGCTGGATGACCGATGAAAATGTAGCTCAAACTAGAAACTGGATGAGCGATGATGAAAATATAGCTCAAAATGGAAGCTGGAAGATCGTGAACCATTTGTCCGTGAACCATATGTCCGTGAACCTTTTGTCGGTGAACCTTTTGTCGTGAACCTTTTGTCGTGGAACCGGTTGCCTCTTTGCGTTACCAGCCAAGGACCTATAAATACAGGAACGGAAACTTGTTTACAATATTAGTAGGCTCTACAGGCTAATATCCGATGCGGTGTATTGTAGTCTAACTTGTTACAAAACGTTTAGTAAGGAGTTACCATTCCTTTGTTATATTGATCTTTCAACTGAACTAAAACTTATTCGTCGATTTTTGTTCGTAGACATAAGATGATTTTCTTCACAGGTGTAATAATTATAATTGTTATGTACACAAGAGGTGATAGGCCTACTGCCTGACCGTCAGAGGCGCTAGCTCCAACTTACCACACGACAATAATTATTACAAATGTAGGCCACACACGTTTTTTAAATAAACTCAATTGGTTTATTTGACACAGAAATTTAGGCCTATAATTATCGTATTATTATTATTATTTTATTTTTATTTTTTATTTTTTATTTTTTATTATTTATTTTATTATTATTATTATTATTATTATTATTATTATTATTATTATTATTATTATTATTATTATTATTATTATTTTTCCCCGAGGTATCAATGGTCCCTCAGGAAAGAAAAAAATTATGTTGGGAGCAGGGGACAGTGTCTGGAAAATCAAACCTCGTCGTCCGGAGGCGCTGGGAATGTCCCGTTGAAAGCAATAGAGTTGTAGCGTTGTATGCAAATAGATAGACGCTGAAATGAAACGAAGCCTTACGGCGGTCGCCACTGATGGTAGAAAGGCGACTACCTATATCGCTGATGAAAGCGGCGCCTCAGGGATTGACAGGGCCCAAAATCTCAAAAGCAATTGCCTGGAATCTGTGGGTTGGTGGCAGTCCCAGATATATTGTTGCTCCTTGCGTTCAGCCGCCTGGGCTGATGCAGGCCCTCTGGAGCTGACAGGGTGGGTGACATAGGAAAGCGCACACGTATGAACCACAGTGGCGAACCATGCCAGGCATCTACCCTCCGACCAAGGAATTAAAGTGGCACCATCCGGACGTTTACCATCTGACCTAAAAAGGCCGACAGGCTCCTTAGTACAAGGAACATCCGCCTTTACCAAAGCACGCCAGTTGATGTCATTGATGGTAAAATGGCGCAGTGAGCGGCCGCAGGCCTGCCTGCAAACAAATCCGTGGTGTCCACTAGGTCCGACCAGGTCCCCGCATCGGCAGGCGTGGGGGCTGCAGAGGTCAAGTCCCAAACGAAGGCCAACTGCAATTCGGACAGCCTCATTGTCCAAGGTGAGCCCTCATGATGGAATAGGAAGTGCGGCCAGCCAATCGCCTGAATGAGGGCTACAAATGGCAGTCAACCTAGCTTGGTCGAAAGTGTTGTCATAACCTGGCCAAGAATGTATTGTGCTCTTGTCTCGCTCGATCAGCGGACGATCCCAGATGTTTTGTCTTGTAGGCAGCGGTAGCATGACAGCAGGTGAGGTCTGCTGACGTGACAAAACCAGGTCTTCAAAAATGCCATCGGGTGCCTGGGAGCTGCTGTTGAGGATGGCCGATTGGAGCTCGAGAGTTGGCGCAGCTGATGCCAAATAGGCAGAAGAAGCAAGCGAAACAACTCTACGAAGACCAAGGCCGCCATCTCTCACAGGAAGCGTTGCTTGTAGCCACTGAATATCGTTGAATGAGGTGTTAACTATCTGCTCAAGACCGGCGCGCATAATCAAGTCGAGCGATTCGAGGGCCTGATGCAGGGACGTCATTGGGGGGGGAAGGGGGCATTTTCCCCCCTGATTTTTGGGGGGGGGGGAAGCTGGAACAAGAAAAGGAGGAAAAAGAAAGGGGTAAAAAAGAAAAAATGATACTGAAATTGATGTAATTATTATATACTATTAACAAAACTAGAGTCTGCATAGGTTTTTTTCACAAGGGAAGGCACTTTATGCAGTTTCTTTATAAAATTTAGAAGAAACAGCAAAAAAGTGTAAAATTTCTTTCTTTTACCTTTTTTTGACGTCCTTGCCCCCCCCCCTGAAAAAAGCTGAAATGACGCCCCTGGCCTGATGGTCAGTACAAGGGGAGCAGCGAAGGAGGTAACTTAGTTTCGAGGATCCAAATGAAGACCTGAGAAGGGTTGAGGCGCTCTGAGAAGGAAGCTGGCAAAGTTTAGTGAAGGCCCTTTGAAGATCAGCACAGTGTTGGAAAAGAGAAGCATCCAGCGCTGACCCTTTGAAGAGTGGAGCCCCGAGTAAAGATACTGAGTCGAGGTCCAGAAGTTTGAAGTCTGACCAGCCAGAATCAAGTGTGTGAATATCAGCCAAAGTGAGGATTTCGCATTTCTGGCGATTGAGACGCAGACCCAGAGAAGACTCAAGCGAGGAGATGTACTGAATGTCCTGGGCCACCACCAATGGATCTCCCATCAGTGTAAGGTCATCCAAAAAACCAATGCGAAGACTAGAGTTAAGTGACTGCAAAGCCGGTTGGAGAGGGAGACAAAAGAGGAGGGGACCGAGGGGGTCGCCCTGTTGAGGGCCCATCTGGGACGACACAGAAAAGTGGCCAAATTTGAGGACTGTAGGTGCTGCATAAGACTGATGGACAAACTGATATAATTCAGGGATTGTTGCAAAGAGTGATTCAAGCATTGCATCACGACGTAGGCTGTTAAATGCGTTGGAAAAATCGAGCTTGACCACCACATGATCTCGCGGCATTCCTGCGATAAAGCGACGGGTGGAATGGATGGCGGCTTCGCACCCCGCCGGAACACCTATACCCAGTTGGAGCGGTGCAAAGAAGCCCGCAAGTTTTGACAATGCATATTTGTTGGCGCATTTTGCTACAAACCTCCGCCAAACATAACCCACCGCTATGGGTCTTAGTCCGCCAGTATCCTTGGAAAGAGCAATCAGGTTTCCTGACCCCTTGAGGAGAGCCCCCCCCCTTAAAAGAAGATTGGAAAAATCGGTCAGTGCACTAATTAGGGCAGCAGCGGTCTCTCTGTGGTCCAGGAGATCAAGCAAGTGGCTGCATAGGCCTAAATCCGTCAGGGCCACCAGCAGAACCGGCCGAGAATGAGCGGATTGCCTCGAGCACCTCTGCCTCCGTCTCCTGGAGTGGATTCGTGGAGGCAGGGTCAGGAAGCTCCAAAAGCTTGGAGGGGCAAGGATCCACCGGGTGCTTTTCTCGCAAAATGTCAAGATTGTGTGCATTGGGGATCACGGGGCTGCTCTGTACGCACAGGATGCGGACCGCTGCCCGGATATTACCATTCTCAAGCTTCGAACTGACCGCAGTTAATAGGGCGTCAGACCGACGAGGACGTCCATCAGAGATGGGGCGAGAAGGTTTATCCATACAGCACCCAATAGGATCACGCCCCCATGATTCCACGCGCCCCTTGATAATATTGGCCAAACTACGCCTATGTCCGGCTCTCGGGGGCTTGGACAAGATGAAGGGTGCGAAGCCCAGCAAGGCCCTCCACACATCAGGAGAATCTGGAGTGGTGCATATGCCCCGCAATATTGAAACCAGGGCCTGAGAGCATGAAGCTCGCGCTCCCTTGCAGATGTGTTTCAGAATGGGTCCTTGGCAAACCGTGTGTGGAAAAGGGAAAGCGGCAATACCGGGTTCAGGTTGCATAGAGGGCCCGGAGGGAGCAACCCCCGCGTCGGGCGCCAGCGACGCCGGGGCCACCACGGCGGGCGTCAGCGAATCAAGGAAATCAACGAAAACGTCTGGCGTATCAGAAGCCGTGACTGCCCCCAGCCCGCTGCCGGGTCCCAACGGTGGACGATTTGAACCCGGGCATGGGTTACTCCTAGGTCCATGCTGATGGACCCTACCATCTCTCAGGTGTAATTGCCTAGAAGATAAGCAATGACTACAAACTCCACTGGTCTTAGTTGCCTTAACCTGAGAAGGCATAACTATTTAGGCCCAGCAATTCGGGCCTATCTGCTCCAATATAGCCCCATGAACAGATAACGGTATTATTATTATTATTATTATTATTTTATTTATTTTTGGCCCAAGGTACATTATGATCCCTTGGGGACTTAAATATTAACTAAAATAAGCAAATCATCTGGAACGGCCTCTAATCGACTTTATTATTATTATTATTATTATTATTATTATTATTATTATTATTATTATTATTATTATTATTACTTTATTATTATTATTATTATTATTATTATTATTATTATTATTATTATTATTATTATTATTATTATTATAAACAAATTTTATTATTTAAAATGAACCATCAGACACTTTGAAACTGTCTTAGAAGCGTTAAGATCCAGAGTTTAGCGGTCCTCGTCCTCGTATTATTATTATTATTTTTTTTCCCCCGAGGTACATATAATCCCTCAGGAGTCAGATACTAAGTGTGTGAAAATTAATCTATTATTATTATTATTATTATTATTATTATTATTATTATTATTATTATTATTATTATTATTATTATTATTATTATTATTATTATTATTATTATTATTATGTTCAAGTATTGGATTGAACGACATAGAAGCATAATTGAAAAACCATGCCCTCAATGTTATAGGAAGATTCCCTGGTGAATTTGATATATGCATTTTCAGGTAGGTGAGCATCGGGTTGCTGAGCGGCCCAACTGCCTTTAAGCCATACTCTTAGGCCTAAATGTTAGGTAACCTAATGTCATAAAGGTCGTTAACTAGGCTCAACTAGGTAGTAGGATCTATAGGCGTCAGTTTGCGATTTGAGGTGGGCTATAGCCCTGGGGACCCTTTAGTCAATAGTTGACGCCCTCTCATTGTCCACGGAAAGAATATTGCTCAATGTCAATAATGTATAAGCTATAATAGAAGACATTATATATGACCTGTTTGAATATTTGCGACATAGACACTATTTGTTTGGGACTTTCATTGCTAAGTTAGGCCTAGACCTGCATTAAAATCAGAGTTGTTGTCCTCGAGACCAAGGTCTTGGTCTCGAGTGCACTCGAGTTTGTTTTTAAGTCTTGGTCTTGGTCTTGGTCTTGAGACCAAAAGTCTTGGTCTTGGTCTTGGGCTTGGGGTTCAAGGTCTTGGTCTTAGTCTTGGTCTGGAGGTTCAAAGTCTTTGTCTTGGTCTCGCAAGACCTAGACCAAGACCAAGACCGGCTGTCAATATGAACAGTCATTTAACAAAACTAAAGAATTGAAAAATTTATCAGGCCTGTT
This sequence comes from Allolobophora icterica, assembly GCA_963556255.1. Classification (NCBI taxonomy): domain Eukaryota; kingdom Metazoa; phylum Annelida; class Clitellata; order Crassiclitellata; family Lumbricidae; genus Allolobophora; species Allolobophora icterica. The sequence continues at coordinate 26,049,574 of OY744603.1, read as the reverse complement.
TGCATCATAGCTTACGACAAATGCCTGCGGACGAGTGCAAGTCTTGTTGGTAAGGAAAACCCATCGGCAGCTGCAACTAAGTTACGTTGTGTCTGGAAGCCCTGCCGAGACTTTTTCTGAAGCCAGACGGTCAGATAAACCAAGGGAGGATTTTAAAAAGGCTGAAGATTTGTAAATTTACATCCAGTGCTTGAAAAGCTACTGTGTGTAACAGCGACTTCAGCACCTGTAGAACGTATTTTTTCACATGGCGGAATTTTTATGAGTTCCAACAAGGCATGTTTTGATCAGAAAATTCTGAGCGAATTATAATAATAATATTTATTCTTTAATTAAGCGCCTGCAAACGCACTGCGCTGTACATGAACATTGGTTTCTATAAAATACAAAAGGCATTTTGAATAACATTTTGCATGAAAAACTTTTGCAAATACGAATTCGGAATTCTCTGCAGTCTGCATTTAAAGTTAATTTGCTTGAATATAATATTCACGTTTTCATTAAAATAGCGAGTAGTCCGACTTGACAATTTTTTGTAAGGAAAAGAAGTCTTGGGCTGAATGTGATTTTTTGTGTCTTGGTCTCGGTCTTGGTCTTGAGGTTCAAAGTCTTGGTCTTGGTCTCGAGGTTCAAAGTCTTGGTCTTGGACTTGAGGTTTTAGGTCTTGACAACAAGACTGATTAAAATTTGCAAGGTGAAATGACTCAGAAGTGATAGACACACACGATAACATTGATTGTGTTAGACCAATTTCTTCACATATATCGTCATCATCGTCAGTAGCAGCAGTGGCATCAGCACAATCGATGTCGTACCCCTCTTCGCACCGTTGTCATTTCCACCACGTTTAAACTCTTGCGTATTGGATAACGGTTGTTAAATTGACAGATAAACGTAAGGTCGTCAGATTCATCAGATCTAAAGGTCATGCCGCCAATAACTTGGAGTCGGCCAACGGCGGATGTATCTCACGTGCCTTTATCGGCAATCAGGACCGTTGCCTCCAAAGAGGTCATTCGCTCCCTTGGCCGTTGAGGTCTTCTCACACAATAGGAGTAGTAGTCATAAACTCTATATTTTTAAAGCGCTACTCTAAAGCTAATCGAAGGGCACTAGCTTATTCATAAGCGCTACGTCGTGTCAGCAGTGTTGCTATCCAGATATGTCAAGGAAGAACCGAGTCCGGTTGTCACAGAGACCATAGAGAGGAGATGCCGGAGCTGCTATACCCATAATCCTGGGCAAGGTTCTGCTTTTCCTCGAGGAAGTGGATCCCCATTAGGTTTCAGCTACCGAAAAGCGAAATCCATGTTGGCGACGCGGAACTGCCAAGAATTGCCCAGGAATGCACAGTAGCAGTGCATCCAGGGCTGGAGCGTGCACACGTGGCGCAGCAGAGTCTACTCTCACTCTTGCTTCTACTGCGAGTTAGAATAATTTTCGTATGATATAGGCTCGCAATCCTACTCTTTTTCTTCATCGTCCGAAAAGGTTAAATCACCGGTGATAGGGTGCTATTCTGGAATGGCTTCTCCCTCATGAAAATTCTGTTGGGCAACATCAAAGATCTTATGAAGAGTCAGTGTTGGTGGTTATTATTATTATTATATTGTTATTATATTTATTATTATTTTTATTATTTTTACGCCCGAGGTCAAAAGAATCCCTCAAGCTCTTAGAAACTATCCCTTAATACGTCCCCAAACTGGAGTTAGCTGTCCTCGTCCTCGGTGGCTTACGTCAGAGGTTTTCAAACTTTTTGGACCAGGGACCCCTATTTTTTCTAGGCATAGCTCGCTGACCCCCAGTATTTACAAAGCAAAATATAGGCCCCTCTCCTTAAAATTTAATAAAAATAACAGGCAGATAGACTATTTCCACAATACACGCTTGCTTATTAATGGCGCTGAGGACTACTATAATATAAAAAGCAACACTAAATAGATTGTTATTAACTCTCTGCAATAACTATGGAACACAGTCATTTTTAAAACAAATGAATAACATCAGTTTCGCCAAAAGCCAGTAATGTCAGCGAGAGGGATGTGCTTGCTTTGCTTTGCAAAAACTGTCCGTAATTGGTGCTAGTTTGGATAGGCCTAAGCACTGTTTTCCTACGTTTCAGAAAGTTATCCATAATACAAACAGCAAAATTATATAGTTAGCATATAACTATAGCACAGCTGATTATGATGATTGTTGTTGATGATGTGTATTGGTATTTTAGCATTCACTAAGCTGTGAGCCAGACTGAGCTAAGCAGTGAGGAGCTTTGCTCAGAAGAAATAAAAATAGCGTAGACAGTCACTGGGAGACCGTCAGTATACCAGTTGGTCTTGAGAGTTGGTAGTGATGATTATACTTGTGCTTGGCAAGATGAGAGAGGGAAGTTATATTTAGCATCTTGTGGTCAGAGCCTGGAAGGGGAGATCACAGTAAGCTGTAGGGCAGTTTATCTCGTAGGCCAACTGTAGGCAGATTAAGGAGTTAGTGGTATTTGAAGGAAGAGGTTAGCTAGGGAGCCAGAGAAGGTTTAAGTGGTAGGACCGCAAACAGAGAAGGCAGTTGGAACTTGGACGTGAAGCTGGTGGGACGTGGAAGAACGAAGCAGACGTTGGGCGGACGAAGGAGTGACGTGGCAGAGTCAGGAGATGGGGAGACGCTGAGAACAGACAGACAGACATGCACGAATGAAGATAAGTAGATTAATAATATAATTATAATTATTATTACATTCACTGTCATTATTATTATTATATGCATGATTATTGATCTTGTAATACGTAACGCGAGTGTGCTCTTGTCATTTATAATAATAAATATATTGTGGAAAAGAGTATTATCTGTAGCTAGTTTCCCCGTAGACATACTTATAGAATACACGCACTAACTGATTAGTAATCATACTAATTTCCAGCTTAGTGTTATAACAGCGAACGTGAACGAAATAGGGATATGCTTTGCAAATCTCTGTATTATCGTTCATCTAAAGGCTAAAACCAGACGAATTCCACAAATTTCTAATTCTACAAGTCCAGAGTACGCAATCCGGAAATAGACCAGCATATTGCAAATGAAGCCTTCACTGGAGGAACCACTAGAGTCTATTTTTGATATTTTTAAAAAGCTAACTATGTCTTGTAATACTTGATGCTGTAGACTATAGAGCAAGTGTGTTTTTTCAGAAAACGCAAGTCAGTCCAGAGTTACAATTAGAAGAAACTATAGCGTTTAATGTAAAAACAACTAGCCTAGAGTCCTAGCTAGAGCTTCGGTGTGTGGAAAAAACAATCAGGCTCATATTCAGTGTTGATTTTCTAAATGAAACACTTGTAGACTTTCAAAGTTTGTTTTGTGAATATCTTAAACTTTTTTAAATGGAATCTAGTTGTAGGCCTACTTCTGATGAAGGCTTCAAATACATCGCGCTTACATTGGATGCAAAAATGATTGGCAATCGATTAGCAGAAATTATAGGCCCTATATTAAATTTTATAAAAACACACGTGTTATTAGGCTAGAAATGCAACGTGACCATAAGCCTGCATCTTAATTACGTCACTGTAGGTCCTAGTACGCAAAGAATAACTATCAGCAGCATCACAAAACTGGTGTGATCGAATACCCAATTGGATCCTTGTGGATCATACAGTTACAGGCACACTATAAGTAGCGTATGAATTTGAAAACACGGGCTGTTAATGATAAAACCATACAGTGTTAAGCATCACATTATTTTCAGAACGCTCTCGCGGACCCCGCCATATCCTTCGCGGACCCCCAGGGGTCCGCGGACCACAGTTTGAAAAACTCTGGCTTACGTAAACGTGCCTCTGAAGGCTGCTGCGTTATTATTATTATTATTATTATTATTATTATTATTATTATTATTATTATTATTATTATTATTATTATTATATTATCTGTATCTGTTCCTTCCTTATTATTATTATTATTATTATTATTATTATTATTATTATTATTATTATTATCATTATTATTATTATTATTATTATTAGTATTATTATTATTATTATTATTATTATTATTATTATTATTATTATTATTATTATTATTGCCCAATTTGTTGTTTCACGGAGAGCCTGGTTCCCGCCATTCGGCTTTCTTGAGTACTGAAGAAATTTCAAGATTGCAATTTAACAGTTCAATAGTTTAGTGTTGACACGGGCAAAGTTAACAAATAATTCTCTGCGTTCACTGCGATCTGGTATAAACGGCGTAACAAGCTAGTTCAACCACATCTCAAGCCTCTCTCGGTCTAGTTTTCATCATCTAAGAGGTCTTCGTGCTGTCCGGCGTTCTGTTCCTTCCTCCACTTTCACCTCCAGGGTTCATGTCTTTATCTGCTCACGCATTGATTACTATAATTCATTACTCATTGGTCTACCAAAATCTCGTCTATCTCCACTCCAATCAGTGTTGAACGCAGCTGCTCGCTTGATTGCCCGTCTTCCACGCTACTCTCATATCTCCACTTTTATCACTGGCTTCGTCTCGCCGCGCGTCTCCAGTTCAAAATTCTTTTCCTTACCTCTCGAGCGTTCCAAGGCAAAGCTCCTCGTTGTCTTTGTGATCTTATCTGTCGACCTCTGTCGGTTGCCTCTGGCCGTCCTCTCCGTTCTTTAGACCGACATGACCTCTTGGTCCCTAGGACCCGGACTTCTATGGCTCAACACCGTACCTACGCATCTGCTGGCCCGTCCCTTTGGAATGATCTTCCTCCTATGATTCGTTCTCAGATTCTAACTGGGAGCATTTCTGCTACTTCTCGCTATCTTAAGACGTTTCTTTTCTCACGGAGCTATTCGCACTGGGAGCGCCTCTGATTAGGTTGTACTGCGAGAGGCGCTTTATAGATGCACAAATACAATACAATGCAATACAATACAGTTCTAAGTCAACGTTCAGAAACAAATCAGACATCAAATTGTACAATTATATTTGATCTTCTGGTTGTGTCTATCTTTAATTTACAGCGGCCTTTACATCAACTTCCTCTCTAGACTGTCCTCTGCCCCTTAGTACAATTAAAATAAGTAAGTAGATGAAAAACCCCAATGGCTTGATCCTGACAAATGGTATAATACTATATTCCGGTATAATAATAACATGATTCAGTACAAAAAGCATCACTTCAACCGCTGAAAATTAACGGATATAGTATAACGTATATCTAAAAAACTAAGCGTTTAAAGTACATAAGAGCTCAATGTCATATGCCTTGGTGCACGGACGCGTCTTCTTGCGTCCTGTGTAATCACACGTGTAGCTCACAGATTGGACAGGATAACCAATCACATGGATAATCATTCCATATGTAGTTATATCCCGTCACAACATGAACGCAATGTTCTCGGGCATGAAAACAATCGCGACTGCCTGATGACCAGTTGGTATAGTTGAAAGGTATTTCGATTCCTCTCAGTGGTTTCCAGACGTAAGGATCACCACATCGACGACAGTTTTTTGTCTGTCCACCAATCCACATCAAATTTTCAGCCCCATTCCATGAAGCACTGATAGGAAAGCATTTATGGTTGCCTCCTAAAATTTCAGGAATTGTACGATCATTGTGTTCAGAACAAACGTTGTGATAATTTTTATATTTCTTCTCCTAGCTTTTTATCAACATCCTCCTCTGCCTATCTCAACTCTCTTCCTATATTATGCCTTTTTCTGTCTCTTAGTTTTCTTTTCTGATTTCATTTTCACTGTTTCACTATATTGCGTCTCTTCGTTTCCATCTATTTCTAAGATCGTTTATAACTTTCTAACGCATATATATATGTGTGTGTGTGTGTGTGTGTGTGTGTGTGTGTGTGTGTGTGTGTGTGTGTGTGTGTGTGTGTGTGTGTGTGTGTGTGTGTGTGTGTGTGTGTGTGTGTGTGTGTGTGTGTGTGTGTGTGTGTGTGTGTGTGTGTGTGTGTGTGTGTGTGTGTGTGTGTGTGTGTGTGTGTGTGTGTGTGTGTGTGTGTGTGTGTGTGTGTGTGTGTGTGTGTGTGTGTGTGTGTGTGTGTGTGTGTGTGTGTGTGTGTGTGTGTGTGTGTGTGTGTGTGTGTGTGTGTGTGTGTGTGTGTGTGTGTGTGTGTGTGTGTGTGTGTGTGTGTGTGTGTGTGTGTGTGTGTGTGTGTGTGTGTGTGTGTGTGTGTGTGATGGCGGTCGGCTAGACTGGTCGATGGATGTATAGTCGCTCCGATAGAAATCGAATACTCGCTGGTAGCTGAACGGATTTTCGGAATTTAAAATGCACGAACTTCAGAAATTTGACTACAGATTTCGGGTACTTGATAAACTTTAACAAAAAACAAGGTTTAATGAAGTTTTAACGCTAAATCGTCGAAACGTTCGAATACGATTATAAGAGGGATGTGCAATTGGGACTAACCAGTTCTCCTGCAATTGAGTTCACTCTCATCATACAGCTGAGTGCACAAAGTACTGTACGTCTGCTTATTCAAAATAAACATCTCCTCTCGAAGCACGTAACTGTCAAGCTTAGTTTTCTTGAATGGTTGTTTACTACAGTTGCGGAGGCCGGCGGATCACACTTCAAAGATTAGCTTTACCAATTACTCTGTACTTTACCGAACGCTGAGTATTTGACATGGGAAAAAAGGCAGCCAAAATTGAGGAAATTGTTGAGTTGCTTAGAGATGATAAGGCGACCGAGGTTATAATTGACAAACTTGGAGACAAATGATCGCCCGCGATTGAAGTGATGTTAGAAAATAAAATTGATAAAATTATCGACGCGATTCTACTTAGGTTGGATCCAATAATTGAGAAGAAAATCAATGACATAGTTCTCAATCAAATGGTCGACATTCAGCAGAAGCAGTCAGGCCTTGCTGATGAAAATCTGCAGTTGCGTGGCAGAGTCTCTGCTGGAAACAGAAGTGAGGATGTCGAATCTAGTCCTGCACGGACTTGAAGAGTCACTGATGGCCGATGTCTCCAGAGAAGCGGCGGAAAAGGAAGCGACGCGGGCGACGGTCAACCTATGTGTGCAATCTCTGGGCATTCATGTAACTGAAGCAGACATCTCAACAGCCTACAGGCTCCCCAGGAGGGGAAAGAAAAGTATAGGCCGGTGATCGCCAAATTCAGTTCCATCCGGATCAGGAATATCTACAAATCACGTATGCAGCTACGAAAGACGCAGATATTCATAAATGAACATCTGACGTCTGCTAATGCTCGAATCTAGGCGAGAGCAAGAAGTCTTGTGAAAGAGGGGAAGGCTGCCTCTACTTGGACGACTGGAGGAATTGTGTTTCTGCTGCAAGCTGAGGGGCAAGGTCACAAGCCAATAAAGATCCCTTCTTTCGATGAATTAGAGAAGATCTTCCCTCCACAATCTCTCTTCTCAATCGACTCCTCTATTACCTTCAAGGCACCAGGAGGTGACCCGCCTCCTAATGCGGCTAATTTCAAATAACGTCTCCTCGAATTGTTCTCGCCTTTTTCTGGCGATGGTAGCCTACGAAAGACTCGTGTATTACGTCACATCGGTGGAATACGAGTTACTGACCTCAACTTGATTAAGGCCTACTGGGCGCTACACCATTTGCCACGGATTGTGAGCCATATTTCTTCTTTGCCTTGTTAAGTTGGGAAGATAGGCAGTTTAGTTTAATTTGTTACTTTACCTTGGCTTTCAAATGGTGAAAAGGGAGGCCTCTATACTATATGTCTGCTAATAGGTATCCTAAGCGTAAGACTTCACATTAAAAAACTTCCGAAACTATGCAGATTACTTTGGCTCCTGCTTTTAATCAAATCCTAGGAATGCATTGGTTTCCGTATGCACCTATTTCGCTGTATTATATCAAGGTCCTTGATGCCTAGTGCATGCTCTACCAGCTTGGTCATTTTGCCTCTGGTAATGTCACCTAGATTTGGAGACTGTATTATTGTTCAAATTGAACGATGCCTACTCCAAATGACTTGTGTAACAAGGCAAGCAGTCCATTTTGATAAGCGGATGTTAAATAGATATCGAAAAGAAGGATTGGATAAAAAAAGGCCTCTAATACTGATGGATTGAGATCATAATAGGTTCCTTAGGCGTTGGGCAGGATATGCTGATGCTTTCTCAAATTTCTTATCTTCCCATCTCAAACATCCGTTTCCCTTCTAAAGTATCTTATTTTCTAAAGTCTGTTCTCTAAGAACATTTTTCTTCTTTTTATTCTCTCTTTTCCTCTGCTTTTCCACTTTCTCTCTTCCGAAAGGCATTTTATTCTCAGGCAGAAACAATGAAGGCGCTTTAGAGGCCTTTAAAGCTTTGTTGCCGCACTCAGCATCAGAAGCAATCCGCCTCCACTGGAATCGTTTAAATGACCATTCAGGGAGAATTTGCCCTTTTAAGTGATTATGTGCATCGGATGGAACGCATTCGAACGGCACATCAAGCAATTTGGAAGCAGACACCAATTAAAAAGCAGACAACATGCACTGACCTGGTTTTAACAAAGTACATGATAGATTCTTAGAGCAAATGACTAGTTCAGAAAGATTTAAAGTAGCTGGTTAAAATGGTCTAAAAGAATTAAAAACTACCTACTTATTTACTTGCTCATTTACTTATCTACTTCAAAGAAAATTCTTTCATTTAAATACAATTTTCAAAACTGAACAAGATTTGAATGTTTAATATGAGAAGAGTTTCTAAGTTTGAAAAAGGAAGTTTAAAATAAAAGTTGCGAAGTTGTGGCTTAAATGAACAGCGTAACAACCCGTTACGCCGAAGACAAATAGAAGCTGTTAAAGCATCACTGAATAAAATGTGAGAAAAGTACTTAATTGTAATTGCAATTATTGGGTGTATGGCGTCGATGTCTAATGAACAAAGCTTCAACCGATGGCGCACCAAAATCAAGACACAGTCAGGTCAGAAAGTCATTCGACCGAAACAAAGAGGCAGCCATTGTTTGATAAACCAATTGATAAAGTTTACAATACCACCAGGCATAGGCTACAAGGTAAGCGCAGTTGTACCAACACGCTAACATTACTTTGAACGAAGGTGTATATATTTAAAGCGAGTTAATTTTTTATACCAAAGTGGCCCAAACTTTGTGCATAACGTATGTATAAGCACTTTCGGATCTCCGACCCATGTACTGACATCAACAATGACTAAAACTTGCGTTACAATACAAACTTACATGTGTGCGGTAGGTAGTGATGAAACTCCTATATTTTATTTTAATTCAGGTTCCTTTTTTGGCTTTTCATTGATTCCAGTGTTGAATTAACCCTGTCATTGTTTTATACACTTTGTATAATCATTGATGGACACCGTAACCTGAGGATTTAGCTAGTTAAATGTACATATCATAACCAGGGCTGTAGTCGAGGGTATACGCGGGTATACAGCGAATACTCACCTCTAGAGACCGTATACTCACCTCACAAAATATTTTTATTTATTTATATTAAAATACTGTAGCGTATGCTTGCAAAATACTGTAGCGTATACTCACTTCTAATTTGTTTCGGAAAAATAACCGGTAGCGTGTACTCACCTCTAATTTTACCTGTTAAACGAACTGAAGTAACTAATTTGCTTGTTTAAATTTACGTTGCTTGTATCATGGTGTTCAATAAAGTGTGTTGCATTGATTGATTGATTGATTGATTGATTGATTGATTGATTGATTGATTGATTGATTGATTGATTGATTGATTGATTGATTGATTTCTATACACACTCAGTGATAAAATAATAAAACTCTTATCGTTTATTTCTATACACATGCAAACAGATATACAAATTAGGTATAATAATAATGCGACATTAAAGAACAAGGGTTTAGTGTGGTTCAAATGGCGTGAAGTCTGTATTAGAACCACTTCAAATTAACTTTTAACGCTTGCTAGCTCAATTTTCCAAGCTTCCTCCTAAAAACTGTGATAGTGTCTACTGAAGCAGTATTATAATACAACCTCTCCACAAGTCCACAAGTGAAGAATTTCTGTCCTAATGTCCCTTTCGACTTCTAAGATTATTTCTACCTGTGTCCCAGAGTTGCCTTGTTTCGTGCTCATTCAAAGAACCTCTCCGACTGTAGTGCTTCCTTTTCCAGTGATAGTCTTATAAGCTACCATTGGATCTCCTCTGCTCCTCGTTCTCTCTAATGCTGTTCCTCATAATTGTATTTCCTACTGCATAATGTTGCTCTTAACATAGGCCCTACCCCAACCCTCTCCAGTCCCATGTCCAACTAATTTCTGGTTGGCATGATACATTCTAAATAATCAGTATCCATCTAACGATAGTTCACTGCTTGTGATACTCCAGTTTTGTCTATGACTCTGCTATTCCAATTCTGTCCAGTGAGCTAGTCCTTCACGGATGGTAGAAAACGCTGCGACTGGGCATCCCTCTGCCACTGAGTGATGAGGAGGATTATATTCTATGCAGCCAGCAGTTATTGGTCGTAGAATGTCACCGCAGTAGAGCGGTTAGCACCTCCTTCTTAAATTCTCTTGGACTTTACTGTCCAGTGAGTAACCCCGAACCTCTTAGAAAGGATGAGTCCATGGTGGCTCGCCAGAACCCGACAACAAGCATCCGAACACCGTCAAAAACATTCGTAAATACAGTTGAATGAGAGAAATAACTGGAAGAACGCATAATAGATGAAATTAAGAAAAAATTAAAACTTTAAAAATTGTTAAATTTAAAATTTTTATTTTAAAAGTTTAATAGAATTAATAAATCAAATGCTGTCGTAAAGTGCTGGCTCATGTGTCGTGTTAAAAAAAACTACGTGGGCCCTACTTACTTGCCTGCTTATTTGTTTACCTGCTTCAACGATTTTTTAAGAAATTCTTTTATTTAACTTGCCTTTTAAACTGAACAACATTCGGTTCTTTAATGCGACATGAGTTTCCAATTTAAAAAAGAAGCATAAAATAAAAGTTGCAATTTTGTGGAGAAGTCGAGCCGAATAGTGACCGGGGAACGAGAGAGAATGAAATAGGCATGTCGTGTAGAGCGATGTGGCTGGGTGGGGAAGATATAGGCGCGTTCCATTACTAGGATTCCTTTTATACTGACATCAAACAATCAATCAATCTTTTATTTGGTATCCAAACTGAACAGGTAAACAAATCAAATAAAAAACAGGCAAATCAATTTCTCTAGTTTGGGTACACAGGTGACACAGAAAGGGCCGTGGACCCCGCTTAAACAGTGTCACCTGGGTAGAATTACAAAACGTATAAACGCCAATCTTTTATCATATAACTGGTAGGTCGTAAAAAAGAGACTATACTTTTTATCTTAACTAAGGGCTCTGCAATATACACTCGGAACTATGAACCAAGGACTCGATAACCCACTTTGGTCATAATAATCCATTTCCTATCCATGAAAAAGATAAAGCTATATACGTTGGTCTAACAGAAACGAGCGCATTTTACTTTTAAAAGACCACAGACTAGGTAATTGTCGGATGTTTAAGGGTATCTCATTCCAAACGGCTGGCCCGGTGAATCTAATAGAGAATAAACGAGTGTTAGTATCGGCAAATGGTTTGTGACATAGGCCTGAGTTTCTTGTCTGATACGGGTGGCGATCTAATGTACGGTAGAAATAGTTATTGTATACAGGGGGTAGTAGTTCGTGATCAAAACGGTACCTGAATTCTCCAATCTGCATAATTCTGATCTGGTCAATTTTAAGGAGCCTATGTTCGGAGAAGGCCTGCTCTGTATGGGCCCCATAAGGGAGTTTGGCTATGTATCTAATTGCTCGCTTTTGAAGGGTTATTAACCTTGCTAGACTTGGTTTGTAAGTTGAGACCCAAATAACATTACAATAAGTGAAATACGGATGTATAAGGGTGTGGTATTGTAACGACTCTGTCGTTAAAATGTTCTACACACGCTTTCCAATGTTATATGCGCTATATGAAAAGACATTACGTAATGGCTATTTTTAGTTCATCGTTGTTGTGCAGTGCTGACTGCCTAGCCTCGTGCGCAGAGTAAGCCGTGTGCAGAAGGGAGTTGACTGGGTGATGATCACGTTGGTTGATGGTGTCTCTTTTTCGTACAATTTCGATAAAAATACCTTTTAGAAATCGAAGTTTTATAGGTTGATGGTAACGGTATAATGTTCGATTGTCTTACCCACCTGTTGATCGATTTTAAAGGTTGAAATTAGTCGTAATTGGTAAGGTGACGGTCCATTAAGATTCCCCTCTTCCCAAGCCCATGTTATCGGCGTGAGATCCGAAGCGGCCATTTTAATGTTCGATTGTTTGGTGACCTAAATTGGAATTATTTGTGTTTTAAGATACATAGTAGTAACTTAGGCTGACTGTGTATTAACTTGGATAAGTTGTCGATGTGAGTAAATGTGAATTGTGGTGATTTAGACCCCTTATCGAGATTTGACCTTTGACCTTGCTAAGTTGGAATGTTGTGTGCAATAGAGTTGAAAGGTCATGTGCAGTATTTCTACTGGAATTGAAGTGGTGTAATTGCAGATAACTGAATTGAAATTGTGTTTCATTGTAAGGACTGGAGCTATAAAAGTTAAGTGAACTTTAAATAGAATATCACAGGACAATACGTCAAACATTAATTGTTTTGAGTTAAACTGATTGTTTTAGTTGATTCAAATTTTGATTACATGGCGACACAGCCGAACTTTTCGCTGGCATCTTTGCTGGATAGCACTGAGTTCAGACATAGTTTGCTCCAATATTTCCCACAACTAGCAACTGATAGCAGATTTAGGAATTCATTAAATGAAGAAGTAGATGAAGAAGAGGTTGTCCGAAGTCCAAAGGCCCATTCACTTAGCCACCATAGCCCTCCACCACCAGAAGTGTGGTTAGCCCCAGAAAATGAGGAAGTAGATGAAGAAGAGGAGGTAGATGACGAAGAGGAAGTAGAAGATGAAAAAGTAGAAGAAGAGGATGGGGACACTATGAACTATGAGTATATACTATAGGGGAAATCCTATGTTTGTTTCCCACTCGGAGACCACGGACACCTACAGGTCATGCCTTGGTGATGAAATAGTAATTATGACGTCATTGCCTCCAGAAGAACTGCCCAGTGTCACTATGCCTAGACGTAGTAAGCGCCTGTCAAGCTTGCCACCCACATATTATGGTCCCGAACACCGGAGTTCGAATTCTCAGGCGATGCATGACCGGAAGTTCCCATCCCGGCGCTCGACGACCGACACCGCTAGGGGTCGCTTCGCCACAGTATAAAGTAGCACGAATCTGAGATGATACTAATTTAGAAGCACGAGAAAGTAGGCCTTATTCCCAGGTTTTTCGCAATTTTATTCGCGATATTCTTTGTGTTCCTTCCAATTGAGGTTTTGGTCCACATACACTCCTAGAAATCTAGTAGAGACCACCTGGGTAATTGAGGTACCCTCAAAATAAAGCTTAAGGGGTTCTGCTGGACAGTTCTTCCTGTGGGACTTGAAAAGAATGTAGTTGATTTTATCTAAATTAAGCGTTAGTTTATTGGAGTGAAACCATTCTGCTATGGATTCCAACTCAGTATTAACTATGCGGTATAGTGAATCTAATGAGGCATGAGAACAAAACACAGTAGAATCGTCGGCGAACAGAATAAAAAAACATGCTTGGAGAAACATTAGGAAGGTCGTTGATATAGATTAGGAAGAGAAGTGGACCCAGGTTCGAACCTTGGGGGACTCCATGTTTTATCTCCCGCAGGTCTGAGAGGATTCCATTAATACTTACAATTTGGGAGCGGTTATTCAGATAACTGGCGAACCATTTTAATTGGGTGCCTCTTATTCCATATTTATTTAGCTTATTTAATAAAATGTTATGATTCACAGTGTCGAAAGCTTTAGCTAAGTCGAAGAAAATTCCTAAGGGCAAATTCATTGGCTTTGAAATTTTATCTGGCATACTAAGTAGAGGCATGTAGGAGGAATGCCCCGACTGAAAACCATGCTGGGAGGGGAATAGTATATTTTCTTTAGTAATAAAAGTATTAAGACGCTCATACATAAGCTTTTCAATTAATATACGACACATTGACACTCTGCTCTCGGCTTAAAATAGTAGTGTTAGGCCAGAACACTATATATAAACTATATTTGATGTGTCGTTTGATGCTTATATTCACCCGGTAGGCAGTGATAAAACGATGAAACTGCTACTTTTTTGTTCATACGCTCGCAGCGCAACAACTAAGAATTTGTTAAGTCAATTGGCACATCCTAAAAGCTCTTAGGCGAGTGGTAGGCTTGCTGCATTACTAGAATTCCATGTGGGTCTTAAGACAGAATTATCATTTCGGTCGTTAAAAACAAATTTATGCACAAAAGAACTGCCCGACAAAGACACCAAGCCGCAGTCATGATAAATATTGACAGCAAAATTCAGACGATACACTGTCACTCGGGGATTTGTTCTAGCTGGATGTACAGTGTTGGTTTAGGCCCTATTTGACTTTTAGTTTACCTCGCTATTATTGTCATAAGTGTTTGAGGTCTGCTTTGAAACCCTCGAATCTCCCACAGAAGCTTCGATCTTTGTGGTACAAATATTGGCTAGTAGGCCTATAATGTATTATTGTTGATGCCATTTAGGCTATGAAGTACACAAATATTTACATGATGCATAATTCTGCTACAAAAATAAGAAAGCAATAATTTCTTTTGTTTTAATGTTACCAGTTACAAGTTGTTTTGACTTTAGCAGTTCAGTAGTGAGATTTTTAAAATCTTGTAATTGAGAATCTCTTGTGTCTCTTGTGTCGATGGAGAGTCAGGCTACATTATGCAAGGATCTATATGAAAAATAAGCTTATTTGAAAATATAAACCACTTAATTCCAACACGCAATAATGTGCAACATATTGATGCAAATATTGTGTTACTAATTTGCAAAAGACTTAAATTGCACATTGCTGTTAACGTTATAGCCTAACTAGAGGGCTGTGCATTAATGATGCATAGAAGTGTGCAGTTTAAATCCCAATGACAATTAATATTGGTTCAACATGTATTTTGAGTAAAGTCTCAAGAGAATATAGTAGTGTTTACGCAGCACAGAATCGTAATGCTATGGTCTGCTTACTTTAGACATAACACTAAGGTTACTTTAATATTTTTTACACTTCTTCAATTGCTAAGTTTCTAACAATGACTTTGAACTTCCTCAGGCTTATCCTCTTCTGTCGCTACGTTGCTTGGATCAGTTTCAGCTTCCTCAGGCTTTACCTCTTTGGATCTTCTCCGACAACACTCCATCAACATCAAAAGTAAAACTTCCAGTACTTCGGCGATCGTTATAGCGCACACTCCGATCCAGGCTCCAAGCTGTCCGCCAATGTCTGAGATCAGCTGTGTAACGGTTATTTCCGGTTCTTCCGTCGTTAGAAAAACATCAGCATCTGACACGTATACGTTGATCTTTGAGAAATCTTTTAAGGCAGTCTTGAAGTCACTATCTGTGTAATTTTGATAGAATTTCTTCTTTTCCTCAGAAGAGAACCTTTTGATATATCCAAGCTGGTCAATTTCATAAGCGACACTTTCTCCGTCAATGCCCTCGGATGGCCACTGTGATAGACTGTAAGACACGTCGTAGAGAACTTCATTGCAGGATGGATGACATCCGCACTGAGAAAGTAATGTTGCATTGGCCATCACCCGATCTTTCACGGTATCTGCACATTCGATCTTCTTGACGAGGTTAAGAAGTATTTCATCGTCACAAGTTGGGGGTTTAGAGCTGTAGAATTTAAAACACTTGTGGAATTCAGTCGTTCCACTACATTTCTCGATACTCTTGCAGGGATCCTCTTTACTGCTGGTCTTTTTTTCTTCAGTGTATTTTTCCGAAAGGCAATAATCCTGCAGTTTCATTGAATCCTTTTTTCGCGTAATATTCATCTGGTTTGAGTCGTTCAAAGACATAACGTCAATTTCAGGTATAAGGTCGAGTTCAGTAGGTAGCGTGTTTTCGTAACAGTTACATTCTCTATAGATGTGGTTCTGAATACAGACTTTGTCACAAGCCATCTTCCTATAAGGTCCAGCCAACTTCTGTTCATCGTCATTTAGAAAAGAATACCTCTTGTTGCAGTTTCCATAAGGCTGATCAAGGCGGATCCGCCTCTTTGGAGTTAGGCTTAGAGCCGCCATCCGTCCAGGAGGAATGTCATATCCTTCCGTCAAAGGAAACGGTTTAGTTCCAGGACGATGGATAACGACACGGACTCCTCCGGCTCCCGATAGTGCGCTGTCTTTGGAGTAGATCCCTGGCATTCCCGTTAAGTCATGGTTTTCGACTTCCTTCAGCATTCTTGTCCCAGCCAAAAGCATCACACTAAACCCGTTTTCAATTCCCTCGAACAACGGCGTGGAATCATCTTCCGCGGATGATGTGATATTCGCAGTCGTGAACGTATAACAGTTGAAAAAGTAAGGATCAAAGATCTTCTTAAATCTGCAGGGCTTATTCCTGTAAGTACACTTGACAATGAACTCCTTCTCCTGATATCCATTGGCCGAAAGCACCTTAGTGGGTATATTAGCTGCCAGAGTTGTACGCGAAAACATTTTATCAGCGTAAACCTGCAACTCCGTGTCGTTGAGTGATGTGCTCTCATTCACTACACGATAGTATTTATACATGGCTCTGATGAATGTGTCGTTTGAATAATCTTTTTCTTCATAGGTTTCGTTCCCTGCTGTAGGCATGTCTTCCTCATCCGAAGCGGCAAGTGATGCTATTCCTTCGCTCATTCTGTACACCGTGTAGAAGTCAAAGCTGCCCAGGTTGCAGAGTGTAATATCTGGAAATGGAAATCCGGTAGGCTTTATTTCTGTCTTCAGCTTTTTCGGATACGCGATGTAGTTTTGAAGTACGACGGACATTTGAACTGTAAATAGTATCCAGGCTATCGCGAAGACAATAATCCAGGCTATACGTTGCGGCGTTGCCTTAGAACCTACGATCCGAGGAAAGCCTGCCAGCGTCGTGTAGCCGGCGAAGTCCTCTATGTAATTCCCGACTGCCATTACTTGAAATATTCAGTTCTTTACAACCTAACGAAAAGAAATCACAGTTGTTTGTATTCGCATAAGTCAACCTATGTAGTGATTCTTTAAGAACAAACTGCTCTACGAAGATCCGGTCGTGAGAGCTTACAGAAGAACTGAACATCTGTGGAAACACTTGCTCTTCACGAAAAGTGGATTAAACAGAACATGCGCATTTCTTTAGTTAATATTTATCACAAAGTAAATAGTAAACCATATGTTGCAGAGAACTGAAATTTACTTCATTTATTGCTCACTTGTTAATATTAACTTCAAGGTCTTTGGATCGTCCGTAGATGCCGTTGTTGCTTTGATGTGTGGTGGGATGATCAGACGAAATGCCGGACTTTGTTAGTGCGTGCACGTTCGTCCAGTAACCGAAACAGTTTGAGATCTGTGTAGGAAAACAGCAAAACCTAGTTTATTACCTCTGTGTTTATTAAACTCTAACCACTGATCTCTTTTGTCTAGGGACTCTAGGCTATTGATGATGCTGCATTCGGTATAATTGTTTGACGCAGATTTGCGGTGCCTTGCCCAAACCGCTGTAATTCGTATTATAACTTTGTGAGGAATTTACTACCAATTGAATGTTAACACAGCAGAAAATTGCAAGCCTTCTAAACAAATATCTGTAATTTAAACCGATAATGGCTAATAGTTTTTAAATAGTCTTGTGGTATTTACATAGCATAGCATAACATAACATGGGTTTTAAGTGGTTCAGAAGACAATTCCATGACAAAATGGCGTGGACAAAATGTAATAAAGACAAAATGTCATCAGACAAAGTGTCACGGAGAAAATGTCATGGACAAAATGGCACAGACAGAATGTCTAAAAGGTCGAATTCAGGATCAGTTCAATAAACCACACATATCAGTTGGTACAGATCAGGTCTTTTAGGTCTCCGCAGCGGAATTATATCAGAACTCATTCATGGCGATACTGAGTAAAAGAATATCATGCGCCAATTTTATACTGGTGCAAAGATCCATATTCTGCAAAACAATTTTCTCTCGCATCTCAGAACATTTCAACCGACAATCGTTACTATAATATGGACTATATCTAGTCCATACTAACGGGTATCTAATCTAATGGGAAAGGAAACTAGCCCACATAAGGTTGGCTGATAGAATTGAATGTGACATCTGATATACTAACTATGACGAAACTAAGTCGTCTTATGACATCTACGTGATCATTCCGAAGAGACATTACGTTACTTAACCTGTGGAAGACTAGCCACTGGAAGAAGAGAACTTCACGATTAATATATAAAAGTAATTTAATGAAAGAAATGCATTTCAGATACAATAATTTGAAATATAATAATAAAATATAAATGTAAATCTATAATGAACATACCATGATAAAACAAAGAAGTCACCAGCCACGCAGCGATCCGGGCAAGATGCGCACTCCTGCCCGAATGCTGCGAACCCCGAATTCCAGGCTTATATGGACTTCCCCGCGTGGGTGTGGTCACGTGGTCTATCGAGGCTTCTCGACAACGGAGCAAAAGATGGGACAGTCATTTGGCAGAATCAACCGAAAGGAACCCCTACCCCGGATCCTTCGGCCAGGGACCTGTGACCTGTCCGGAAGACAGATTGCTTCAGCCGGGACCCACGACGAGTTCAACCGATACGACTCGAACTCTTTTATTCACGTCGAGTTTCGCATCGTTGAATAGCCTACCTGCAAGGACCGTGTTATCAAGCAACTTCCACTTGTTTGTTTATGATTGGTGAACTGCACAACTCAATTGGTTTGTTACCGTATCTTATTACCCGCTAAATTTCCAGCTCAAGTACAGTTATCCAATAATACATTTAACTTAATTACTAGCATCAATGATGCTAATGGCTGTCTCAGAAATTACGGCTTTATACACTAGACACAGTTAATATTTACATTATATCACTTTACATCATCCTCGGCCTCATTTGCATAAGAAGTTAAAAGGTTCAAATCACAGCCACAATTTACCTTGTAACCTTAGCTTATCTGTGACCCTGCTGCAGCTTAATTTTGACACCTCGATGACTTCCATCTTCTCCCTTCTCAACCTTTTAGCAGTGAGTATTTCACTGTAGTATGGACGCCTGCAAAGGGGATGGGGACACAAACTAGGTAATGTTTGCAAGCGTCCCTTATAGGCAATATTTTAAAAATCTCCAGCATAGCAGATGTATATCTTATTAAGGTCCGTAGAAGAGTCCAGAAAACCAGATCTGGTCCTTCGCGACCGAACATCATTCAACACGACAGCACCGTGCACTCCCATAAGCTAGTCCATAAATATTATGTGACCATTTTTCCGATGAACACTCGAATTTCGATGGGTTTAAGCCTTATGTACGATTTTTTCAGAAATGGAGATTTTGACAGAAATTGAATTGACTAACGTCAATGCAGGTTCTGACAGAAGGTCGTACCTACAAGTCTCCATTAAAGTCTAGTTGGCACGAAGATACACCACATTTTTTGGGTCACATTTATGCCATAAGGATGTACGTCCATACATATAGCGTCTATTATTTACAGTGCAACTAGTAATTCTACCAGATGGTTGCATCTTGTCTAAGATACGTCTCTATGGCATAAATGGAATTTCTGAAGGCAAGTAAAATGAACGCTGCATATTGATACTTACTTACTTTGACTGTCGGACAGCTTGTCACTTACTCACTTTCATAGAAATTGCATATCATTATATGATTTAGGTTATTCTAAAGTTATTAGTCGTTTTATCCTATAATGTTGGAAGTGACTTTGGTGCAAGTTGCACAGAAATTATGAGATTATTCATAATTTTATTTTGTCTTGCTAAAAGGGCGTATCTTGTCAAACTTTTACAAATTTCACCTAATTATCACGTTACGTGTAAACAAAACAATACTTGCTTTAAATCATTTCCAAAAGGATTGTTATTAGTCGGCATTTTGCTAGAAATAATTTTCATTGCCTAAATAAAAAATTGTTATAACAACTTTTTCTGCAAAAAATTTACTTTCCCTTGATTATCTCGGAATGTTAAAAAACTTAGATAAGACTACCTAATCAGGTGACTTAAAAGTAGCTAGAGCGGAGATTAAACGGAAAATCGATGGGTTTAAGCCAGTACGGCTTAAACCCATCGATTTTCCGTTTAATCTCCGCTCTAGCTACTTTTAAGTCACCTGATTAGGTAGTTTTGATAGTCATGTTCATGGCACTTTGAGGTGTTCTAAAATGCGCTTTATAAAAGTCCAGATAAATACATATTCCACTAATAACCGTAAATAAGATTGCGTACTGTGCGCAATGATCTCCGTTCACCACATACAAAATGACTTGCTTTACTTTTGAATCACTTACTTTGATGCGTAGGAATAGGTTATTTCGCAGATTAGCCAACATGCAATACTAAACTCAGAAGATTACATAGACGTGCAGCCTACGCAGAGGACTACATGTAAACTGCAGAAACACTTTACCCCGACTGACAACTGAACTTGAGTGCTTGCGTGGGTTTTCTGCGTAGAAGGTGAGTTCATAAAACATTAATACGAAGCACATGCCCTAGCCTTAAAGCCTTTCATGAACCAGTTAACAATGACACAATGAGCAAATGCAAGAATGAACACACTAACGTGGGCTAATAAACGGGGCACGCCATTCAGTGTGGGTCTGGCTACAGATAATGCTGCAACAAGCAGCGCAGCGGAAACGATTGAAAGAGGAGCTCTGTGAATAGCGACTTCTTGAAAGCAGGAAGTAAGGATAGGCAGTGCGGCGCACAGGGCTCTTGTCATCGCTCAAAGCCATCTCGCAATCAATCCGGACATGCAAAACAGGTAGGGGAGACCGGGGCAATAGTGGCATGGTAGGTAAGAGTGGCACTCTCTACTGGCGAGAAAACGGCCACCACTATAGAACCTTTACCTTGCATTTTAATGAGCGTGTGTGACGCGATGCACAACGGAAAACTATATTCTGCAGAAGTGCAGACGCAACTATTTTTGTTTTAATTTTTTAGATTTTCATCAAATTTGAGTTTTTTATGCGATTTTTGATCAGCCCGTGCTCTGTAACAGAAGGTAAGGCACAGTTCATAATGTGTTATCTGTAAGGTTTGAAATTCGTCTGTTCAACGAAAACATTATCACGCATCGCATCTTAATCTCTTCATTACGAAAAGAATCGCCCAGACGAGGCATAGCTTTGGGGCAAAGGAGGCACACTGTCTGCCGTTTTTGACCCACGGCATGCCACTTTTGCCCCGAAACATGGGGCAAGAGTGGTGCTTTGATGTTTGCCATTATAATTTTCTTACATTTATTTAGCTGATCCTTAATTATACAATTTAGAATATTTTTAGCTTTATTCAGGGATTAACGTCATAAGATTGGGCTTATGATTACATAAAACGGCGCAAAGAACTAAGCCTAAGGACCCCCGAGGCAACAGCATAGGTCGTGCAGTCGGCTCTAACCGAGCACAAGTTGGGAAGTTTTTCTCAATTTTAAATGGGGAACTGATAGGGCACGATCCGCCCTAGATATTTAATATAGACGAAAGCGGTATTACAACGGTACAAAAGCCTGGAAAAATAAAAAATAATTGCTGAGACTGGTTGCAAGCAGGTTGGCAAAGTTGTAAGTCAAGAAAAAGGAATGACAAATACGGTTGTATGTGCGATGAGTCCATCAGGTATTTATGTGCCACCGATGATCCTCCTCTTTCGGCGAAAAAATATGAACGACAGGTTGATGCGAGGTGCACCTCATGGGTCATTTGGGGTTCCACCATGGCATAACCGAAATCTGCGAAAATCACCAGAACCTGCGAACGATGCTCAACCAAACCACCAGCAATCGATGTAGAATTTACCTGCTCATCCGAACCTGTCAATATTCTAGAAGAGTATCAGCCACCAATCGACGTAGAACTCACCTGTTCATCCGAAAATTCCAGCAAACATCAACAGAACCAGCTTCTCACAAATGCGGAACTCGGTTGCTTCTCTGAACTTGCTGGTAACTCCATACTCACGTTTTGATTTTTATCATAATTATAATTACTTGTATATGCATTCCTCGGCGTACCAGTATGGCGACTCTAATTAGAGTATAATTTATTCTAGATCTTGTATGCAAATTGATACTATGTGCTTGTGTCATATGATGAAATAAAAATAAATGACATGAATTCCAGATGGTGCCCATGAAGCTGAGCCGAACCAGCCAATCATCGTTGCAGAACTAGCACAATCGGTTCACTAATTAACATTATTCATACAATTAACTAATATAAATTATACTTACCGCATTGCCTCCAAATTTTCTGCCATGTTATTGATGTTGTTACTAGTCACATACATGTATATATTTAAAATAAAAAGAAATAATTTAAAATAAATTATATAACTTTATTGCAGGGCATGTCGATGATGATGAAACGAACCAGCCGCATCTCAAACAAGTCTCGATTTGTCCCCCCATCCTGCTAACGAGGCAGAAGTGCACAAACACGATTAAATGCCGTCCTCAACTGCTAAAGTGTCAGTGTTAGACATCAGTCCTTATCCCCACACATATCGTGAAGCAGACGGCAAACGCAAAGCGGAAAGCTCGTGCGTCCTAACGAGCACGCCTTACAAAATAATGCTAGAGGATAAGAAGCAACATGTTAGAAAACCGCCCAGGAAGAAACTTAATCTGCAAGAGAATGATAGTAACAAAGTTATAACTTTTAAAGAGGCACGCGCAAAGTAAAGACGACTGGCTGTCCTTCACATGTGCTTAAGGCTGCAGAAAAGCAAAAGAGCCATAAGATTAAGAACCAGAAGCAGAAGAATCAGAAGCAGAAGAACCAGCAACATAAGAACCAGAAGCAGAAAACCAGAAGCAAAAGAGCCAGAAGCACGACCAGCAGCAGAAGACTGCCGTGAAGAAATCCAGATCGGAGAGTGACAAAAGCTTCCATTGTATTTATTGCAGAGGGTTAATAGCGATCCACCCGAAGAAACGTGGATACATGCAAGTACTGGTGTCAGGAAAGGCGTGCCCCTATTGAGCCCGGCAACAAGCAATTTAATTGCGATTACTATGGTTAACTACAAATGTTTCTTACTTAAGATTACAAATACGACTGACAGCTTGAATTCACTTCGCGTTACTGTTGTTAATTGTGAGATAAATAAGTCAGATAGCCTAGCTACCAATGTCATTGCCTCCATGTCAAACTTGCCCCACCTTTTGGGCATGAGTGGCAGTATATGCCACTTTTGCCGAAAGTGGTGGGGTAAGAGTGGATCATTTTCAGTTTTAGTTTTTACACATTTTGCAAATTATGTTGCTATATAATTATAGTCAATTTCTAACGTTTTTATATTAACCTTATGAGTTGCCAACATGCCTATGAAAAAATTGTGGCATAATATTATATATTTTGGAAAATATAACATGTGTTATAAAAAAAGTGCCTCTCTTGCCCCAGTCTCCCCTAATGAATTGATAGTTTGCAGAATGACCTGACTCCGGCTTGGTCCTAGTGCACCATTTTTTCGGTACCGGCCCGCTATTCCGGGGGTCCGCTATTCCGGGGCCCACTATTCCGGGGGTCCGCTATTCCGGGGGTCCGCTATTCCGGGGATCCACCGGAATATAAATACATGCAACATATACATAGATACACACACAAGTACATACATACATACATACATACATACATACATACATACATACATACATACATACATACATACGAACACATACACACATACATACATGTATGTACATACATACATGTATGTACATACATACATGTATGTACATACATACATTTGTGTACATACATACATACATACATACATACACGTACGTACATACATGCATGTACATACATACATGTAAGTACATATATATATACACACATACACACGTACATACGTATATACATATTATATGCATGCTCATACATACATACCTACATATTCACGTACATATATACATATGCACACATGTACATACATACATACATACATACATGTACACACGTAGAACATACATACATACCTACATACATACACATATACACACATACATACATACATATATGTACATTCATACACGTATGTAAATACATACATACATGCATTCAAACATACAAACACAGATACACACGCACATACATAGATACATACATATATATATATATATTTTCATACATATATACATATACATGTACATATATATATACATACATGTACATTCATACATACATACATGCATGCATACATACATACGTACATGTACATACGTAGATACATACATACATACATACATAAACATATACACATACACATATAAACATATACATATACACATAAACATATACATACATACATGTATGTACAATTGTACATACACGTATGTAAATACATACATACATAAATTCATACATACATACATATATGTACACATACACACGAACATACATAGATACATATATGTATGTTCATACATACATAGATACATGTATGTACATACAAACATGTATGTATGTTCATACATGCATACTACATACATACATGCATGGATACATACATACATGCATGCATTCGTGCATAAATACATACATGTATGTATGCATGTATGAATGTATTTATGTATGTATGTCTGTATGTGTGTTTGCACGTGTCTATTTATGTATGTATGCATGTATGTATGTATGTATGTACGTGTGTATGTATGTATGTATGTATGTATGTATGTGTGTGAATCTAAATATATATATGTATGTATGTATGTATGTATGTATGTATGTATGTATGTATGTATGTATGTATGTATGTATGTATATATGTATGTGTGTATGTACGTGTGTAATTGTGTTTGTATGTAGATATGTACATACATATATATGTACCTGCATGTATGTATGTGCATACGTGTATGTATGTATGTATGTATGTACTTGCATGTGTGTATGTATGTATGTATGTGCATGTATGTAGTTATGCACTTCTGTATGTATGTATGCACATATGTACGTGTATATGTATCTATGTATGTATGAACATACATATATGTATCTATGTATGTACGTGTGTATGTGTGTATGTGTGTATGAGTGTATGTATGTATGTAATTACATACGTGTATGTATGTACATACATGTATGTATGTATGTATGTATCTACGTATGTACATGTATATATGTATGTCTGTATGTGCATACATGTAGGCCCTATGTTTGAACATGCTTGTATGCATGCGTGTATGTATATATATGTATACGTGTGTACGTATGTATGTATGTATTGTGTACGTGTATATGTATGTAGTTATGCATGTACATATATATGTAAGTATATATGTAAGTTACTTGCATGTATGGATGTACATACGTGTATGTATGTATGTACATACAAGTATGTATGTATGTTTGTGTGCAGGTATGTATGTACAATTTGTACATACAAGTATGTATGTATGTTTGTGTGTGTATGTATGTATATATGTACATGTATGTATGTGTGCAGGTGCTTGTGTATGTATGTATGTATGTATGTATGTTGCATGTATGTATATTCCGACGGATCCCCGGAATAGCGGACCCCCGGAATAGCGGACCCCCGGAATAGTGGGCCCCGGAATAGCGGACCCCGGAATAGCGGACCGGAACCATTGATTTATGCCTTGTAAATTAGAAATTGACGAGATTTAAGTTCTAAAATAGTAGCAGTAATAATAATAATAATATAATAATAATAATAATGTTAACAATAACAACTAGTAATAGTAAGAAGAAGAACAAGAAGAACAAGAACAAGAAGAACAAGAACAAGATTCGTGACGCCACACAAAAAAGTCGAAAGATATGAGAATTTTAAAACTGTACCTTTTGATGCAAGTTCATTGCTTTATCGATTATATGTGAACTTGTGAAGTGCAAAAAACATTATGTAGAAATTAAGTTAGGTTTATGAGTTTCATGGGCGACGATCCCGTGGTTTCGAGGGGTACAAGACCCCACCTTAAGAGTGTGGGACCCAGTTTACAGTTTTCCCCCAATAAAAAAAATTTGGAGAGATAGCAAAAAAGTATTAAAAAATTTACCTCTTTATTCACTAGATCAGTTCAAGCATCCTCTTTCACCAGATCAGTGTTCCGTGTTCCCCACCTGTTAAACGAGATCGCCGCCACTGATGAGTTGTTGCGAAAACGCACAAATCTCAAATCAAGAAACAACAAACAGCTGAACCCAAGGAACAGTAACTGTTCTGCAAGTGTTCTTCTGCCACAGATTTTCTTACACAGATTGTGTGCATAACTATCTTCAGCGAGACTAGCGGAATGTAAGTTTCTTGTATGATTTCATTGATTTTATTGCTGCTGAATATGGTTCTAACATCTGATCTTGTCGATCCACATAACACATGTTACAGCACTGTTTTAGTCTACTCTCCTTACTTGCTGCTTTCTGATGGTTATCTACCAGACCGGACGTTACTAAGATATAAATTCTGTTGCCAAATACAGCACAGGCCATGACAGACGGTAGGTGGAGCGCCGAAATTTCTAGAATGAATTACAATCTGTTTTATTAATGCAACTTGGCAGACAAGTTGTTTTTATTCTAGACAAATGCATGGACTATGGAGGTACAGAAGATGAGACCGAACTCCTGATGGTGTTAAGTGGACAATAGATACTGTGCTGACATCATGGATACCACCCTGAAAGCCCAATTTAATACTGACCGCAGGACCTGGTCTCAACAACACGAAAATGCTCAAGTATACCTGCAACACTCCAGCTTGATGACTTTGGAGCATAAGGTGCTTGAAAGTATTGTGCAATCTAATGAATTCATATAGATTGTTTCTTGTTGCTCATTAGATATTTTTAAAACTAAATAGAGCAGTTGGTTGCTCCTGATTTAAATAAACTAAACTGACATATATAAATTACATATTTTCACATTAAATTTTATTGACTTAATTGCCTATGACAACTTTAATCGCGTTTCAGATGGGTTTAAGTGATTATAAGCGTTTTAAAACAATATCCGTGAAACATTTTAATTGGAGCTGTCATACAGCGCCTCCCTTGTTAAATTGGCAAGCGATTCATTATATATTCTGTTGGTTCCACTTTTGCATGTAGTGCTGAATATAGATTTGCTTGATTGTATTAATTGCGCCAAACAAAGAGGCATTAATTAAGGCCTGCAGTCTTTATTTTATAATTATGATTCCGTTTTTTAAATTAGGAGATGGCTGCAGTGTTACATATCATAATTTCTTTATTGTATTCTTGGGTGTTGTCGCCTGTATTGTTTAATTCGACCCATTATAGATCTGCTTCAAGTAGTTTCTATAAGTCGACATAGACATGTTCAACTAAACAAAATTCAAACTACTGATATTTACAGTTACATTTCACGCTGCTAGTATCAGACTGTAAGCAAAGATACTTTACAATGCTGTAAAACATTGCATTATTTTAATTTACATTGGGTTTTTTAATTGTTTACTGCTGTTATGTGTATTATGGGGGCATATGTCTAGAGCTTTCAAAGATTATTCACTTTCGTCTTTGATTGTTTGGTTAAGTTAGGCTGTATCAAAATACCTGTTTTCTTTAATAAAATAGGTCATTGTAAGAACAAACTGTTACGTGTTCTTGTTCAACCTATTGGCCAATGAACAACAGGTAGACAGATAAGGCAGTAGAAGGCTTGTCTGAATGACATAAGAAAACACATAATAATTTTACATTTTCTAAACGATTAATAGCCAGCAGTCGCTGCTGACCCTTTGATCCTGTATATAGGATTAAATAACATAGAAGCATAATTGGAACAGCATGCTCTCAAATGTTATAGGAAGATTCCCTGGTGAATTTGATATATGCATTTTCAGGTAGGTGAGCATCGGGTTGCTGAGCGGCCCAACTGCCTTTAAGCCATACTTTTAGGCCTAAATGTTAGGTAACCTACTGTCATAAAGGTCATAAACTAGGCTCAACTAGGATCTACAGGCGTCGGCTTGCGATTTGATGTAGGCTATAGCCCTGGGGACCCTTTAGTCAATAGCTGACGCTCTCTGATTGTTCACGGAAAGAATATTGCTCAATTTCAATACTGTATAAGCCTTTAGAAGACATTCTATATGACCTGTTTGAATATTGCGACACATACACTATTTGATTCTGGACTTTCATTGCTAACTTAGCCCACTGAACTGTGGCACCCCCAAGTCGCCGGCGAGCAGCATAGAAAGATAATCATTAAAATTAAGTGTATAATATGTTCCACTTGAGTAGATCAAACTTAACTAACTTAACTAATTGTTTAATATCTGCATCAGCTACATTTGGACCGCAATGGTGTACGTATGGCCTCAGTAATTCAGCGCATTAGGCATTCGGTATTCGCCCAGCTAACCCTCACCATCCATGACCAGCACAATCAGCACTCCTGCATCACATGACCGCCCACCCCGCACACCCCTCAGAACAACCGACCAGACAACGCAGAATAAAACAAACCTTCCAACATTCAAGCCAGCAAGTCTAGGCATTCCCCTCCCCCAAGATGTTACAATACAGTGGAAGGCAAATTGTGGTTTACTAGCTTAACTCGATAAGATGTGACTTGAGCCGCCTTTTAAATATATGTAGTTGTGTAATTAATGTTAGTTCCTTGGGAAGGGCATTCCATAACGTGGGTCCTATGCATTTGATAGAGAATCTCTTTGGATTTATACGTGCGAACTGAGGTCGATAATCTATGGCCCTAGGTGTATGGTGGGAGTGAATGATGGAGCCAGTTACAAAGTAGGTTGCCATTGAGAGTGGAAGACACTTGTTATGAAACCTATGCATAAATAGAATACATTGGTAATGATTTACTTGTGATAGGGTTAGAAATTTTTGCAGATAAAGTTTATTTTTCGTACTGTCTCTCCAGTGCAGTCCAAAAATCACCCGAATTGCAGATTTTTGGAGTTTGATCAAGGGGAGTAATGCAGGTCTATAGTTTGTACCCCAGGAGATATTACAATAGGAAATATATGGAAACACAAGCGTGTCGTATAAGTTGAGTAGTAACTTGGACGATAGACAATGGCTAATTCTTTTGAGTATACCAATATTTTTAGCTAATTTATTTGATATCATATTAATGTGAGGGATCCAGGTGAGTTGGGAGTCAATCTTAACGCCCAACAACTTAGTGGATGACACCTGTTCAATTGGATTACTGTTTATGGATATGGTTAAAGTAGAGGGCGGAGGAGTTTTCTCTTTAGTGTTGAATATTATATAATTAATTTTATTTAGGTTTAGTGTCAATTAATTCGCCCAGAACCAGTTTGCGATCACATTTAATTCAGAATTCACTCTGCGGAAAAGGTTAGTAATGGATTTATCGCTTAAAAACACATTCGTGTCATCCGCAAAGAGGATAAATTTAAATACTGAGGAGACTTTAGCTAGATCATTTATATAAAGTAAAAAAGGAGTGGGCCTAAAATCGACCCCACATGTTATTGGTAAAGGTGATGAGAGCGCATCATGGATTTGAACCTGTTGGGTTCTATCTGTCAAATAGTTCTTTATCCACTCAAGTGTTATACCCCTTATTCCGAAAGACTTTAATTTCCTTAGTAGAATGGGGTGATCCACCGTATCGAATGCCTTGGCTACATCTAGGAATATGCCAATAGAATAATTACTTTGGTTCATGGCTTCTGTTATATTATCCTGGATGTCCAGTAGTGCCATGAATGTGGAGTGATTGGCTTTGAAACCAAATTGCGAGGGGGTTAGCAAATTGAGTTTCTCCAGGTAGGTAGTGAAACGGGTTTGCATCAGGTTTTCTAAGGTTTTGGAGAAGGATGGTAGTATAGATATTGGACGATAATTAGTGATACAGTTTTTTACACCTGCCCTGTAGATTGGGGTGACCTTAGCTTGTTTT
The DNA here is from genome assembly GCA_963556255.1 of Allolobophora icterica. Lineage (NCBI taxonomy): Eukaryota > Metazoa > Annelida > Clitellata > Crassiclitellata > Lumbricidae > Allolobophora > Allolobophora icterica. The sequence continues at coordinate 26,019,504 of OY744603.1, read as the reverse complement.
AGTCCAAGTGGGACTATTCCACTACGGAAAGATGCATTAAAGATAGATAAGAGTATATTTATTACCGGGTTAATGGCCTGCTTCATAATCGTTGGACTAATCTCATCCAATCCCCTTGCATTAGATTCCTTAAGGTTTAGAACAATCGTTTTGATTTCCTCAGACATTACTGGGAGGATGCCACATGAACATGATAGTGGATTAGGCAAAAATTGTCGAAAGTTAGGTTCCCCCTGGGGCATCTGAGAGGCTAAACTCGTTCCTATGTTTGAGAAATAGACATTAGGGGGGGAGAGTTTCCTATATTGGAACGGCTCCTTGATTGGAAATCTTCTTTTTTTCGCGGAATTATACATGTTTAATGTGTCTGCGCTTGGTGTAGTATTGCGCTAAGTACGATTCATCATGGTGGATTGTTTGGTGGCGATAGGAGCTGTACTTCTTTAATAAAGTGAAAATATATAATTTTGGTACACTTCTTTTTAAATTAGTTGTATCGATAAGATCAAATATTCAACCGGCGTTACAGCGAATAACTGTTTAATTCCTACGCTAATCTGTAGCTAAGGTAAGTGTGCTTGAATGATAATAAAGGTCTGAGCGCGTGATGCAACCTATTTTATGGGACTAAACATCTTGTAAAAGTAGTCCCAGTTGCCTTGAATGGAACTGCTAAGTTGCCCTGGATGGAACGTTCCATTTAGGGCAACTCAGCCGTTCCATTCAGGGAGACTCGGATTGAATATATTTATTCATAGAACTATTAGGCCCCTACTTCTATTTCGAATGTGTAGATCTACAGCAAAGGCTTTTTACAGTTTTAAGAAGCTTCATTGATTGCTCCTCTATTGTTCTATGTCTTTAGAAAACTAATCTAGAAGTTCTTGCAAATGCTTGAATCCAGCACTGTTCAGTTTCATTATCTTACAGTTTGGGTTAATCTAACTCTCTTTTAAAACGTAGTATATATTTCAAAATTTAGATGTCAAGAAGAGTGTATGGAGAATGGACTGGCGAAGATATTGAAAGAGCAGTGTCAGCCGTTCAAAGAGGAGATATGGGACTATCAGAATCAACCAGAACCTATGGAATTCCGAAGGCAACATTGTCTAGACATTCAAATGGAAAAAATAAAATTGCTATTGGCGACTTGAAGTATCATGGCCATTCATGTTCTCTCTCAAGTGATTTAGAGAAGGAATTAGTTGAACATTGCTTGCAGCTGGAATCAATGTTCTCTGGATTACGCATAGATGATTTGCGTCGGTTGGCGTTTGACCTTGCTGAGGCCCATAATTTAAAGCATAATTTTAATCAGGACACTCGAATGGCTGGAAAGAAATGGTATTATGCATTCATGAGAAGACATCCCGAATTCTCACTGAGAGAGCCAAGTAGCATTCACTTGCCGATTGCCAATAAACAAAATCAGTGAGGTTTCAGTTGGTAAATGGGTTCTTGTAAAGTATGGCTCGGCCAACCTGAGAAACTGCAACGTTGGTCAGATAAAAAATTAAATGACAGTAATGAGGATGTTGGAAAGTTTGAAGTACACTTCCTAAAAAGAAGTAGCAGAAGTAGCAGAAGTGACAAAACGTTTGTTAATTCCTTGCCAGCAAGTCAAGCTGTTGATGATATTGATGAACAAGACATCGCATGCTTCCTGACTGATCCATTTATCCATCGTGGACTTCACACTTTCTCAATAAACTTTACAGACTATTGTGCTTAATGACAATAAAAACCGATTTTGTTTAAAGAAACTTAAAAATTTAATAAAAAACGCAAAACAATAATAAAAAAACTAAATACTAATTAGTGTTCCACATAGGGCAACCATGTGTTCCAATGAAGGCAACTGGTTTCCTTAATTGGAACATTAGGGTGTCATTGAAAATGGTTAAATTTCCTCTGAAAGAATACATCTATAACTTTGATATAAACCACACTTGTAGTTTATTGGTAGACAATTGTAATGCATATCATAAGTTTCTAAAACACATGTAATTAACATGTTTCATCTCGTTTGCTGCTTAAGCGTTTCAATTAGGGCAACTCTCCCCAGGCATCGGCAATCTGTTTATGATCAGTTATTTCACGATTCCCTATTAGAAAGGCTTCAGGTAGGGCCGATTTATAATTCGGATTTATAATTTGTTTTATTATTGCCCAAGTTTTATGAAGGTTGTTTTCACATAATGATAATCTTTCCTCATAGTATGCCTTTTAGCTATGATCTCTAATCTTTTTGAACAGGTTCCGATATTTGGTAAATCTTAGTTTATTAGCTGGGGTGGGATCCCTGATAAATTTCTTATATAGTGCAGATTTTTTATTGCAGGAGTTTAATAGGGCTTTAGTCATCTATGGTTGTTTTATTTTCCAGGTACGGTGTGGCTTGGCGTTAACCCATGGAAATGTATCATCGTAGTGTTTTTTGTACACCTCCAGGAAGCCATTATATGCCTCATTAGTCCTATTCAAGGCACATAGCTCATCAATAGGCGCCCAATCGATGTTCTGAAGATTTTTAATAAATGTGGTCTTGGATTCCACTGTAAAGTGCCTTTTCGGTTGCGTGAGGGAGGTTTTTACTCTGGCAATGTGAAGGTCAATGTATAAGGATATCGGAAAGTGATGAGAGATATCTGATATACAGATGCGGGACTCTTGCTGGGGCGTGAGCAGGTTAACAAATATGTTATCGATTAAAGTTGCACTGAATTCTAGTTTGTCTCAAGATAGTGGGAAGTAACTTGTGGGAGGTCATCATATTATAAAAATCAGAGGTGGGCTGCAGGTCTCCACAACGGAGGAGATTGATATTAAAATCACCAGCCAGTATCAGTTTATTTTTATGTTTAGTCAACCTATCAAGGATGATTCTTAGATCATCATTAAATTCAGGGATAGGCGTACAGGGAGGCCTATATATTGAGCCAATGAAAATGTCGCTCTCCTTGTCTTGATGGATTTTGATAAATACTGATTCAAAAGTTTTGAACTGTGATTCCATATCCCTATTTTCTATCAAATCAAATCTGTATTCTGTTTTGATCAAAAATCCTACTCCGCCCCCTTTCCCCTCACTTCTAGCTCTATGAACAAAGTGATAACCTGGAATGTTTATTAGGTCTTCTTGCTCTTGCTTTAACCACGTTTCAGATAGCACCACTATGTCTAATTTCGCCTGATTTATGAATAGCATGAGGTCATGTTGTTTATTCAACAAGCTTCAACAATTTAATGTGCTATTCCCAATGTTTTGCGAAACTTTAGTCCTTCTACAAAAAGTGCTAGTAGACTGGTTTCCATATATTTGGACAAATGTATTTGGTGCTCATTATGAAAATTAATATCTGGGTTTATCTATATCATAGAGGAGCGGGTTATCCTTCACTTCCCCATGGTCGAATACGAGTTTAGATTGAGGACTTGAACTCAGTGGGTCCGCGGCTTCGACCTCCCCTCCAGAGGTTGGGCCGTTCCAATCAGAACTATTCTGCTCTTGTTCGTCGGCTAAATGGAAGGAGTGTGGGAGCTGGGCGAGTAGGCAGCAATTACATAACGAGTTTAAATCAGTACCCAATGACAGACAACTTACATGAAACCACTTATTGCAGGCTGGGCAATGAGTTAATTGGTGATCCCATGCAAAGATCTGATTACAGATACCACAATTAGACATATATTAAACTCAACTAGTTAACTAATGTACAAAACCGAGCTATACGGTTGTATAGCTCCAACGAAATAGATGTAAACCTATACTAGGCACTGACATCCCCTAACGCTAACGCTAAGCGAAGGGTACTAGCTAATTCATACGCGCTACGTCGTTTCAGCAGTGTTGTTATCCATATATTTATATGTCAAGGAAGAGCCGAGTCCGGTTGTCACAAAGACCATAGAGAGGAGATGCCGGAGCTGCTATACCCACAAACCTGGGCAAGGTTCTGCTTTTCCAAAGGAAGTGGATCCCCAATAGGTTTCAGCTACCGACAAGCGAAATCCAGGCTCGCGACGCGGAACTGCCAAGAATTGCCCAGAAATGCACAGTAGCAGTGCATCCAGGGTTGGAGAGTTCACACGTGACGCAGCAGAGTCTACTCTCACTCTTGCTTCTACTGCGAGTTAGAATAATTTTCGTATGATATAGACTCACAATCCTTATCTTTTTCTTCATCGCCCGAAAAGGCTAAATCAGGGTGTTATTCTGGAACGGCTTCTCCCTCATCAAAATTCTGTTGGGCAACATCAAAGATCTTATGAAGAGTCAGAGGTTGGTGGTCATTATTATTATTATTATTATTATTATTATTATTATTATTATTATTATTATTATTATTATTATTATTATTATTATTATTATTATTATTATTATTACAATTATTATTATTATTATTATTATTATTATTATTATTATTATTATTATTATTATTATTATTATTCATTACGTTATCATTATCCGGTAATATTAAAATCTGGATTCTGGTTCCCCATCGTGCCTAGGCTCGCGATAGCATTGAACCTCTGGATTGTGATGGATATTTTTTGTAACAGGAAGAAGGTTTCTCGAGGATCTTCCGTTATTATTATTATTATTATTATTATTATTATTATTATTATTATTATTATTATTATTATTATTATTATATTATTATTATTATTATTATTATTTATTACTCTATATTGTTTGGAAAGGTTTATTAATGTTGAGATGGTCGCTCTTCGGCTCCGGGCAACATCGACATAGTGCCCCGGAAGGCGACCTCATTATTATTATTATTATTATTATTATTATTATTATTATTATTATTATTATTATTATTATTATTATTATTATTATTATGAATACCCAATTTGTTGTTTCACTGACAGCCTGGTTCCCGCCATTCGACTTTGTTGAGTACTGAAGAAATTTCAAGATTACAATTTACAGTTCAATAGTTTAGTGTTGACACGGGCAAAGTTAACAAATAATTTTCTGCGTTCACTCCGACCTGGTATAAACGGTGTAAAAGGCTAGTTCAACCACATACCAAGCCTCTCTCGGTCTAGTTTTTATCATCTAAGAGGTCTTCGTGCTGTCCGGCGTTCCGTTCCTTCCTCCACTTTCACCTCCATGGTTCATGTCTTTATCTGCTCACGCATTGATTATTGTAATTCATTACTCATTGGTCTGCCGAAATCTCGTCTATCTCCACTCCAATCGGTGTTGAACGCAGCTGCTCGCTTGACTGCCCGTCTTCCACGCTACTCTCATATCTCCACTTTTATGTCTGAGGAGTTGCACTGGCTTCCTCTCACCGCGCGTATCCAGTTTAAAATCCTGTTCCTTTCTCTCGAGCGTTCCAAGGTCAAGCTCCGCGTTGTCTTTGTGATCTTATCTGTCGACCTCTGTCGGTTGCCTCTGGCCGTCCTCTCCGTTCTTTAGACGGACATGACCTCTTGGTCCCTCGGACCCGGACTTCTATGGCTCAACACCGTGCCTACGCATCTGTTGGCCCGTCCTTCTGGAATGATCTTCCTTCCATGACTCGTTCTCAGATCCTAACTGGGGGCATTTCTGCTACTTCCCGCTGTCTTAAGACTTTTCTTTTCTCACGGAGCTCCTCGCACTGGGAGCGCCTCTGATTAGGTTGTACTGCGAGAAGCGCTTTATAAATTCGTAAATACAATACAATACAATACATATTCTTTTGGTTCCACTGCTGTTTTGTTAAATATAGATTTGATCGATTCTAATAATTCCGCCTAGCCAAGAGGCATTAATTAAATCCTTCAGCCTGTTTTGTAATTATGATTTTTGTAAATTACGAGATATCTCCAGTTTTATATCTGATATTAAATATAGTTTTGCTTTATTTGTATTCTTGGGTGTTGTCACCTGTATTGATTAATTAAATCAAATAATTAACTCAGTCACAGCCTTGGATTTTTCCGCAATTATAGCAGTCGCATTTTTATCTGACCCCGACTGCTAAACCTCTGTCGAGTGCAAATCCATTTAAATAATTTCCAGATGAGTTCGCTAGAGGGCAGCAGTACAAAAGAAATCGCTCCGGATGTTCCAGATGTCAAATTCAGCGCATCAACCAACATGGAGTGCAGCAATGCCAACTATAGACTTCTTATACGCAAAAACTGAGTAGACAAATGACTAAATGTTTCAAGACTGAAAATTAGGCCTAACTGACATATATTTCTTTACTGTTATGGTTACTGTCAGACGCTCAATTCTTCATATCTTTGACCAGTCGATGGCAAATTGTGATTTTCGTTGGCGACTTTTCCAGTACCTGAAGTTGACGACTTTGTAACAATCGTCTGTCAACTTCAGGTACTGGATTCCAGGTACAAAAATGCCTTAAGTTCATGAATAAAATGCAAAAAGCGTCACGTATAGGTTGTCATGGCAAAGCAGCAGAGACACAACGCGGGAATGATCTCTCTGTCGAAGTCTTTTGGCTTTCTCGTTGCGATCGTATTTGTCGCTTTGCTCTCCGATCTTCTTAAAGCATTGACGTGTTCTCACTAGCACCAGACTCTCTCTGATCACATACCATGAAGACTGGGAAAAGTCCTGGTACCGTGTGACACCTCATCAATCTGCCTCGTAATCTTATCCCAGTTCACTACGACCCTGTCCTATAATCAGGAATTCAGTGTAACAGGATACGACAAAAAATCTCATGTTGGCAGTCTTGTTGTCAAGACCTTAAACCTCAAGACCAAGACCAAGACCAAGACCTTGAACCTCAAGACCAAGACCAAGACCAAGACCTTGAACGTCAAGACCAAGACCAAGACCAAGACCTTGAACCTCAAGACCAAGACCAAGACCAAGACCTTGAACCTCAAGACCAAGACCGAGACCAAGACCCAAAAAAATCACAGTCGTATCCAGACTTCTATTCCTTACTAAAAATTGTCCAGTCGGACTACTCGTTATTTTAATGAAAACATGAGTTTTTTCTTTTATTCAAGCAAAACAACTCTAAATGGAGACTGCAGAGAATTCCGAATTCGTATTTACAAAAGTCCTTCATGCGAAATGTTATTCCAAATGCCTGTTGAACCTTATAAAAACCAATTTGCTCAGAATTTTCTGACCAAGACGTGACCTGTGGGGCCTCATAAAAATTCTGCCATGTGAAAAAAAACACGGTCTACAAGTGCTAAAATTGCTAGCACACAAAGCAGCTTTTCAAGAACCGGATGTAGATGTACAAATTAATCATAAGTCTGTTTTGAAAACATTCCATTGTAAATAACCAGAAGTCAATATAATTATCCAAAACAACAGAGAAGCCTCATTCACACCGTGTAAATACTAAAGCAATAACTGTATGAGCAATTGTTGGAAAAATTTTAAAATTCTTGCCGTTTGTTAAAATTATTGACTGTTCATATTGACAAAAGTCTTGGTCTTGGTCTTGCAAAACCAAGACCAAGACCTTGAACCTCAAGACCAAGACCAAGACCAAGACCTTGAACCTCAAGACCAAGACCAAGACCAAGACTTTTAAAAACGAACTCGAGTGCACTCGAGACCAAGACCTTGGTCTCGAGGACAACAAGACTGCATGTTGGGTGTCTGCTCTTCACTCAAATATCTTCCAATCTTATGTTCTCTTCTCGTACCTTAACAGAAGTCCTCTTCACCACTTAAATCTCTTCTCAATTCTCTTGTATTTTCAACTCCCCCTGTTTTAAATTCTCTTCTCTTTCCTTGGAAAATAATCTTTTCTCATCGCAGGTCCCTCCTTTTCACAAATTTCTTATCTCCTCAATTCCTTTCTCAATTTCTTATCTTCTCATCTCAAACATCCGCTTCCCTTCTAAAATCTCTTATTTTCTGAAGTCTGTTCTCTAAGAACATTTTTCTTCTTTTTATTCTCTTCTTTCCTCTGCTCTTCCACTTTCTCTCTTCCGAAAGGCATTTTATTCTTAGGCAGAAACAATGAAGGCGCTTTAGACGCCTTTTAAGCTTTGTTGCCGCACGCAACAGCAGAAGCAATCCGCCTCCACTGGTATCGTTTAAATTACTATTCATTAACAGCTGGAAAAGATTTTGCCCTTTTAAGTGATTATGTGCATCGGATGGAACGCATTCGAACGGCACATCAAGCAATTTAGATGCAAACACCAATTATAAAGCAGACAACATGACACTGACCTGGTTTTAACAAAGTACATGATAGGCTCTTACAGCAAATGACTGGCTTAAACAGATTTAAAGTTACTGGTTAAAATGGTCCAAAAGAATTAAACACTACATACTTATTTACTTGCTCATTTGCTTATCTACTTCAAAGAAAATTCTTTGATTTAAATAAAATTTTCAAAACTGAACAAGATTCGAATGTTTAATACGACAAGAGTTTCTAAGTTTGAAAAAGGAAGTTTAAAATAAAAGTTGCGTATTTGTGACTCAAATGAACAGCGTAACAACCCGTTACGCCGAAGACAAATAGAAACTGTTAAAGCGTCAGTGAATTAAAGGTGAGAAAAGTACTTAATTACAATTGGCTCTATATCGCCGGTGTCTAATGAACAAAGCCTCAACCGATGGCGCACCAAAATCAAGACACAGTCAGGTCAAAGTTCAGAAGGTCATTCAACCGAAACAAAGCGGCAGCCATTGTTTGATAAACCAATTGATAAAGTTACAATACCACGAGGCATAGGCTACTAGGTAGGCCTAAGTGCAGTTGTATACCAACACGCTAACATTACTTTGAACGAAAGTCTATATATATTTAAAGCGAGTGAAGTTTTTACCCAAATCGCCCAAACTTAATGCATTACTTATGATTAAGCACCTTCGGATCTCCAACCCATGTACTGACATCAACAATGACTAAGACATGCGTTACAATACAAATTTATATGAAAACATTGTGTGCGGTAGATAGTGATGAAACTCCTATATTTAATTTAAAATTCAGGTTCCTTTTTTGGCTTTTCATTGATTTCAGTGTTGAATTAACCCTGTCATTGTTTTATACACTTTGTATAATCATTGATGGACACCGCAACCTAAGGATTTCGCTAGTTAATTGTAACACATCATGACGCAGTTAACCTGTTAAACGAACTGAAGTAACTAAGTTGCCAGTTTAAATTTGCGTTGTTTGCATCATGGTGTTCAATAAAGTGTGATTGATTGATTGATTGATTGATTGATTGATTGATTGATTGATTGATTGATTGATTGATTGATTGATTGATTGATTGATTGATTGATTGATTGATTTCTATACGCACTCAGTGATAAAATAATAAATCTCTTATCGTTTATTTCTATACACATGCAAACAGATATACATGTTAGGCATAATAATAATGCGACATTAAAGAACAAGGGTTTAATGTGGTTCAAATGACGTGAAGTCTGTATTAGAACCACTTCAAATTAACTTTTAACGTTTACTAGCTCAATTTTCCAAGCTTCCTCTAAAAACTGTGATAGTGTCCACTGAAGCAGTATTATAATCCAACCTCTCCACAAGTCCACAACTGAAGAATTTCTGTCCTAATGTCCCTTTCGACTTCTAAGATTATTTCTACCTGTGTCCCCGAGTTGCCTTGTTTCGTGCTCATTCAAAGAACCTCTCCGACTGTAGTGCTTCCTTTTCCAGTGATAGTCTTATAAGCTACCATTGGATCTCCTCTGCTCCTCGTTCTCTCTAATGCTGTTCCTCATAATTGTATTTCCCACTACATAATGTTGCTCTTAACATTGGCCCTACCCCCAACCCTCTCCAGTCACATGTCCAACTAATTTCTGGTTGGCATGATACATTCTAAATAATCGGTATCCATCTGACGATAGTTCACTGTTTGTGATCCTCCAGTTTTGTCTATGACTCTGCTATTCCGATTCTGTCCAGTGAGCTAGTCCTTCACGGATGGTAGAAAACGCTGCGACTGGGCATCCCTCTGCCACCGAGTCTGAGGAGGATTATATTCTATGCAGCCAGCAATTATTGGTCGTAGAATGTCACCGCAGTTGAGCGGTTAGCACCTCCTTCTTAAATTCTCTTGGACTTTACTGTCCAGTGAGTAACCCCGAACCTCTTAGAAAGGATGAGTCCATGGTGGTTCGCCAGAACCCGACAACAAGCATCCGAACACCGTCAAAAACATTCAGAAATACAGTTGAATGAGAGAAATAACTGGAAGAACGCATAACAGATGAAATTAAGAAAAAAATTAAAACTTTAAAAATTCTTAAATTTAAAATTTTTAATTTTAAAAGTTTAATAGAATTAATAAATCAAATGCTGTCGTAAAGTGCTGGCTCATGTGTCGTGTTAAAAAAACTACGTAGGCCCTACATACTTGCCTGCTTATTTGTTTACCTGCTTCAACGAATTTTTAAGAAAATCTTTGATTTAAATTGCCTTTTAAACTGAACAACATTCGGTTCTTTAATACGACATGAGTTTTCAATTTTTAAAAAGAAGCCTAAAATAAAAGTTGCAACTTTGTGGAGAAGTCGAGCCGAATAGTGACTGGGGAACGAGAGAGAATGAAATAGGCATGTCGTGTAGAGCGATGTGGCTGGGTGGGGAAGAGATAGGCGCGTTCCATTACTAGGATTCCTTTTATACTGACATCAAACAATCAATCAATCTTTTCTTTGGTATCCAAACTGAGCAGGTAAACAAATCAAATAAAAAACAGGCAAATCAATTTCTCTAGTTTGGGTACACAGGTGACAGAAGAAAGGGCCGTGGACCCCGCTTAAACAGTGTCACCTGGGTAGAATTACAAAACGTATAAACGCCAATCTTTTATCATATAACTGGTAGGTCGTAAAAAAGAGACTATACTTTTTATCTTAACTAAGGGCTCTGCAATATACACTCGGAACTATGAACCAAGGACTCGATAACCCACTTTGGTCATAATAATCCATTTCCTATCCATGAAAAAGATAAAGCTATATACGTTGGTCTAACAGAAACGAGCGCATTTTACTTTTAAAAGACCACAGACTAGGTAATTGTCGGATGTTTAAGGGTATCTCATTCCAAACGGCTGGCCCGGTGAATCTAATAGAGAATAAACGAGTGTTAGTATGGGCAAATGGTTTGTGACATAGGCCGGAGTTTCTTGTCTGATACGGGTGGCGATCTAATGTACGGTAGAAATAGTTATTGTAATCAGGAGGTAGTAGTTCGTGATCAAAACGGTACATGAATTCTCCAATCTGCATAATTCTGATCTGCAGGGACGTATCTAGCGTTGGGCTTGGGGGCTTAAGCCCCCCCAAACGAAGTTGAAGCCCCCCAAACAAGTCAAGCCGTTGTATGCTTACGGCTAAAATTCGTAAGAACACTGTATAAATGCTGCCATGTTCAAGGCTTAAGCCCCCCAAACGAAAAAGGCTAGTTACGTGCCTGCTGATCTGGTCAATTTTAAGGAGCCTAGGCCTATGTTCGGAGAAGGCCTGCTCTGTATGGGCCCCATAAGGGAGTTTGGCTATGTATCTAATTGCTCGCTTTTGAAGGGTTATTAACCTTGCTAGACTTGGTTTGTAAGTGGAGGCCCAAATAACATTACAATAAGTGAAATACGGATGTATAAGGGTGTGGTATTGTAACGACTCTGTCGATAAAATGTTCTACACACGCTTTCCAATGGTATATGCGCTATATGAAAAGATATTACGTAATGGCTATTTTTAGTTCATCGTTGTTGTGCAGTGCTGACCGCCTAGCCTCGTGCGCAGAGTGAGCCGTGTGCAGAAGGGAGTTGACTGGGTGATGATCACGTTGGTTGATGGTGTCTCTTTTTCGTACAATTTCGATAAAAAATACCTTTTAGAAATCGAAGTTTTATAGGTTGATGGTAACGGTATAATGTTCGATTCTCTTACCCACCTGTTGATCGATTTAAAAGGTTGAAATTAGTCGTAATTGGTAAGGTGACGGTCCATTAAGATTCCCCTCTTCACAAACCCATGTTATCGGCGTGAGATCCGAAGCGGCCATTTTAGTACATTTAATGTTCGATTGTTTGGTGACCTAAATTGGAATTATTTGTGTTTTAAGATACATAGTAGTAACTTAGGCTGACTGTGTATTAACTTGGATAAGTTGTCGATGTGAGTAAATGTGAATTGTGGTGATTTAGACCCCTTATCGAGATTTGACCTTGCTAAGTTGGAATGTTGTGTGCAATAGAGTTGAAAGGTTCATGTGCAGCATTTCTACTGGAATTGAAGTGGTGTATTTGCAGATAACTGAATTAAAATTGTGTTTAATTGTAAGGACTGGAGCTATAAAAGTTAAGTGAACTTTAAATAGAATATCACAAGACAATAAGTCAAACATTAATTGTTTTGAGTCAAACTGATTGTTTTAGTTCATTCAAATTTTGATTACATGGCGACACAGCCGAACTTTTCGCTGGCATCTTTGCTGGATAGCACTGAGTTCAGACATAGTTTGCTCCAATATTTCCCACAATTAGCAACTGATAGCAGATTTAAGAATTCATTAAATGAAGAAGTAGATGAAGAAGAGGTTGTCCGAAGTCCAAAGGCCCATTCACTTAGCCACCATAGCCCTCCACCACCAGAGGTGTGGTTAGCCCCAGAAAATGAGGAAGTGGATGAAGAGGTGGTAGATGACGAAGAGGAAGTAGAAGATGAAGAAGTAGAAGAAGAGGATGGGGACACTATGAACCCTGAGTATAGGGGAAATCCTATGTTTGTTTCCCATTCGGAGACCACGGACACCCACAGGTCATGCCTTGGTGATGAAATAGTAATGATGACGTCATTGCCTCCAGACGAACTGCCCAGTGTCACTATGCCTAGACGCAGTAAGCGCCTGTCCAGCTTGCCACCCACATATTATGGTCCCGAACACCGGAGTTCGAATTCTCGGGCGATGCATGACCGGAAGTTCCCATCCCGGCGCTCGACGACCGCCACCGCTATGGGTCGCTTCGCCACAGTATAAAGTAGCACGAATCTGAGATGATACTAATTTAGAAGCACGAGAAAGTAGGCCCTATTCCCAGGTTTTTCGCAATTTTATTCGCGATTTCTTTGTGTTCCTTCCAATTGAGGTTTTGGTCCACATACACTCCTAGAAATCTAGTAGAGACCACCTGGGTAATTGAGGTACCCTCAAAATAAAGCTTAAGGGGTTCTGTTGGGCAGTTCTTCCTGTGGGACTTGAAAAGAATGTAGTTGGTTTTATCTAAATTAAGCGTTAGTTTATTGGAGTGAAGCCATTCTGCTATGGATTCCAACTCAGTATTAACTATGCGGTATAGTGAATCTAATGAGGCATGAGAACAAAACACAGTAGAATCGTCGGCGAACAGAATAAAAAAACATGCTTGGAGAAACATTAGGAAGGTCGTTGATATAGATTAGGAAGAGAAGTGGACCCAGGTTCGATCCTTGGGGAACTCCATGTTTTATTTCCCGCCGGTCTGAGAGGGTTCCATTAATACTTACAATTTGGGAGCGGCTATTCAAATAACTGGCGAACCATTTTAATTGAGTGCTCAGTACCTCTTATTCCATATTTATTTAGCTTATTTAATAAAATGTTACGATTCACAATGTCGAAAGCTTTAGCTAAGTCGAAGAAAATTCCTAGGACAAATTCATTATTCTCTATGGCTTTGAAATTTTATCTTGCATACTAAGTAGAGGCATGAAGGAGGAATGCCCCGACTAAAAACCATGTTGGGAGGGGAATAGTATATTTTCTTTAGTAATAAAAGTATTAAGACGCTCATACATAAGCTTTTCAATTAATATACGACACATTGACACTCTGCTCTCGGCTTAAAATAGTAGTGTTAGGCCAGAACACTATATATAAACTATATTTGATGTGTCGTTTGATGCTTATATTCACCCGGTAGGCAGTGATAAAACGATGAAACTGCTACTTTTTTGTTCATACGCTCGCAGCGCAACAACTAAGAATTTGTTAAGTCAATTGGCACATCCTAAAAGCTCTTTGGTAAGAGGTAGGCTTGCTCCATTACTAGAATTCCATGTGGGTCTTAAGACAGAATTATCATTTCGGTCGATAAAAACAAATTTATGCACAAAAGAACTGCCCGACAAAGACACCAAGCCGCAGTCATGATAAATATTGAGAGCAAAATTCAGACGATACACTGTCACTTACCTCTCGGGGATTTGTTCTAGCTGGATGTACAGTGTTGGTTTAGGCCCTATTTGACTTTTAGTTTGCCTCGCTATTATTGTCATAAGTGTTTGAGGTCTGCTTTGAAACCCTCGAATCTGCCACAGAAGCTTCGATCTTTGTGGTACAAATATTGGCTAGTAGCCCTATCATAGTTCGAGAATTCGCATTTTACGAATTTTAAGAATTTTTAAAATTCACGAATTTTAACGAATTTTAAAACTGCGGTTTTAAAATTCGTTAAAATTCGTGAAATAACAAAATAATAGAATTCTTTGCCATGGCAACGAATTTTATTATTATTTTGTTTACTTTTCAACTTTTTAAGCAAGTAAATGTCAATGTCATAGGCAATCAATCAATCAGCCGTAAAAGATAGCTGACTAGCAACACATTAATAGTACTGGAGTCTTAAACTTCGATTTCTATCATAGCTGGGGTGTGTGACTGAGTGTCAGTCAGCAGAACGAAAAACCACCAGTGTCCCAGCTCCAGTGTGACCAGTCAGTCACTAACATAGCTTGCAACAAACATGGTTAAACAGGGTTGGAAACGTTCACCGAGCTGTGTCTTCTACTTCATCGTCCACAGCTCCCACTCGAGTCTGGTTTCTGTATTTCCGCATGCATATGCTTCTGAATTCGGGCAGAACAACCAACAAATTCCTTGTCACGAAAACAATACTGTATTTTTGGATTACCTTTTCCTTCTCCTCCATACTTCCACTCCGGCCCATGATCTTTCATCTTTAAGAAATTAGATTTTAACTAAATTAAATCGTTACGTAATAAACTTTTATATTGAATTTTATATTAAATTCTAAGCAGAAACTTAACACAACAAATCATGACTTCATCACATTTGTTGTTGTTGCTTACGCTGTTTTTGCAAAACGCCACTGTCAATGTAAAAAAACCAGCAATGGCCCAACGAATTTTTACGAATTTTTACGAATTTTAAAAAAGACCAAAAATTCGCGAATTTTAACGAATTTTAAAACCGAAAGTCACGAATTCTCGAACTATGAGCCCTATAATGTATTATTGTTGATGCCATTTTAGGCTATGAAGTAGCCTACACAAATATTTACATGATGCATAATTCTGCTACAAAAAGAAGAAAGCAATAATTTCTTTTGTTTTAATGTTACCAGTTACAAGTTGTTTTGACTCTAGCAGTTCAGTAGTGAGATTTTTAAAAATCTTGTAATTGAGAATCTCTTGTGCCTCTTGTGTCGTTGGAGAGTCAGGCTACATTATGCAAGCATCTAGGCCCTATATAAAATATAAGCTTATTTTAAAATATAAACCACTTAATTCCTAAAGATGTCGAAACTGTCGTGTGGTCCATCCAGTCACACCGTAGCAATAGTTATTAACTAATTTTGTATAGTGAGGTATTAAATAAAAGAATTGAAAGTTACGGTACCAAATTTAATACAAAATCACAAGCTGAATTCACGAGAACGTAAAAGAAAAAACACGCAATAATGTGCAACATATCGATACGAATATTGTGTTACTAATTTGCAAAAGACTTAAATTGCACATTACTGTTAACGTTATAGCCTAACCAGAGCGCAGTGCATTTATGATGCATAGAAGTGTGCAGTTTAAACCCCATTGACAATTAATGTTGGTTCAAAATGTATTTTGAGTAAAGTCTCAAGAGAATATAGTAGTGTTTGCGCAGCACAGAGTCATTCTGATATATTCTGCTTACTTTAGACATAACATCTAGGTTACTTTAATATTTGCACTTCTTCAATTGCTAAGTTGCTTTGAACTTTCTCAGCCTTTTCCTCTTCCGTCGCTACGTTGCTTGGATCAGTTTCAGCTTCCTCAGGCTTTACCTCTTTGGATCTTTTCCGACAACACTTCATCACCATCAAAATTAAAAGTTCCAGTACTTCGGCAATCGTTATAGCGCACACTCCGATCCAGACTCCAAGCTGTCCGCCAATGTCCGAGATCAGCTGGGTAAGGGTCTGTTCTGGTTCTTCCGTCGTCAGAAAAACATCAGCATCTGACACGTATACGTTGATCTTTGAGAAATCTTTTAAGGCAGTCTTGAAGTCATCTTCTGCGTACTTTTGATAGAATGTCTTCTTTTCCTCCGAAGAGAACCTTTCGATATATTTTTCCTGCTCCATTATTTCATAATGGACAGTTTCACCGTCAATGCCTTCGGATGGCCACTGTGACAGACTGTAAGACACGTCGTAGAGAACATCATTGCAGGATGGATGACATTTGCACCGAGAAAGCAATGTTGCATTACTCATCGCCCCATACTTCGCTTTCTCAGCACATTCGATCTTCTTGAAGAGGTTTCGAAGAATTTCATCGTTACAAGTTGGGGGTTTAGAGCTGTAGAATTTAAAACACACGTGGAATTCAGTCGTTCCACTACATTTCTCGAAACTCTTGCAGGGATCCTCTTTATCGCTGGTCCTTTCATCTTCAGTATATTTTTCCGAAAGGCAATAATCCTGCAGTTTCATTGAATCCTTTTTTCGCGTAATATTCATCCCTTTCGAGTCGTTCAAAGACATAACGTCAATTTCAGGTATAAGGTCAAGTTCAGTAGGTAGCGTGTTTTCGTAACATTCACATTCTCTATAGATGTGATTCTGAATACAGACTTTGTCACAAGCCATCTTCCTATAAGGTCCAGCCAACTTCTGTTCATCGTCATTTATAAAAGAATACCTCTTGTTGCAGTTTCCATAAGGCTGATCAAGGCGTATCCGCCTCTTTGGAGTTAAGCTGAGAGTCGCCAAATGTTCAGGAGGAATGTCGTATCCTTCCGTCAAAGGAAACGGTTTAGTTCCAGGACGATGGATAACGACACGGACTCCTCCAGCTCCCGATAGTGCGCTGTCTTTGGAGTAGATCCCTGGCATTCCCGTTAAGTCCGAGTTGTAGACATCTTTCAGCATTCTTGTCCCAGCCAAAAGCATCACACTAAATCCGTTTTCAATTCCCTCGAACAACGGCGTGGAATCATCTTCCGCGGATGATGTGATATTCGCAGTCGTGAACGTATAACAGTTGAAAAAGTAAGGATCAAAGATCTTCTTAAATCTGCAGGGCTTATTCCTGTAAGTACACTTGACAATGAACTCCTTCTCCTGATATCCATTGGCCGAAAGCATCTTAGTGGGTATATTAGCTGCCAGACTTGTACGGGAAAACATTTTATCTGCGTAAATCTGCAAATCCGTGTCGTTGAGTGATGTGCTCGCATTCACTACACGATAGTATTTATACATGGCTCTGATGAAAGTGTCGTTTGAATAATCTTTTTCTTCATAGGTTTCGTCCTCTGCTGTAGGCATGTCTTCCTCATCCGAATCGTCAAGTGATGCTATTCCTTCGCTCAATCTCTTCACCGTGTAGAAGTCAAAGCTGCCCAGGTTGCAGAGTGTGATGTCTGGAAATGGAAATCCGTCAGGCTTTATTTCTGTCTTCAGCTTTTTCGGATACGCGAAGTAGCTTTCAAGTACATAGGACATTTGAACTGTAAATAATATCCAGGCTATCGTGAAGACGATTATCCAGGCTATACGTTGCGGCTTTGAATTAGAACCTACGATCCGAGGAAAGCCTGCTAATGTCGTGTAGCTGGCGAAATCCTCTACGTAATTCCCGACTGCCATTACTTGAAATATTCAGTTCTTTACAAAACCTAGCGCAAAGAAATTAAAGTTGTTTTGTAATCAACCTATAGATCCCGTCGTGAGAGCTTAGAGATGAACTGGGCATCTGTGTATAAAATTGCTCTTCACGAAAAGGTGGATTAAACAGAGCATGCGCAATTCTTTAGTTAATATTAATTTTATCACAAAGTAAAAGTTATAGTAAATCACCTGTTGCAGAAGATTTAAATTTACTTATGTTATTGCTCACTTATTATTAACTTCAAGTTCTTTTGATTGTCCGTAGATGCCCTTGTTGCTTGGATACGTGGTGGGACACTGGTGGCGATGATGAGACAAAACCTGCGCCAGTTGTACAACAAGCCGGGTCTTGTTAGTGCAACCACTCTAAGCTAGAAACAGAAACAGTTCGAGATCTGTGCAAAAAACAACAATATATAGGCCTATTACCTCTATATTTATTAAACTCTAACCACTGATCTCTTTGGTCTAGGACTCTAGGTTATTGGTGATGTTGCATTCGGTATTGTTTGACACAGATTTGGCGTGCCTTGCCCAACCCGTTGTAATTGATATTATAACTTGTGAGGAATTTACTAATAATAATTGAATGTTAGCACAGTAGAAAACTGGAAGCCTTCTAAACAAATATATCTGTAATTGAAACCGATAATAGCTAATAGTTTTTAAGTAGTCTTGTGGTATTTACATAGCATAACATAACATGGGTTTTAAGTGGTTCAGAAGATGGTTCCATGGCAAAATGGCCTGGACAAAATGTCATAAAGACAAAAATTGTCATCAGACAACATGTCACCGAGAAACTGTCATGGACAAAATGGCACGGACAGAATGTCTAAAAGGTCGATTTCAGGATCAGTTCAATTAACCACACATATCAGTTGGTACAGATCAGGTCTTGAAGGTCTCAGCAGTGGGATCACATCAGAACTCATTCATGGCAGAACTGATTAAAAGAATATCATGCTCCACTTGTATACTGGCGCAAACATCTATATTCTGCAAAATAAATATATGTCGCATCTCAGAACAATTCAACCGACAATCACTAGGCCTACATTCACGGCCCCGCGGGATACAATGGAAAGCGTGAATCCAAAGTTTTACCCGGACTACCTAACTCTTTTATTCACGTCGAGTTTCGCATCGTTGAATACCTGCAAGGACCGCGTTATCATACAATTGAGCTGTGATCACAGAGAAGCAGTCTCCTACTTGTTTACTTATGATTGATGAACTGGACAACTCAATTGGTTTGTTACCGTATCTTATTACCCGCTAAATGTCCAGCTCAAGTGGAGTTATACAATATTACATTTAACTTAATTATTAGCATCAACCATGATAATCTCTGTCCGAGAAATTACGGCTTTATACACTAGACACAACATTACATTAGATCACTTTACATCATCCTCGGCCTCATTTGCATAAAAAGTTAAAGGGTTCCAGTCACAGCCAGAATTTACCTTGTAACCTTAGCTTATCTGTGGCCCTGCTGGAGCCTAGTTTTGGCAGCCCCATGACTTCCATCTTGTCCCCTCTTCCCTTCGAATATCAATCAACACGACAACACCGTGCACTCTCATAAGCTAGTCCATCAATATGTAACAACTAGCTGTAACCCGTGAAAAATCACGGTATGTAAATTTAGTTCGGAAATTTAGTTCAAATTTAACCCGTCACCAGATCACGGAACGTAAATTAACTTTAATAAAATGTGCTTCAGACCATAGACTTTAAAAAGTGAGCTTAATTGTTATCACTACAATAATTGTTTTATTTACCGTGATTTTTCACGGGTTACAGCTAGTAGATATGTCAAAAGTATGTAAGCCAAATTGTTATCATTACAATAATTGTTTGAGAGAGAGAGAGAGATAGAGAGAGAGAGAGAGAGAGAGAGAGAGAGAGAGAGAGAGAGAGAGAGAGAGAGAGAGAGAGAGAGAGAGAGAGAGAGAGAGAGAGAGAGAGAGAGAGAGAGCTGTTTTCGGAGAGACAGACAGACAGACAGACAGAGGCTGTTGCTAGCAGTCGTATCTGCAGAGAGTGAGACAGGGACAGACAGACAGACAGACAGAGGGTCACGTGGACGTGAATGCAGGGCTAGCTGTTGCTAGTTGTTGGTGACCGCGGCGGGCGGGCCAGCTCTCCTGGCAGCCGTATCTGCAGAGACAGACAGGCAGAGACAGACAGACAGAGAGGCTGTTGCTGACCGCGGCTCCGCCAGCCCCGACGCCAGCAGCCGTTTTTGCAGAGAGTGAGACGGAGACGGAGACAGAGAGAGACAGAGAGACACCAGTTACGGGACAGATGTACAACCGAAATTATATTGTTTGATCTTTCCGTTGAACACTCGAATTTTCCGTTTAATCTCCGCTCTAGGTACTTTTAAATCTTTCAAGTCTATGTTAAGATTCACCTGATTAGTTAGTTTTGATAGCCATGTTCATGGTACTTTCGAGGGGTTCTAAAAATGCGCTTTATAAATTATCCAGATACATAGCCTACATATCCCACTAAGAACCGTATAATTATAAGATTGCGTACTTTGCGGAATGATATCCGTTCACCACATACAAAATGAGTTGCTTTACTTTTGAATCACTTACTTTGATGCGTAGGAATAGGTTATTTTCGCGGATTAACCAACATGCAATACTAAACTCAGCAGATTACATAGACGTGCAGCCTACGCAGAGGACTACATGTAAACTGCAGAAACACTTTGCCCCGACTGACAACTGAACTTGAATGCTTGCGTGGGTTTTCTGCGTAGAAGGTGAGTTCATAAAACATTAATACGAAGCACATGCCCTAGCCTTAAAGCCTTTCATGAACCAGTAAACAATGACACAATGAGCAAATGCAAGAATGAACACACTAACGTGGGCTAACAAACGGGGCACGCCATTCAGTGTGTGTCTGGCTACAGATAATGCTGCAACGAGCAGCGCAGAGGAAACGATAGAAACAGGAGCTCTGTGAATAGCGACTTGCTGGGGATGAACAGACAGTGCGGCGCACAGGGCTCTTGTCATCGCTCAAAGCCATCTCGCAATCGATCCGGACATGCAAAACAGGTACGGTAATGAATAATTCAGGTCATTCTGCAAACTTTCAATTATTGATAGTTTGCAGAAATCACCTGACTACGGCTTGGTCTTAGTGTATCGTTGATTTATGCCCTGTAAATTAGAAATTTACGAGATTTTAGTTCTAAAATTGTAATAATAATAATAATAATAATAATAATAATAATAATAATAATAATAATAATAATAATAATAATAATAATAATAATAATAATAATGTTAGCAATAACAATTAGTAATAGTAAGAAGAAGAACAAGAACAAGAAGAACAAGAAGAATAAGAACAAGAACAAGATTCGGGACGCCACACAAAAAGTCGAAAAATATAAGAATTTAAAAACTGTACCTTTTGATGCATGTTCATTGCTTTATCGATATTATGTGAAGCGCAAAAACATTATGTAGAAATTAAGTTAGCTTCATGAGTTTCATGGGCGGCGATCCCGTGGGATCGAGGGGTACAAGACCCCACCTTAAGAGTGGGGAACCCAGTTTACAGTTGTCCCCCAACAAAAAAAATTGGAGAGATAGCAAAAAAGTAAAAAAAATTATCTCTTTATTCACCAGATCAGTTCAAGCGTGTTCCCCGCCTGTTAAACGAGATCGCCGCCACTGATGAGTTCTTGCGCAAACGCACAAATCTCAAATCAAGAAACAACAAACAGCTGAACCGAAAGGACAGTAACTGTTCTGCAAGTGTTCTTCTGCCACCGATTTTCTTACACAGATTGTGTGCGTAGCTATCTTCGGCGAGACTAGCGGAATGTAAGTTTCTTGTATGATTTCATTGATTTTCTTGCTGCTGAATATGGTTCAAGCATCTGATCTTGTCTATCCACATAACTCATGTTACGGTACTGTTGTAGTCTACTCTACTTGCTTGCTGCTTTCTGCTGGTTATCTACCAGACCGGAAGTTACTCAAATATAAATTCTGTCTCCACATACAGCACAGACTAGCTACAAAGCATGAAATTCGCCTAGCCAATTCCTGAATTTGTGCCGGAGTAATCAGGAAGTAAGGAGGTGACATTTTGTGCTGGGCGCCGGATATATCCGGTATGCGGCGACGAAATGGATAGTTAGCTTGGCGTTCTGAACTACAGAAGAATTACTTGCAAGACTTAACTGATTTCACAAATGCGCTAAACGTTATTGGTGTGCTGACCTGTAAATGAATGCCGAAGTGTGAGGCCAAGAGAAGCAACTCCAACTCAACCTCTATAATAGGTTATGACGGCCGGTAGGTGCTGCGTCGTAATTTGTAGAATGAATTACAATCTGTTTTATTTATATTCGTTTATTGAAAAAACTGGACGGCACACCGCACCCAGGAACACTAACACGGGAGTCATAGCGAAAAAAATAATATGGATAGCTAAAGCAGTAATGTGATGTTAGTTGAATGATGTAATATTAGTTATATAATATTAATTAACATCCTAACATTAGTCAGCATAGAAAGATCTTAACGTTAGTTAGCTGTGGAAACTAGCGAATGAGGATCTGGGAATGAAATTTCTATCATCTGTGTTAGGAAGTACGAACTGGTGAGGACGAGGACGAAGATTATGGATCCTCTTAGCAACCGGAGGGAACAGTCCTCGAAGAACGTGATGTCATTACGCACAACGGCGCGCAGTAGACCATCGTCGGCTCCCGCTGCCATCTCCGCAAAGCTCTGAGTCGACTCCTGTAGGAAACCCTGTCTTTGCATGCGGCGCTGCATACGATCCAGACTGGTCCTTTCCTCACTCGAGGAAATTGGCAGACAAGTTGTTTTTATTCTAGACGAATCCATGGACTGTGATGGTAAAGACAGAGGATGAAACACAACGCGTGATAGTATTAAGTGGACAATGGATGCTGTGCTGACATCATGGGTACCACCCTGAAAACCCAATTTAGTACTGACTGCAGGACCTGGTCTCAACATCACGAAAATGGTCAAGGATAGGCCTACTTGCAACGCTGCCTGCTTGATGACTTTGGAGCATAATTATGGTGCTTGAAAGTATTTAGTAATCTAATGAATTCATATAGATTGCTTATCAGAGTATTTTTTAATTAAATTGAGCAGTTGGTTGCTCCTGATTTAAATAAACCAAACTGACATATATAAATTACATATTTTCACATTAAATTTTACTGACTTGCCTATGACAACTTTAATCGCGTTTCAGTTGGGTCTAAGTGATTAAAGTGATTTAAAACAATATCCATTAAACATTTTAATTGGAGCTGTCATACAACGCCTCACTTGTTAAATTGGCAAGCGATTCATTACATTATTCTGTTGGTTCCACTTTTGCATGTAGTGCTGAATATAGATTTGCTTGATTGTATTGATTGCGCCAAAGAGGCATTAATTAAGGCCTTCAGTCTTTATTTTATAATTTTGATTCCTTTCAAAGTAGGAGATGGCTGCAGTGTTACATATGATATTTCTTTATTGTATTCTTGGGTGTTGTCACCTGTATTGTTTAATTCGATCCATTGTAGATCTGCTTCAAGTAGTTTCTATAAGTCGACATAGATATGTTCAACTAAATAAAACTCAGGCTACTGACGTAAGGTTACATTTTACGCTGCTAGTATCAGACTGTAAACAAAGGTACTTTACAATGCTTTAAAACATTGCATCATTTTAATTCACATTGGGCTGTTTAATTGTTTTATGCTGTTGTGTGTATTATGGGGGTATATTTCTAGCGCTTTCGAAGATTATTCACTTTCGTCTTTGATTGTTTGCTAAAGTTAGGCTCTATCAAGATTCCTATTTTCTTTAATAAAATAGGTCACTGTAAGAACAAACTGTTACGTGTTCTTGTTCAACCTATTGGTCAATGAATAACAGATAGACAGATAAGACAGTAGAAGGCCTGTCTGAATGATATAAGAAAACACATATTAATTTTCTAAACGATTCATAATCAGCAGTCGCTGCTGACCCTTTGGCCTTAATCCTGTAGGATTAAACGATATAAAAGCATAATTGGAAAATCATGCCCTCAAATGTTATAGGAAGATTCCCTGGTGAATTTTATATTATGCATTTTCAGGTACATGTAGGTGAGCACCGGGTTGCTGAGCGGCTCAACTGCCTTTAAGCCATACTCTTAGGCCTAAATGTTAGGTAACCTAATGTCATAACGGTCATTGACTAGGCTCAACTAGGATCTATAGGCGTCAGTTTGCGATTTAAGGTGGGCTATACTGCTATAGCCTTTGGGACCCTTTAGTCAATAGTTGACGCCCTCTCATTGTCCACGGAAAGAATATTTGTTCAATTTCAATACTGTACAGTATAAGCCGTATAGAAGACATTCTATATGACGTGTTTGAATATTGCAACATAGACACAATTTGTTTTTAGACTTTCATTGCTAACTTTGGCCTATGCCTGCATTAAAATTTGGAAGGTGACATGACTCAGAAGTCATAGACACAAACGACAACATTGATTGTGTTAGCCCAATTTCTTCACACACACACACACACACACACACACACACACACACACACACACACACACACACACACACACACACACACACACACACACACACACACACACACACACACACACACACACACACACACACACACACACACACACACACACACACACACACACACACACACACACACACACACACACACACACACACACACACACATATATATGTATATATATCGTTATCATCATCAGTAGCATCAGTGGCTTCAGCATAATCGATTACCCCTCTTCGCAGCGTTGTCATTTCCACCACGTTTAACCCTTGTTTATTGGATAACCGTTGTTAAACTGACAGATAAACTTAAGGTCGTCAGATTCATCAGATCTAAAGGTCATGCCACCAATAATTTGGAGTCGGCCGAAGGGGGATGTATCTCACGTGCCTTTATCGTCAATCAGGACCGTTGTCTCCAAGGAGATCATCCGCTCCCTTGGCCGTTGAGGTCTTCTACACAATAATAATTGTAATAGTAGTCATAACTCTATATTTCTAAAGCGCTACCCGGTACTCTAACGCTAAGCGAAGGGTACAAGCTTATTCATAAGCGCTACGTCGTATCAGCAGTGTTGCTATCCAGATATGTCAAAGAAGAGCCGAGTCCGATTGTCACAGAGACCATAGACAGGAGATGCCGTAGCTGCTATACCCATAATCCTCCGGCAAGGTTCTGCTTTTCCCCAAGGAAGTGGATCCCCAGTTACTAGGTTTCAGCTACCGAAAAGCGAAATCCATGGTCGCGACGCGGAACTGCCAAGAATTGCCCAGGAATGCACAGTAGCAGTGCATCCAGGGCTGGAGCGTGCACACGTGACGCAGCAGAGTCTACTCTCACTCTTGCTTCTACTGCGAGCTAGAATGATTTTCATTGCATTTTTCGTTCCGCAAAATGCAACAGCGTTGAAGCGTTATAATTATTATTATTATTATTATTATTATTATTATTATTATTATTATTATTATTATTATTATTATTATTATTATTATTATTATTATAATTATTATTATTATTATTATTTTACCCGAGGTATATATGATCCCTTATTATTTGCCCCAAGGTACATACGATCCCTCGGGGACTTAGATATTAGACTATTTATTGTTATTTCTGGAAAATCAGGCCTCGTGCTCCGCTAAGTCATTAAACGTGCCACGAAAAGCGATGGCATTATAGCGCTGAATACAGATATAAGATGGAAAGGCGCTGGAAGAGGAACGTAACCTCTCGCGGCTCCCCAGAGATGACCGAGAGTCGCCTACCAACCTCTCGAAGGAAACTATCATCATCATCATCATCATCATCATCATCATCATCATCATCATCATCATCATCATCATCATCATCATCATCATCATCATCATCATCATCATCATCATCATCATCATCATCATCATCATCATCATCATCATCATCATCATCATCATCATCATCATCATCATCATCATCATCATCATCATCATCATTATTACAGAGGTTTTATACGGTTCTTTAATACGACATGAGTTTCCTATTTTTAAAAAGAAGTCTAAAATAAAAGTTGCAACTTTGTGGAGAAGTTGAGTCGAATAGTGACTGGGGAACGAGAGAGAATGAAATAGGCATGTCGTGTAGAGCGATGTGGCTGGGTGGGGAAGAGATAGGCGCGTTCCATTACTAGGATTCCTTTTATACTGACATCAATCAATTAATCAATCTTTTATTTGGTATCCAAACTGAACAGGTAAACAAATCAAACAAAAAAACAGGCAAATCAATTTCTCTAGTTTGGGTACACAGGTGACACAGAAAGGGCCTTGGACCCCGCTTAAACAGTGTCACCTGGGTAGAATTACAAAACGTATAAACGCCAATCTTTTATCATATAACTGGTAGGTCGTAAAAAAGAGACTATATACTTTTTATCTTAACTAAGGACTCGGCAATATACACTCGGACCTATGAACCAAGGACTCGATAACCCACTTTGGTAATAATAATAATAATTCCTTTCCTATCCCTGAAAAAGATAAAGCTATACACGTTGCTCAAGCAGGAACGAGCGCATTTTACTTTTAAAAGACAACAGACTAGGTAATTGTCGGATGTTTAAGGGTATCTCATTCCAAACGGCTGGCCCGGTGAATCTAATAGAGAATAAACGAGTGTTAGTATGGGCAAATGGTTGGTGATATAGGCCGGAGTTTCTTGTCTGATACGGGTGGCGATCTAATGTACTGTAGAAATAGTTATTGTATACAGGGGGAGTAGTTCGTGATCAAAACGGTACATGAATTCTCCAATCTGCATAATTCTGATCTGGTCAATTTTAAGAAGCCTATGTTCGGAGAAGGCCTGCTCTGTATGGGCCCCATAAGGGAGTTTGGCTATGTACCTAATTGTTCGCTTTTGAAGGGTTATTTTGGATTTCACCAGCTGTTCATGTCTTTTTTTTCTCTACAGTGAAAAGAGGCTATAATTTTACGTTTATATTATGAGAAAGCCATTTCGCTATTTGTTACTAATTCATTTATGTTACATGGGTAACCCTACTTAGTGGGCATATAGCCCTTTTGGGTTACCATTTGTCGCCAAAACTTCCCTGCCTTTTTTGTACACTGATTTTTTGTTGCTTTTTTGGTTACAATAAATCCTTGATCGATCGATCGATTGATTGATTGATTGATTGATTGATTGATTGATTAACCTTGCTAGACTTGGTTTGTAAGTGGAGGCCCAAATAACATTACAATAAGTGAAATACGGATATAATAGGGGTGTGGTATAAGGCAGCACGGATCTGAGATGATACTAATTTAGAAGCACGAGAAAGTATTCCCAGGTTTTCGCAATTTTATTCGCGATATTCTTTGTGTTCCTTCAAATTGAGGTTTTGGTCCACATACACTCCTAGAAATCTAGTTGAGACCACCTGGGTAATTGAGGTACCCTCAATATAAAGCTTAAGGGGTTCTTCTGGACAGTTCTTCCTGTGGGACTTGAAAAGAATGATCTGGTACCCTGGAAATCGGACCTGGACCTCTTTTAGACTACTCTCTGGAGACCCCCTTTGATTTGGTTTGGCCTTCTGGAATTTGGACTTGGACCTCTTTTGGACTATTCTCTGGAAACCCCCTCTGATCTGACGTAGCGCTCGTGAATAGGCTGGTGTCCTGCGCTTGGCCTTCGAGTGGCGCTTTAGAAGTTTGGAGATTACGATTACGATTACGATCGTTGGTTATATCTAAATTAAGCGTTAGTTTATTGGAGTGAAACCATTCTGCTATGGATTCCAACTCAGTATTAACTATGCGGTATAGTGAATCTAATGAGGCATGAGAACAAAACACATTAGAATCGTCGGCGAACAGAATAAAAAACATGCTTGGAGAAACATTAGGAAGGTCGTTGATATAGATTAGAAAGAGTAGTGGACCCAGGTTCGATCCTTGGGGAACTCCATGTTTTATTTCCCGCAGGTCTGAGAGGGTTCCATTAATACTTACAATTTGGGAGCGGCTATTCAAATAACTGGCGAACCATTTTAATTGAGTGCCTCTTATTCCATATTTATTTAGCTTATTTAATAAAATGTTATGATTCACAATGTCGAAAGCTTTAGCTAAGTCGAAGAAAATTCCTAGGGCAAATTCATTATTCTCTATGGCATTTGAAATTTTATCTTGCATACTAAGTAGAGGCATGTAGGAGGAATGCCCCGACTGAAAACCATGTTGGGAGGGGAATAGTATATATTCTTTAGTAATAAAAGTATTATGACGCTTATACATGAGCTTTTCAATTAATATACGACACATTTACACTCTGCTCTCGGCTTAAAATAGTAGTGTTAGCCCAGAACACTACTATATATAAACTATATTTGATGTGTCGTTCGATGCTTATATTCACCCGGTAGGCAGTGATAAAACGATGAAACTGCTACTTTTTTGTTCATACGCTCGCAGCGCAACAACTAAGAATTTGTTAAGTCAATTGGCACATCCTAAAAGCTCTTAGGCTAGAGGTAGGCTTGCTCCATCACTAGAATTCCATGTGGGTCTTAAGACAGAATTATCATTTCGGTCATTAAAAACAAATTTATGCACAAAAGAACTGCCCGACAAAGACACCAAGCCGCAGTCATGATAAATATTGACAGCAAAATTCAGACGATACACTGTCACTTACCTCTCGGGGATTTGTTCTAGCTGGATGTACAGTGTTGGTTTAGGCCCTATTTGACTTTTAGTTTACCTCGCTATTATTGTCATAAGTGTTTGAGGTCTGCTTTGAAACCCTCGCATCTGCCACAGAAGCTTCGATCTTTGTGGTACAAATATTGGCTAGTAGCCCTGCTGCCCTATAATGTATTATTGTTGATGCCATTTTAGGCTATGAAGTAGCCTACACAAATATTTACATGATGCATAATTCTGCTACAAAAAGAAGAAAGCAATAATTTCTTTTGTTTTAATGTTACCAGTTACAAGTTGTTTTGACTCTAGCAGTTCAGTAGTGAGATTTTTAAAAATCTTGTAATTGAGAATCTCTTGTGCCTCTTGTGTCGTTGGAGAGTCAGGCTACATTATGCAAGCATCTAGGCCCTATATAAAATATAAGCTTATTTTAAAATATAAACCACTTAATTCCTAAAGATGTCGAAACTGTCGTGTTGTCCATCCAGTCACACCGTAGCAATAGTTATTAACTAATTTTGTATAGTGAGGTATTAAATAAAAGAATTGAAAGTTACGGTACCAAATTTAATACAAAATCACAAGCTGAATTCACGAGAACGTAAAAGAAAAAACACGCAATAATGTGCAACATATCGATACGAATATTGTGTTACTAATTTGCAAAAGACTTAAATTGCACATTACTGTTAACGTTATAGCCTAACCAGAGCGCAGTGCATTTATGATGCATAGAAGTGTGCAGTTTAAATCCCATTGACAATTAATGTTGGTTCAAAATGTATTTTGAGTAAAGTCTCAAAAGAATATAGTAGTGTTTGCGCAGCACAGAGTCATACTGATATATTCTGCTTACTTTAGACATTATATCTAGGTTACTTTAATATTTACAGTTCTTCAATTCTAAGTTGCTTCAAATGAGTTTGAACTTTCTCAGCCTTTTCCTCTTCCGTTGCTACGTTGTTTGGATCAGCTTCAGCTTCCTCAGGCTTTACCTCTTTGGATCTTCTCCGACAACACTCCATCAACATCAAAAGTAAACTTCCAGTACTTCGGCAATCGTTATAGCGCACACTCCGATCCAGGCTCCAAGCTGTCCGCCAATGTCCGAGATCAGAGGGGTAAGGGTCTGTTCTGGTTCTTCCGTCGTCAGAAAAACGTCAGCATCTGACACGTATACGTTGATCTTTGAGAAATCTTTTAAGGCAGTTTTGAAGTCATCTTCTGCGTACTTTTGATAGAATGTCTTCTTTTCCTCAGAAGAGAACCTTTCGATATATTTTTCCTGCGTCATTTTTTCATAATGGACAGTTTCACCGTCAATGCCTTCGGATGGCCACTGTGACAGACTGTAAGACACGTCGTAGAGAACGTCATTGCAGGATGGATGACATTTGCACCGAGAAAGCAATGTTGCATTACTCATCGCCCCATACTTCGCTTTCTCAGCACATTCGATCTTCTTGAAGAGGTTTCGAAGAATTTCATCGTTACAAGTTGGGGGTTTAGAGCTGTAGAATTTAAAACACACGTGGAATTCAGTCGTTCCACTACATTTCTCGAAACTCTTGCAGGGATCCTCTTTATCGCTGGTCCTTTCATCTTCAGTATATTTTTCCGAAAGGCAATAATCCTGCAGTTTCATTGAATCCTTTTTTCGCGTAATATTCATCCCTTTCGAGTCGTTCAAAGACATAACGTCAATTTCAGGTATAAGGTCAAGTTCAGTAGGTAGCGTGTTTTCGTAACATTCACATTCTCTATAGATGTGATTCTGAATACAGACTTTGTCACAAGCCATCTTCCTATAAGGTCCAGCCAACTTCTGTTCATCGTCATTTATAAAAGAATACCTCTTGTTGCAGTTTCCATAAGGCTGATCAAGGCGTATCCGCCTCTTTGGAGTTAAGCTGAGAGTCGCCAAATGTTCAGGAGGAATGTCGTATCCTTCCGTCAAAGGAAACGGTTTAGTTCCAGGACGATGGATAACGACACGGACTCCTCCAGCTCCCGATAGTGCGCTGTCTTTGGAGTAGATCCCTGGCATTCCCGTTAAGTCCGAGTTGTAGACATCTTTCAGCATTCTTGTCCCAGCCAAAAGCATCACACTAAATCCGTTTTCAATTCCCTCGAACAACGGCGTGGAATCATCTTCCGCGGATGATGTGATATTCGCAGTCGTGAACGTATAACAGTTGAAAAAGTAAGGATCAAAGATCTTCTTAAATCTGCAGGGCTTATTCCTGTAAGTACACTTGACAATGAACTCCTTCTCCTGATATCCATTGGCCGAAAGCATCTTAGTGGGTATATTAGCTGCCAGACTTGTACGGGAAAACATTTTATCTGCGTAAATCTGCAAATCCGTGTCGTTGAGTGATGTGCTCGCATTCACTACACGATAGTATTTATACATGGCTCTGATGAAAGTGTCGTTTGAATAATCTTTTTCTTCATAGGTTTCGTCCTCTGCTGTAGGCATGTCTTCCTCATCCGAATCGTCAAGTGATGCTATTCCTTCGCTCAATCTCTTCACCGTGTAGAAGTCAAAGCTGCCCAGGTTGCAGAGTGTGATGTCTGGAAATGGAAATCCGTCAGGCTTTATTTCTGTCTTCAGCTTTTTCGGATACGCGAAGTAGCTTTCAAGTACATAGGACATTTGAACTGTAAATAATATCCAGGCTATCGTGAAGACGATTATCCAGGCTATACGTTGCGGCTTTGAATTAGAACCTACGATCCGAGGAAAGCCTGCTAATGTCGTGTAGCTGGCGAAATCCTCTACGTAATTCCCGACTGCCATTACTTGAAATATTCAGTTCTTTACAAAACCTAGCGCAAAGAAATTAAAGTTGTTTTGTAATCAACCTATAGATCCCGTCGTGAGAGCTTAGAGATGAACTGGGCATCTGTGTATAAAATTGCTCTTCACGAAAAGGTGGATTAAACAGAGCATGCGCAATTCTTTAGTTAATATTAATTTTATCACAAAGTAAAAGTTATAGTAAATCACCTGTTGCAGAAGATTTAAATTTACTTATGTTATTGCTCACTTATTATTAACTTCAAGTTCTTTTGATTGTCCGTAGATGCCCTTGTTGCTTGGATACGTGGTGGGACACTGGTGGCGATGATGAGACAAAACCTGCGCCAGTTGTACAACAAGCCGGGTCTTGTTAGTGCAACCACTCTAAGCTAGAAACAGAAACAGTTCGAGATCTGTGCAAAAAACAACAATATATAGGCCTATTACCTCTATATTTATTAAACTCTAACCACTGATCTCTTTGGTCTAGGACTCTAGGTTATTGGTGATGTTGCATTCGGTATTGTTTGACACAGATTTGGCGTGCCTTGCCCAACCCGTTGTAATTGATATTATAACTTGTGAGGAATTTACTAATAATAATTGAATGTTAGCACAGTAGAAAACTGGAAGCCTTCTAAACAAATACACTGGTCAACAGCCAAAATATATCGGTGATGAAATCAGTCAATTATAACTACTTTTGCTGTGCTGAAAAAGAATATGACATTAAGAAATGCTGTTTAGCTCTAGTTTTTATGATACAGTAAGTTTTAGTTTTAGTAGAGCACGGTCTGACCACTATAAAAGAAAAGTATGGCCGTCACGGAAGTCTCTGGATCCAGGAACTAAAAGTGTGCAGCACAGTCCACTAGTGGACCCCAAGAAGGTTTTGTTACCACCATTACATATAAAGTTGGGACTTGTAAAGAATTTTGTGAAGGCAATGAACCGAGATGGTGAGGCTTTCAAGTACCTGAAAGAGAAATTCCCAAGACTGAGTGAGGCCAAAATAAAGGAAGGTGTGTTTATTGGTCCACAGATACGTGCACTTCTGAAAGATGAACATTTTCATCAGATCCTCCGTGGTTTTGAGAAGAATGCCTGGAAATCATTCGAACTTGTGGTTGAAAATTTCCTGGGAAACAAGAAAGCAGATAACTATAAAGAACTGGTGACGAGACTTCTCTTCTTCTTTGTCTTTATGTTCTCTGCCCACCGGCAGGTTCGTATGACCAATGACGCCATCGTTCTCTGTCTTGTGCTCTTCTCTTCAGTCCACTGTATCCAGGGGCGGATCTAGACTTTTACTTTACGGGGGGCGATTTCATGGACGTCCAAGGTCAATGGAATTAAAATTACTTATCAAGTTTAAAGCATGATTAAAGCAAGGGCGTGTAGAAGTAATATTCAAACTGCAGTCCGGCGCTGTACATGCGTAATAATAATCACATGACATTTATCCTGTAGCACAATATAATATATCAAATTTTTTGGACTCTTAGGGGGGGCGATCGCCCCAATCGCCCCCCTCTGGATCCGCCACTGACTGTATCCTTCTTCTTGTGTCATCATCCAGTCTAGCAGCATTGCCCTCGGTCTTCCTCGCGTCTTTCTCCCCTCCATCCTTCCCTCCATGATGTCTCTTAGCAGTGTCTCACTCCTTAGGATGTGCCCGATCCATTTCCTTTGTCGTCCGCGTATAGTACTTATGAGTGATCTTTGTTCTTCTACCATTTGCAGGATTTCCTCGTTCGTCCTCCGTTCCACCCAGCTAACTCTCTCCATTCTGCGCCACACCCACATCTCGAAGGCCTCCAATCTTTTTATGTCGTCCTTCCTCATTGTCCATGTCTCGGAGCCGTACAGAACAATACTCCACACCAGTGTCTTCACCATTCTCTTCTTTAGTTTCTTGCTTAAGCTTCCTCTCATCAGCTCTCCTCTTTTATAAAATGTATCTTTTCCCGTGGATATTCTTCTTTTTATTTCCTCGTGGCATCTTGCATCGTCTGTGATCACACTTCCTAGATAGCAAAACTTCTCCACCTGTTCTATTTCTTCTCCGTTTAGTGTGATCTTTATTGTTTGTGGTGTTATACCGCTTCTCTTGCTTATCTTCATTACCTTTGTCTTCTTTACGTTTATTTTCATTTCATATTCCAGCGATACCGTATTTAGACGATCCATCATCCTTTGTAAGCCCTCCTGGCTAGTTGCCAGCATCGCCTGGTCATCTGCAAATCTCAATGCCTTCACCCTTTTTCCTCCTACCTTTATCCCCTCCTCCATATCCTCTAGCGTTTCTCTTATGATCTCTTCTTTGTTGAATAGGATTGGTAACAGTGGGCATCCTTGTCTTACCCTCTTCCTATTTTTCCTGGTTCTGAGTACTCTCCACCAACTCTTATTTTCACTCTTTGTCCCATGTATAGATTACCTATCAATCTTCTGTCTCTCCAATCCACCCCTTTTCTTCTCAGTATTCCCATTAGCTTTCTCCAGTCTACTCTGTCGAAAGCTTCTCTTAGCCTACCAGAAATTAGACTGCAACATGTCATTGAAAATTCACTTTCTGCACTCTCATTTGTACTTTTTCCCTGATAACTGTGGTGCAGTTAGCGATGAACATGGTGAACGTTTCCATCAGGACATATCGACGATGGAAAACAGGTATCAGGGAAAATGGAGTCCTGCGATGTTAGCAGACTACTGCTGGACTGTGGTGAGAGATGCCCCAGATGTAGAGTACAAGCGACAAGCAAAGAAAAAAAGAACGGGCTAATGCAGAGGAATTATGTTTCACCCAAATAATATTATATACTTTATGAATACAAAAAACTATTCTACAGGTACTTAAAAGTGTCTTTATAAAATTTCTATCAATGTTCTGTTTCAATAATGTCAATTTAGGTTTCGAACTTTGCGAAATATAAGAAAAACCATCTTTGCAAATATTTTCAATAGCAGAGCTAATTAATTTTTTTAAAACACATTTCTGTAGTCACAGCATTGATACACATAGAAAAAAAGCAAGAAAATCAAAGATACAAAATTTCTTTTAAAATTTGTTGACCAGTGATATCTGTAATTGAAACCGATAATAGCTAATAGTTTTTAAGTAGTCTTGTGGTATTTACATAGCATAACATAACATGGGTTTTAAGTGGTTCAGAAGATGGTTCCATGGCAAAATGGCCTGGACAAAATGTCATAAAGACAAAAATTGTCATCAGACAACATGTCACCGAGAAACTGTCATGGACAAAATGGCACGGACAGAATGTCTAAAAGGTCGATTTCAGGATCAGTTCAATTAACCACACATATCAGTTGGTACAGATCAGGTCTTGAAGGTCTCAGCAGTGGGATCACATCAGAACTCATTCATGGCAGAACTGATTAAAAGAATATCATGCTCCACTTGTATACTGGCGCAAACATCTATATTCTGCAAAATAAATATATGTCGCATCTCAGAACAATTCAACCGACAATCACTAGGCCTACATTCACGGCCCCACGGGATACAATGGAAAGCGTGAATCCAAAGTTTTACCCGGACTACCTAACTCTTTTATTCACGTCGAGTTTCGCATCGTTGAATACCTGCAAGGACCGCGTTATCATACAATTGAGCTGTGATCACAGAGAAGCAGTCTCCTACTTGTTTACTTATGATTGATGAACTGGACAACTCAATTGGTTTGTTACCGTATCTTATTACCCGCTAAATGTCCAGCTCAAGTGGAGTTATACAATATTACATTTAACTTAATTATTAGCATCAACCATGATAATCTCTGTCCGAGAAATTACGGCTTTATACACTAGACACAACATTACATTAGATCACTTTACATCATCCTCGGCCTCATTTGCATAAAAAGTTAAAGGGTTCCAGTCACAGCCAGAATTTACCTTGTAACCTTAGCTTATCTGTGGCCCTGCTGGAGCCTAGTTTTGGCAGCCCCATGACTTCCATCTTGTCCCCTCTTCCCTTCGAATATCAATCAACACGACAACACCGTGCACTCTCATAAGCTAGTCCATCAATATGTAACAACTAGCTGTAACCCGTGAAAAATCACGGTATGTAAATTTAGTTCGGAAATTTAGTTCAAATTTAACCCGTCACCAGATCACGGAACGTAAATTAACTTTAATAAAATGTGCTTCAGACCATAGACTTTAAAAAGTGAGCTTAATTGTTATCACTACAATAATTGTTTTATTTACCGTGATTTTTCACGGGTTACAGCTAGTAGATATGTCAAAAGTATGTAAGCCAAATTGTTATCATTACAATAATTGTTTGAGAGAGAGAGAGAGATAGAGAGAGAGAGAGAGAGAGAGAGAGAGAGAGAGAGAGAGAGAGAGAGAGAGAGAGAGAGAGAGAGAGAGAGAGCTGTTTTCGGAGAGACAGACAGACAGACAGACAGAGGCTGTTGCTAGCAGTCGTATCTGCAGAGAGTGAGACAGGGACAGACAGACAGACAGACAGAGGGTCACGTGGACGTGAATGCAGGGCTAGCTGTTGCTAGTTGTTGGTGACCGCGGCGGGCGGGCCAGCTCTCCTGGCAGCCGTATCTGCAGAGACAGACAGGCAGAGACAGACAGACAGAGAGGCTGTTGCTGACCGCGGCTCCGCCAGCCCCGACGCCAGCAGCCGTTTTTGCAGAGAGTGAGACGGAGACGGAGACAGAGAGAGACAGAGAGACACCAGTTACGGGACAGATGTACAACCGAAATTATATTGTTTGATCTTTCCGTTGAACACTCGAATTTTCCGTTTAATCTCCGCTCTAGGTACTTTTAAATCTTTCAAGTCTATGTTAAGATTCACCTGATTAGTTAGTTTTGATAGCCATGTTCATGGTACTTTCGAGGGGTTCTAAAAATGCGCTTTATAAATTATCCAGATACATAGCCTACATATCCCACTAAGAACCGTATAATTATAAGATTGCGTACTTTGCGGAATGATATCCGTTCACCACATACAAAATGAGTTGCTTTACTTTTGAATCACTTACTTTGATGCGTAGGAATAGGTTATTTTCGCGGATTAACCAACATGCAATACTAAACTCAGCAGATTACATAGACGTGCAGCCTACGCAGAGGACTACATGTAAACTGCAGAAACACTTTGCCCCGACTGACAACTGAACTTGAATGCTTGCGTGGGTTTTCTGCGTAGAAGGTGAGTTCATAAAACATTAATACGAAGCACATGCCCTAGCCTTAAAGCCTTTCATGAACCAGTAAACAATGACACAATGAGCAAATGCAAGAATGAACACACTAACGTGGGCTAACAAACGGGGCACGCCATTCAGTGTGTGTCTGGCTACAGATAATGCTGCAACGAGCAGCGCAGAGGAAACGATAGAAACAGGAGCTCTGTGAATAGCGACTTGCTGGGGATGAACAGACAGTGCGGCGCACAGGGCTCTTGTCATCGCTCAAAGCCATCTCGCAATCGATCCGGACATGCAAAACAGGTACGGTAATGAATAATTCAGGTCATTCTGCAAACTTTCAATTATTGATAGTTTGCAGAAATCACCTGACTACGGCTTGGTCTTAGTGTATCGTTGATTTATGCCCTGTAAATTAGAAATTTACGAGATTTTAGTTCTAAAATTGTAATAATAATAATAATAATAATAATAATAATAATAATAATAATAATAATAATAATAATAATAATAATAATAATAATGTTAGCAATAACAATTAGTAATAGTAAGAAGAAGAACAAGAACAAGAAGAACAAGAAGAATAAGAACAAGAACAAGATTCGGGACGCCACACAAAAAGTCGAAAAATATAAGAATTTAAAAACTGTACCTTTTGATGCATGTTCATTGCTTTATCGATATTATGTGAAGCGCAAAAACATTATGTAGAAATTAAGTTAGCTTCATGAGTTTCATGGGCGGCGATCCCGTGGGATCGAGGGGTACAAGACCCCACCTTAAGAGTGGGGAACCCAGTTTACAGTTGTCCCCCAACAAAAAAAATTGGAGAGATAGCAAAAAAGTAAAAAAAATTATCTCTTTATTCACCAGATCAGTTCAAGCGTGTTCCCCGCCTGTTAAACGAGATCGCCGCCACTGATGAGTTCTTGCGCAAACGCACAAATCTCAAATCAAGAAACAACAAACAGCTGAACCGAAAAGGACAGTAACTGTTCTGCAAGTGTTCTTCTGCCACCGATTTTCTTACACAGATTGTGTGCGTAGCTATCTTCGGCGAGACTAGCGGAATGTAAGTTTCTTGTATGATTTCATTGATTTTCTTGCTGCTGAATATGGTTCAAGCATCTGATCTTGTCTATCCACATAACTCATGTTACGGTACTGTTGTAGTCTACTCTACTTGCTTGCTGCTTTCTGCTGGTTATCTACCAGACCGGAAGTTACTCAAATATAAATTCTGTCTCCACATACAGCACAGACTAGCTACAAAGCATGAAATTCGCCTAGCCAATTCCTGAGTTTGTGCCGGAGTAATCAGGAAGTAAGGAGGTGACATTTTGTGCTGGGCGCCGGATATATCCGGTATACGGCGGCAAAATGGATAATTAGCTTGGCGTTCTGAACTACAGAAGAATTACCTGCAAGACTTAACTGATTTCACAAATGCGCTTAACGTTATTGGTGTGCCGACCTGTAAAATGAATGCCGAAATGTGAGGCCAAGAGAATCAACTTCAGCTTTCGCTCTATAATAGGCCATGACGGACAGTAGGTGCAGCGCCGTAATTTCTAGAATGAATTACAATCTGTTTTATTAATGCTTACAACTTGGCAGACAAGTTGTTTTTATTCTAGACAAATGCATGGACTACGGTGGTAAAGACATAGGATGAAACAGAACGCCTGACGGTGTTAAGTGGACAATGGATGATCTGCTGACATCATGGATACCACCATGAAAACCCAATTTAATAGGCCTACTGACCGAAGGACCTGATCTCAACATCACGAAAATGGTCAAGGATACCTGTAACGCTGTCTGCTTGATGACTTTGGAGCATAAGGTGTCTGAAAGTATAGGGCAATCTAATGAATGCATATAGATTGCTTATCAAAGTATTTTTTTTTAAATTGAGCATTTAGTTGCTCCTGATTTAAATAAACTAAACTGACATATATAAATTACATGTTTTCACGTTAAATTGTATTGTCTTGCCCATGACAACTTCAGTCGCGTTTCAGATGGCCATAGGTGAGTAAAGTGATTTAAAACAATATTCATAAAACATTTTAATTGGAGCTGTCATACAGCGCCTCACTTGTTAAATTGGCAATAGATTCATATATTCTCTTGGTTCCACTTTTGCATGTAGTGCTGAATATAAAGATTTGATTGATTGTATTAATTGCGCCAAACAAAGAGGCATTAATTAAGGCCTTCAGTCTTTATATTAAAATTATGATTCCGTTTTTAAATTAGGAGATGGCTGCAGTGTTACACATGATATTTCTTTATTGTATTCTTGGGTATTGTCACCTGTATTGTTTAATTCGATCCATTGTAGATCTGCTTCAAGTAGTTTCTATAAGTCGATATATAGGCCTACATGTTCAACTAAACAAAACTCAAGCTACTGACATTTACAGTTACATTTCACGCTGCTAGTATCAGACTGTAAACAAAGGTACTTTACAATGCTTTAAAACATTGCATCATTTTAATTCACATTGGGCTTTTTTAATTGTTTTATGCTGTTATGTGTATTATGGGGACATATATCTAGCGCTTTCGAAGATTATTCACTTTCGTCTTTGATTGTTTGCTATTACTCTATCAGTATACCTGTTTTCTTTAATAAAATAGGTCACTGCAAGAACAAACTGTTACGTGTTCTTGTTCAACCTATTGGCCAATGAATAACACGTAGACAGATAAGACAGTAGAAGGCTTGTCTGTATGATATAAGAACACATAATAATTTTAAATTTTCTAAACGATTCATAGCCAGCAGTCGCTGCTGACCCTATGGCCACCACTATGTTCAAGTATAGGATTAAACGACATAGAAGCATAATTGGAAAACCATGCCCTCAAATGTTATAGGAAGATTCCCTGGTGAATTTGATATAGCCTATGCATTTTCAGGTAGGTGAGCACCGGGTTGCTGAGCGGCCCAACTGCCTTTAAGCCTGCCTTTCATCTGTCTACGCGTTATTCTTAGGCCTAAATGTTAGGTAACCTAATGTCATAAAGGTCGTTAACTAGGCTCAACTAGGATCTATCAGTTTGCGATTTGAGGTGGGCTATAGCCCTGGGGACCCTTTAGTCAATAGTTGACGCCCTCTCATTGTCTATGAAAAGAATATTGCTGAATTTCAATACTGCACGGTATAAGCCGTATAGAAGACATTCTATATGACCTGCTTGAATATTGCGACATAGACATTATTTGTTTTTGGACTTTCATTGCTAACTTAGGCCTAGACCTGCATTAAAATTTGGAAGGTGACATGACTCAGAAATCATAGACACACGATAACATTGATCGTGTTATCCCAATTTCTTCATGAATTGTTCTTTAGCAAATGGGGTTGTACCTGACCTACTTAAAGAGGCTAAAGTTATACCGGTATTTAAGAAAGGAGACAAGCATGAACTTGCTAATCATAGGCCTATCTCGATATTGCCGTTTTTTGCCAAATTCATGGAAAAGATTATGTATATCAGACTTAATTCCTATATAACTAA
Source organism: Allolobophora icterica (assembly GCA_963556255.1). Taxonomy (NCBI): domain Eukaryota; kingdom Metazoa; phylum Annelida; class Clitellata; order Crassiclitellata; family Lumbricidae; genus Allolobophora; species Allolobophora icterica. Next base: position 25,979,298 of record OY744603.1, on the reverse strand, counting down.
TGCAAATTTGATACATCCATCGCAACATGGATTTCGATCAGGTCATTCCACTTTTATGGCTTTGCTAGAGATGGAAGATAAAATTTCCAATGCAATAGACAACAATGACTACTCGGTGGGAATTTTTGTGGATTTGGCTAAAGCATTCGATACTGTCGATCATAACACATTGATAAATAAATTAAATAACTACGGAATTAGGGGAACTCCACTTAAATGGTTTCAAAATTATTTAGAGGGTCGCACTCAAAGGGTTAGCTGCAACGGATCACTATCAGCTCCTGGTCGAATCACCTCTGGAGTACCGCAGGGTTCTAATTTAGGACCGCTCCTCTTTTTATTGTACATTAATGACCTGGCTAAAGTCTCATCTGCACTATATTTAATTCTATTCGCGGATGACACGAATATTTTCTGCACCAGTAGTTCTTGGGCATCCGTTATTGATGTAGTTAACAACGAACTGACTAAAATTCATGAATAGTTATCTGTAAATAAATTAACCCTCAATGTTGACAAAACAAACTTTATTGTTTTTAAATCCCACCGGAAAATTAACCTGACAGTAGGTACCATATCACATTCATTTGATGGCATTCCCATTACAAAGGTAGACTCCACTAAATTTCTTGGTGTTATTATTGACCAGCATCTTACCTGGAAACCTCATATCAATAATATTATATTGCCTGAAAAGTGGCAAAGAACATTGGAAGCATTTATAGAGTGGCTCAAATACTTCCTAAGGATATTAGGTTATATATATATATCGTTATCATCATCAGTAGCAGCAGTGGCTTCAGCATAATCGATGTCGTACTCCTCTTCGCAGCGTTGTCATTTCCACCACGTTTAAACTCTTGCTCATGAGATAACGGTTGTTAAATTGACAGATAAACGTAAGGTCGTCAGATTCATCAGACTAAAGGTCACGCCACCAATAACTTGGAGTCGGCCAACGCGGATATATATATATATATATATATATATATATATATATATATATATATATATCTCACGTGCCTTTATCGTCAATCAGGACCGTTGTCTCAAAGGACGTCATCCGCTCCCTTGGCCGTTGAGGTCTTCTAACACAATAGGAGTAGTAGTCATAAACTCTATATTTCTAAAGCGCTAGGCCTACTCTAACGCTAAGCGAAGGGTACTAGCTTATTCATAAGCGCTACGTCGTGTCAGCAGTGTTGTTATCCAGATATGTCAAAGAAGAGCCGAGTCCGATTGTCACAGAGACCATAGACAGGAGATGCCGTAGCTGCTATACCCATAATCCTGGGCAAGGTTCTGCTTTTCCCCAAGGAAGTGGATCCCCAGTTACTAGGTTTCAGCTACCGAAAAGCGAAATCCATGGTCGCGACGCGGAACTGCCAAGAATTGCCCAGGAATGCACAGTAGCAGTGCATCCAGGGCTGGAGCTTGCACACGTGGCGCAGCACAGTCTACTCTCACTCTTGCTTCTACTGCGAGTTAGAATAATTTTCTCTTTCTTCATCGCCCGAAAAGGCTAAATCACCGGAGATAGAGTGTTATTCTGGAACGGCTTCTCCTTCATCAAGATTCTGTTGGGCGAAATCAAAGGTTTATGAAGAGTCAGCTGTTGGTGGTTATTGTAATTATTATTATTATTATTATTATTATTATTATTATTATTATTATTATTATATTATTATTATTATTATTATTATTATTATTGTTATTATTATTATTATTATTATTATTATTATTATTATTATTATTGTTATTATTATTATTATTATTATTATTATTATTATTATTGTTGTTATTATTATTATTATTATTATTATTATTATTATATTATTATTATTATTATTATTATATTTTTATTAGTATTATTATTATATTATTATTATTATTATTATTATTATATTTTTATTAGTATTATTATTATATTATTATTATTATTATTATTATTATTATTTTTTATGCCCCGAGGTAAAAATGATGCCTCAGGGACTTCAAGATTACTAAAACTGCTAAGGGTCTGGAACGGCTAGAACTCCTCGGGCTTGGGCAAAAGATGAGCAAGCGTTCCGCAAAATGCAACAGCGTTGAAGCGTTATTATTATTATTATTATTATTATTATTATTATCTGTTACTACTGTATCATGTAATCTTACTGCGTACCTGTCAGTTTGAATTTAATAAACGATTATTTTTATTATTATTACTATTATTATTATTATTATTATTATTATTATTATTATTATTATTATATATTTATTTTTTTTAAAACATCATTCGACAAGTTCTGGCCGCATGAAAGTTCCTATGAAGGCAACAGCATTGAAGCGTTGTATGGTGATTGACAACCGCTGGAGTAGATAACAAGTCTCCCTAGGGTCTCCGGTGGTTAAAGCTAAGTATCTCCCCAAGTCTTTTATAAGGGCCATTCCGTCGTCATTGATAGGGCCTAAGGTCTCGAAAGCTAGAGGGACAAAAAAGTGGTCTGCGCGGATCTGGCTGTACTTGTTGTTCTTTCTCGTGGCCGCTAGTTCCGCTGCTGCTCCTGATGTCGCGGACGTTGCATGAAGGTAAGAGGGCGCCACAGTGTCAGTTACGGTGACGTCCCATACAAGACTTCGTCCTCTGCGCCATGGTATCAGCGTAAGTCCGTCCGGTCGTCTCCCGTCCGTCCTCGACAGCCCAGGTGGTTCCTTGATATTAGGGACGCCCGCTCGAGATAGGCCTCGGCTTATCAAATCATTCAAAGCCGCATGTCTGGCGATTCTGCCAGGTCCTAGGTTGCACGACATCCCGTGTGACCCGTCCGCCGTCACCATTGCTCCACAGGGACATGCGTGCGGTTCGCATATATTCGTCCCCAGTCTGAGGCCTACTGCAATTCTTACCGCCTCGTCATCCAATCGCAGCCCGCATGATGACATCGGTAGTGCGAACAGCCAGTCGCTGGCGTGTGGTGCTGAGGCTGCTTTGAATCTTGCTTGGTGGTAAGCGTCGACCAGAGAGGCGTCCAATGAGTCCACCACTCTCTTCACGAGAGGACCATCCCAATACGATTGTCTGTATGCTGCGTAATTATCTGAATGTGTGATTTGACTTTCGGCGTTCCATCGCTGTAACAACGTTTCAACGCGCGCGTCGGTGATGGATTGGTCGTAACCTAACATGGAAGACTGAAGGACGTGGGTGCCTGCAGCGGAAGCCAAGAAGGCAGGAAGCGCAAGCGAAGCGACCCGACGTATACCCAGTCCTCCCGTCTTGACCGGTAAGGACGCTTGAAGCCATTGCATATCGGTAAGGTTAAGGTTGAGGATTGAGCACAAACCTTCCCTCTGTATTTCGTCATATTTGTCTAGTAGAGCATGTCCGCTGCAGGGGTGGGATCTTAAGGTGTGTAGTAGCTTTTGTGAACACAGTGAGCTTCTGAGGAGGACTAAGGCATCATGTTTTGCAATTTTTTCCAGTCTTGACATCGCCAGCGTCAGTTCCGAGCAGCGAAACTCCAGGCTTGCAGTTAGGGCCTCCTCGGACGACAGCGGTGCGCCAAGCAAACAGGCCGCTTCCGGTGCGATAGCGGGAAAGTGTTGAAGGTTTGAAGGAACTTCCCCCCTCTCCATGCGCGATATTACTTCGCATTTTGCGTAGTTGAGTTGCAGACCTAGCAATCCGCTCTCGTATTCCAGTGTTTTCACGTCCTCCGCCACAATAGAGGCCCTTCCTCCCAGAGACAAATCGTCCAGATATCCAAGCACAAGCGATGACGATAATTTCTCAAGGATTGGTTGCAACGGCAGGCAAAACAGTAGCGGTCCCAACGGGTCGCCTTGTTGGGGACCGACTTGTGAGAGAATAGTATATTGTCCGAATTGTAGTATCGAAGCTTCAGCATAAGCAAGACGGATATATGATGTAAGTTCTGGCGCGATCTCATCCATCGAGGTGAGCATGCGGTCTCTGTGTAGGCTGTTGAAAGCATTGCTGAAGTCTAGCTTGATGAGGACCGAATCTGTTGGCATTTCTTCCAGAAATCGTCTAGCCGCGTGAACCGCGGCTTCCGTCCCTCCAGGTACACCTACTCCTACCTGCCTCGGCGCGAGGTAGGTCACTGCTTTTGGAACTACATGGGTGTTTGCACATTTGGATGTGAGTCTGCGCCAGTAGTAGCCTATTACAATGGGGCGCAGGCCTCCAGTTTTCTTTCTCAGTGCCAGGAGTGTGCCTCCGAACAGGATCGGTGTAATCTGTTCCGGGCAGGTTCCTGTCAGGAGGAGGTTAACTAAGCCGGTGATGGCTGAGATAAATTCCGCCCCGATATCGGCGCAGTTCATCAGATCTGACAGGTGCTGTGGCCGTAAGCCGTCCGGCCCTCCCGAAGAACCCGCCGGAAAAGAGCGTATTTGAGCTCTAACCTGATCCTCGGTGGTTTGGAAGGGCGGTATATGGGTTGTCGGCGAGATCACATGTCGTTTGGGCGGAGGCTCCGGATGTTTTGTTCTCAGTTCTTCCAGGGTCTCGAGGTCTGCCTGCGCCGGCTTGTCGCTTGAGCATAGGATTCTGACTGCCGCTCTTATGTTACCGTCTTCCAACTTGGACGCCACCGCCGCAGCCACCGCCTGCTCGTCACTCAATTTTGTTCTTCTTCCGCGGTTGTTGTCAGTGAGGCTGTTTGATGAAATTTCCGCCCATTTGAGTGGCCAGTCCGTGGGGAATTTCACAACCCGCTCTTTTATGGTTGATGTTAGGTTGTGACGTTTACCTCCTCTTATTGGTTGCTCGAGAATTCCTGCTCCGAAAGTGAGCAACATCTTCCATGGAGTTGGATTGACTGAGTCCGAGAGAATTTTATTGATGATCGAGGTCAGAAGTCTGCCGACGCTTGATCTAGCAGCTTTTGGGATATGCTTCAAAATTTTATGTGGCAGCGACGGATGGGTTATCCCATCTTGGGGGGTTCCTTCCATCCTCGCTTCTCCGTCCGGTTCTGGGGCTTTGGTTCCATCGTCCGCAGGTGTAAGTGAGCCAGATTGCGACTGACGAGGGACTTCTGCTTCCCGGGTTATTCCGGGGTTGAGTCCGGATTCGGACGGCGTGGTGCCAAGCGGTGGTTTGTGTGAGCCGGGGCATGGCTGGCTTCTAGGTTATTATTATTATTATTATTATTATTATATTATTATTATTATTATTATTATTATTATTATTATATTTTTATTAGTATTATTATTATATTATTATTATTATTATTATTATTATTTTTTATGCCCCGAGGTAAAAATGATGCCTCAGGGACTTCAAGATTACTAAAACTGCTAAGGGTCTGGAACGGCTAGAACTCCTCGGGCTTGGGCAAAAGATGAGCAAGCGTTCCGCAAAATGCAACAGCGTTGAAGCGTTATTATTATTATTATTATTATTGTTATTATTATTATTATTATTATTATTATGAATACCCAATTTGTTGTTTCACTGACAGCCTGGTTCCCGCCATTGGGCTTTCTCGAGTACTGAAGAAATTTCAAGACTACAATTTAACAGTTCAATAGTTTAGTGTTGACACGCAGGGGCGTAGCCAGACTTCAATTCAAGAGGAGGCAACTACTGCTTGTCTAAACTTTTATGCAGTGGCGGCGATTTTGTTTCAGAGGGCAGACGGAAATTTTTCAGCGTCCGAAAAAACTTCTGAGAATTTAAGAATTTTGCTCTGAGAATTTCTAAATTTTCGTCACGAAAAAAGTAAATTTGTCACGAAAAAAGTTGATGACCTTTTTTTTTTTTTTAGTCATTGTCATTAACACATTCGAGGACTTTCTTCGACACAAATCAAGAGGAGGCAAAATCCACCTCTCCTGGGGTCAACTTCAGAAAATACATGCAGAATTTTTAAATTCGCAAAACCAAGAGGAGGCAAATGCTCTTGCCTCCATGTAGCTACGCCTATGTTGACACGGGCAAAGTTAACAAATAATTTTCTGCGTTCACTCCGATCTGGTATAAACGGTGTAAAAGGCTAGTTCAACCACATACCAAGCCTCTCTCGGTCTAGTTTTTATCATCTAAGAGGTCTTCGTGCTGTCCGGCGTTCTATTCCTTCCTCCACTTTCACCTCCATGGTTCATGTCTTTATCTGCTCCGCATTGATTGCTGTAATTCATTACTCATTGGTCTACCAAAATCTCGTCTATCTCCACTCCAATCGGCGTTGAACGCAGCTGCTCGCTTGATTGCCCGTCTTCCACGCTACTCTCATATCTCCACTTTTATGTCTGAGGAGTTGCACTGGCTTCCTCTCGCCGCGCGTATCCAGTTCAAAATTCTTTTCCTTACCTCTCGAGCGTTCCAAGGCAAAGCTCCTCGTTGTCTTTGTGATCTTATCTGTCGACCTCTGTCGGTTGCCTGTGGCCGTCCTCTCCGTTCTTTAGACGGACATGACCTCTTGGTCCCTAGGACTCGGACTTCTATGGCTCAACACCGTGCCCACGCATCTGCTGGATCGTCCCTTTGGAATGATCTTCCTCCTATGATTCGTTCTCAGATTCTAACTGGGGGCATTTCTGCTACTTCTCGCTATCTTAAGACGTTTCTTTTCTCACGGAGCTTTTCGCACTGGGAGCGCCCCTGATTGTATGGGTTGTACTGCGAGAGGCGCTTTATAAATGCATAAATACAATACAACACAATACAGTTCTAAGTCAATGTTCGGAAACAAGTCAGACATCAAATTATACAATTATATTTGATCTTCTGGTTGTGTCTATCTTTAATTTACAGCAGTCTTTACATCAACTTCCTCTCTAGACTGACCTCTGCCCCTTATTACAATTAAAATAAGTAAGTAGATGAAAACCCCCAATGGCTTGATCCTGACAAATGGTATATACTATAATCCGGTATTATAATAGCATGATTCGATATAAAAAAAATCAGAACTGCAACAGCTGAAAATTAACGGATATAGGATAATGTATATCTAAAATAAAATAAAGCGTTTAAAGTACATAGTAGCGTAATGTCATATGCCTTGGTGCACTGACGCGTCTCTTTGCGTCCTGTGTAATCACACGTGTAGTTCACAGATTGGACAGGATAACCAGTCACATGGATAATCATTCCATATGTAGTTATTTCCCGTCACAACCTGAACGCAATGTTCTCGGGCATGAAAGCAGTCGGGACTCCCTGATGACCAGTTGGTATAGTTGAAAGGTATTTCGATTCCTCTCAGTGGCTTCCAGACATAAGGATCACCACATCGACGAGGGTTTTTCGTCTGTCCACCAATCCACATCAAATTTTCAGCCCCATTCCATGAAGCACTGATCGGCCAGCATTTATGGTTTCCTCCTAAAATTGCAGAAACTGTACGATTATCTATACATATAATATCCATATAGTGTCCGTCCGTCGGGGGACGCTACGTCACAAACGGGTTCTGTTCTATTGTGAAACATAAACCGTTGTCTTGACGACGGCGGTCTTGACGATGGCGATAACCAACGATACACATAGGCCTATAATATGACGTCATAATATGACGGGCAAATAGACTAGTTGTGTTAAGATTATGCGTTGTGATGATTTATCTTCTAGCTTTTTATCAACATCCTCCTCTGTCTATCTCACCGCTCTTCCTATACTTTGCCTCTTTCTGTCGCTTCGTTTGCCTTTCTGATTTCATTTTCACTGTTTCAATACATTGCGTCTCTTCTTTTCCATCCATTTCTAAGATCATTTATAACTTTATAGCGCATACATATCAACTTATGCTTATCCGAACACATTGGTCTAGCATTCACGATATCTACGGCTTATCGTCTAAGGATAAATGTTTTCTTGTTTGATAGGTGCAAAACTGTTGTGTACCTAGACATCTTGAAGGTAATATTTATATGACATTAACATCACTGTGTCCTGTAGCTAAACAGTGATGATTGTTAATGTAGTAAATTTTTAACAGAATTAGGCGAATTAAATATAGGTCGAAGCTGTACTTTGCCTATGAGTGTTGGTTGACATTACTCCTAGAAATGCAATTGTACTTGTGCATCACGTTTTACTTACCGCTGAACTGCGATTGAAGATATCTGATAATAGCATTGTTTTCTTCTTTGCTAGTAATCGCAGTCAAATGAACTCCTGGCATCACTTGTCGACATGTCTCAGTAGCATTATCCCACGTCATTCTCTCAAACATGACTCTGTAGCAGCTACCTACTTCCGGTAGGTAATCGAATCCAGGAGGACAACTCTTTTTGCAGGTTCCTGTTAATAGCATAAGGGGTTTTTTCACAAGTTAGTAGTGACATTCCGTTAACATATGTCTATAAATGCATATACAGCTGTAAACCCTCAAGGAGGGTAATTAAACCAACCATACTCAGTCTCATCGAAACAGAATCTCTTACCCTGACGGGAATAATGTAACCCCGGGAGATTCTGTTTCGGAACAACGTCTCACCCACTGAAATTGGATCTGCCTTGTTTACGATACACTTCAAGTTTAGCCTACGCCCGTTTCGGTTGTCATTTAATTATAAATACGATAACTGATAACATAATAATAATAATAATAATAATAATAATAATAATAATAATAATAATAATAATAATAATAATAATAATAATAATAATAATAATAATAATAATAATAACAATAGTGGAAACTATTAATATCATTATTGTCATCATCATCATCATCATCATCATCATCATCATCATCATCATCATCATCATCAATTTTATTAGCTTCGACGTGTAACTATAAAGTTAGCTTACATAAGGAACCAATGAACTGAAATAAAGTTCTGGCCAATTCGAATTACTAACATTGGCATCGATGCAATCTTTTGTTGTGGATTAGCCGCCAGTAAGAGAACCAACAAAAAAAAAACAGAAGAATTGCATTGAATAAAATAGTGATGTTTCAAAGCAGTAAAGACATCAGAAGTATTGTTGCTGAACCTAGGAATAGTTCATATTAGAATTGGTTTTACTCAAGGCCGTAACCAAAGCCAGAACAACGATAACTGTTTGGCTATAACGTACAGGGACCACCGAAAAATCTTCCTAACTTAAGGAAAGTGCTGAGCAAGCTTATTATTATTATTATTTTGTCTTTGCTTATTTAAACAAGTTCCCACTGACGGAACGCAATGAGGTACAGTTCACTTCGGAGCTGATTAATAATCGTTTTATAAAACGTCATGCGAGCCACAATGTTCCTGTTTCATAACTGTTTTTACTTCGAAAACGTAAAGTCAGAGATAGAATCTATTCGTCAGGAGATGTCAGATATTCTAGACATTCGTCAAATTTCGTCTGACCAAAATCAAGTGCTGGAAACTATTCGCGACAAGTGGCACGAACGGGATTAGTTATCAACGATATTCTTATTCTGTAGATTAATTTATTTTGCACCACAATATATTGACAAAGTTTAGACTGGAGGTTTCAAAAGGGAAAAGCATAGTCACATGTTGAAGAAATGGTAAGAATGTAACAAAATTCCTAAATGGGATATAATGTTCTACATATAGTCCCAAATGCATATCTACATATCGATGCAGATTTTTGTCGTGGACGCAAAATATTCTACTGAATTTTTCCATTCTTTATTTGCAATCATTGCATATTCAATAATGTTTCATTTACGACAACAGTTTTAATATGTTCCACGAATACTAGTGCTTTAAACGATGAAATATTTGTATATTAAGTTATAAGTTAAACTAATATCAACGTAGAGTGCGAGAGGTAGGCCTACAGAGATCGAGTCCTATAGGCGGACATGCTTTGTAGGCTGCAATTTGCGCCGTGTATTGCAGGCTGTCTGTTCTGTTAGTAGTTGAGATTTATCGCATAACATGTACGTGTACAGCGCAGTGCGTTTGCAGGCGCTTAATTAAAGAATGTATATATATATATATTACATTAGGCCTACAAACTGACGTGTCGCGCCCGCTTAGTATTTACATATAAGTAGGTCAAAAATGAAACGTAGAAGAACTTATTGCCGTCATCGCAATTATAAGGCATATCCTGATCCATAGAAATTTAATGTTACTTGATATTACTCAGACATTTATATAGCGATGATTTATGACTTCTTTCAAAATCTAGATGTAGGTGGCTAGCAAATGCCAAATGAGATAAAGAAAGAAAAGTACCAAGTAAAGCTGAAGCTAAGAATGTTTAGCATAGAAATGGACCATCGGATGATAAGGCACAGAAACTTCTAGCCCGCCTTTTAAAGGGTTGAAAACACAGTTCACCAATGTTAGCTTATCATAACTTGTCTCAGTGTGATGGAATCTGAGTGTACATGTACCTCGCACATCAGCTTGTTTATACAGTGAACTTGAATGCAATGCTACTCATAGCTAATGATTTAAACCGTGAAGTAGGTGCAGTCTTGGATATCTTCAAATCGTCTTAAGCTGAATTCTGCAAAACCAAGTTGATATGGTCGGGCACACGACAGACTTCAGGAAAGTTGGACAAACACAAGTTACGATGTTCCTGAGCTGAAAAGCAAAAGTTTGCTATACTCCTGGATGAAAAACTTTCCTTCTGGCTACAAAGACCCCCTCTACATGGAGAACTTGTTTTCATCAATAGCATCAGATCACTGTTATGCGGCAAAACTTTGGTAAGCCTATATTTTTCGATCTCACTCATACTTTGTCCACTCTGTCATTCTGAAATATCAGGGCTATAGCTCGAAGCTGTATTTGCCGGTCGGCCAAAGCTTTGGTTTACTCCATGACTATTGCGCCCATGGAATCTTAGCAAATGTACCAAATGTTTCGCTTGCATTAAACAATTGCCGATGCAATCTGTACTGGCTCCCGGTCGAAGATATATGTACATTCAAAATCATACTTACGTTATGAGACTCCTGGGAGCTAAAATGAATTTAGAAGTCTGATCGGAACAGATCTAACAGGGTGCGACTCGATAGTTTAAGCAGCTCTGTACGAAATCCCTTCTCAGCCAGGCTGCCGAAAATTGCTCTCAGCAACCCATTGGCACACGCTGAACCCATATTCTCGCACACAGTGGGAGTTCATATTATCCCATCGTACACTGAGATGCCTTCTAGAATATTCTTTCTAAAGAATAAGCCAATACGCAATGTTCCATAATGCACAGGTCAAGAGCCATAAATTGTATGTCTATCTTTAAGTCGCGTCCCGTTACATCTGTTCACAAGAGACTATAAATTCTCCCTAGCTCCTATGACATGATGCGAAAGGGTAGAAACAATCAGGGGCAATGAGAAAGCGAGAGAGCGAAAGGAAGACAGAGCTAACAAGACAATGAGATTTCAGGAAAGAATTAGGAAGACCCGTAACGGTTGTACTATTGTGATCGATGTTTCATTCAGAAGTACATTATGTGCCTAGATTGAGTCGGTTTATTTACTTGTGACGCACAATAATCTCTGATATAATATTACAGCTCTGTGTGTTCATCGGAAGATAAACGCTTTGGAATGTTCCATGCCTGACAAGGTTCTAGGACAATTCGTCGCAGGACAATTCGGCGCGGACAATTCGGCGCGGACAATTCGGCGCGGTCAATTCGGCGCAGGACAATTCGGCGCGGTCAATTCGGCGCGGTCAATTCGGCGCGGTCAATTCGGCGCAGGACAATTCGGCGCGGACAATTCGGCGCGGTCAATTCGGCGCAGGACAATTCGGCGCGGACAAATCGGCGCGGACATTTCGGCGCGGACAATTCGGCGCAGGACAATTCGGCGCGGTTAATCAAAATATAAAATGCTAACTGCTTCATGAAGCCACCAGAGAAAAAAACACTAATATTAAACGTGAATTATAATAGTAGATTATCAAGATCATCAAGTTTATCGAGTTTTAATGGACACTCAAATATGAAATCCAAAAGTAACTAATCTAATACAACTAAATGTTAATACAAAAAACAGGTAGGATAATCCTGTTCGAAATTGTATGAATATAGACACTCTAATATATAAAATCCAAAAGGTACACTTAACTAATACAACTAAATGTTAATACAAAAATGTTAATACAAAAATCAGTTTGGATAAGCCTGTCCGAAATTGTATGAATAGAGACACTCTTATATGAAATTAAAAAGGTACACTTAACTAAATCGTTACAATGGGTTAAGTTCTTAATCCATTTAATTTATGTTGTGACTGCATCCCCGTAAGTATTCGATGGATGTTCGATTTTCGTAATCAAGCACAACAGCGCGCAATCGACGATCCAGATCTCGATATTTCTTCTTCTTCAGTGGGGGTTCTTCACTTGCAACCATCCGCTCAACGTTCAATTTGTTGATGCTTTGTTCTTTCTGCAGTTTGACAACTAACCTAGGCAAAGTGGGATGTGCAATTTGGACTGAACGTGCAAACGCATTGTGCCATCCTTCTACTGCATTGTTAGTACGAGGAGTGTCATCGCGGACAGCTTGGTAGCAGTCCCAGATATCTGATGGAAAACGAGCAACACATCCACGTCGTCTTCCTCGTCTTCCTAGGAATGTATCTTCGAAGTAGTTCAGAAGATGGTCAACGTCTGGGAATGATTCGAGCGCTATCAGTTTTTCATAGACGCGAACTTTATCGTCTTTTGGAACGTTTGCCAGAGCGACCAGCATTCGGATGTGCATGGCATATTCTGGTTCGTTGTTGTACCTGGTTGCATATCCAAACTCCTGAACTTTGCGCCATATGCACTGTCCGAAGTGAAAATGACAGCCATGAATTCGTGGACTAAAGACAGTGGTAAATGCATTGATTGCAGCCTGTTCGAAGTCGGTGATGACGGTTTGTGGCTGCAATCTTGGTTCAATCTCTAACAACTTTTTTAAGACCGCCGCGTATGTCGCTTCCAATTTATTCGGGAGTAGCGCGAAGACGCAAGGAATATGGATTCCATCACGAGCTCCGTGAATGGTATACAGTTGAGTATAGCTAGCTGGACTGACCTTGAAAGTTCCATCGGCGAACCATACTCTGCATCCGCTAAGGAATTGGAGATCTTCATCTGAAGCGAATAGTAGAAAATCGGTATCATGTCGTAGGAAAGGAAGACCGTTCGACGTATTTCTAAGCTCGGCTGGAAGGTTATCGTCAACAAGAGGTGGAAGTTGACGATATCTTCTGATGTTGCGTTTCGTTGATTCTGTTTTCGGAACCGATGCTTGAGCAATTTGACTCAATACTTCAGACGTCGACTGGACGATCGTTCTTGCTGATTCTTCAGTATCTTGCGCACGTCGTTTGATGGTTGACTGCACTCGAGCCTTTTCAAGTTGACCAGTAGATGCTGCGTGAGAATGTTCAGATGGCAGTTTTAACATGACTCCATCGGCGGTATGGCAACGACCTTTGCAGGATCGATCACAGCATCTCCATATCTCCTTCTCTTCAGTTTTTCTCTCCATGTGATAAAGATAACCTTCGTACGACAGCATTCTTTTATTTTTTTCTGATTCCAAAAATTCTAAAGCCATGTCTACGAGCTGCGAAGTTATTTAAATCTCAGAAACTACAGTTATAGGCAGAAAAACGGATAGAACTGTAGAAAATAACCCATAGGCAAGGTCTTATATAGTCTTCGTTTGAAGCAGTGGGTATGCATATTAATTAGATCACCTGTTTCAATTAATCGACGACATCTAATCAAGCTACATTGATTAATTTTATTAATTTTATTAATTAGATCACGTGTTTGAATTACTCCAACTTCAAATGTGCGCTATACCGCCACTTAATCGACGACATCCACTCAAGCTACATTGATTAATTTTATTAATTTTATTAATTAGATCACGTGTTGGAAATACTCCAACTTCAGATGTGCGCTACACCCCCAAATTAATTTTCCGCGATAATATTTGATATTACATAAATTTCCCGCGACGAATTGTCCGGCTCCGAATTGTCCGGTCACCGCCTGACAGGCCCCTTGCCGCATTCCAAAGCCTGACAGGCCCTTCACCGACGTTCCTAAAGCCGGCCGCTGCCGACCTTAGACAGGTCGACCAGATAGACATACAGACGCATTCATAGACAGACGAACAGCGGTTAGTAAGTCCCGTCCCTCCCTCCGTCCCTCCCTCCGTCCCTCCCTCCGTCCCTCCCTCCGTCCGTCCCTCCCTCCGTCCGTCCGTCCGTCCCTCCCTCCCTCCGTCCCTCCCTCCCTCCCTCCCTCCCTCCCTCCCTCCCTCCCTCCCTCCCTCCCTCCCTCCCTCCCTCGCTCCCTCTAACCAATGCATCCAAATATGAACATATAACCTCTGCACTTAAAACTTTGCATTGGCTTCCTGTTCATGTACGGTAAGTAGTTTCAAGTTGGGGTTCATAGTTTATAAAACTGTGAACTCTGGTCAGCCACAATATCTAAAATCTTGCGCCACCAGTCGATGCTTTGTCACTAAATAGGCTATATACACGAATCTGTAGAAATAAGAACATTGTTGACAACAAACCATTTTCATGCCATTTGTCGCGAAGAGTTTCCAGCACATGAGTTTGGTCAGACAAGATTTGACGAATGTCTTGAATTTCTGACTTCATCTCCTGTATTATCGCCCGTCTTTCGTTGCAAACATCAGCCTTCTGTTGAGCGCCAATCAGCTGACGAATAGATTCAATCTCGTACCTTATATCTTCGAAGAATTCGTCCTGCCACTCAACTTCATTTATGCATGAGGTGGTCTTTTGGCAATAGATAAGGGCTGCATAGTTCAGCAAAAGTACAAGTTTGACGTCCATCTTCTTCAGCAGTTTTCTGAAACTGACCTGACGGTAGACGCTCATCTGCAGCTCAGGAGCATTGTAGTGGAATAATTGGAAGGTCAGTGCGTTTCAGGATAACAAATTATGACTTAGTAGGAATTATAAATGACATCCCGATCCACTTAGATGTGGAAGTCATTTGTTATTACTCAGATATTTACATGACGTTGATTTATGAATCTCCTGAAAAGCGATGTTAGCTAGGAAATGCCAAGTGAGATAAAGACACTGAAGAGCCACATCTAGCTAGAGCAAACACTTCCAAAGAGATAATTATGTGAAAAGTGCCCAGACTCTATAGCTTATTTGAAAGGGTAGGAAATACAGTTGGTCAACTTTTGACGAAGGCGAAGCCTCGTATGTATACCTAACTTTTAATCGTCTAAAGCTGAATTCGACAAAACCGAATTTGTTTCTGCATACGTTTCTTGTAGATGCCTTTCCAACGATTTCACAGTTGGAAATTATTTGCCTGAAATTTAGGACATTCATGAAGTTTTACTCATTTGATGTTCACGTGCTGAAGATTGACATAAAGTACATGTGACTGGAGTTTCACAACACAATGCAGGCTTATATATCCTACATATTATAAGTTGTGTGTGGGGTTTGCTCGTTTGTTTTTTGTATTTGTATTTGTATTTAGTTTTTTGTATTTAATTTTTTTGTATTTGTATTTGAATTTAGTTTGCTGTATTTGTATTTAGTTTTTGTATTTGTATTTAATTTTTTGTATTTGTATTTAGTTTTTTGTATTTGTATTTAGTTTTTTTAAATTTATATTTGTATTTGGTTTTTGTATTTGTATTTAGTTTTTTGTATTTGTATTTAGTTTTTTGTATTTGTATTTAGTTTTTGTATTTGTGTTTGTATTTAGTTTGTTTGTAACAAACCTGCTGAGCCTCTGGCGTGGCTTAAAATTCCGTAAGCCCGTAGTTTTCACTGTTTGTTTTGACTTGATGTTTATTTTGTTGTTTATTTTGTTGTTTATTTTGTTGTTTATTTTGTTGTTTATTTTGTTATGTGTTGTCTTGTTATTTATTTGTTTGTTATATTTTGTTATATTTTGACAGCAATCCGGTTAGTACAGTTCGGTAGAGAAGTGAGGGATAGGGAGAAACAGGGAGGAACAGAGGATTTTCCCCAGAAGGCACATGTTTTGCCAAACTAGAGCGCAGATGTTCTATGCATGATACGTTACTTTGCAACATTCTAAAGAGGAATTTCATTCGAATAACTTCTAAACCTTTTTACAGTGTTCTGCAACGAAACGAAGATGATGAAGATATATGCCTTCAGCCAACCGAGATGTGAATGGCTCGTTGCTGCGACTTCATTTTCTCAGTATCGGCATATATGGAAGTTGCTTCAACCAAACAATGGGACAATTTTATTCGACCTGTTTAGCCTAAAGATACAATATGATGTGCAAACGAAAACAAATACTATTCTGTCGTGATTAATTCTTGAACTAGATGACTTTTGAGATTGATTCAGGAGTGGGATAATCCTTAACTCGTAGAGCTAGGCCTAAGACATTTTAAGCAAAGGCTCAAGCCCTGGTTAAAGAGAGAATGTTTAAAATGGTTTATGTATGTTGTTTCGTTGTTTTCATTGAGCATGAGTAGGCCTACAAACCAAAAACGTTAAGTTTTTGGTTCATTTTGTGTACCTGGTTAAAAATTGAATGAAAGCTAGGCCTACTAAAAAAGAGCGATCATTGGAGATTCACCATGCGTCCAACCTCGTCATCCGAAGGAACAGCAGAAGAGTCTATAATGAGCAATTCTACACTTACACCAGGCTTCACGGGAGTAGTTAAATGGCATCTTATAGCTTCCAGGGCGGTTGGCGTGGACAAGACTTGCCTTAGTTTTTAACACAGTCTATAGCTGAATTGCCCAAATTAAACATTATTAAGTATACAGCTGCAGGATATGTTCATGTCAACGTCTCTGGCAGTCGTTAGATGTTCGCATAGACACAAACGCTGCAGAGACCATCATAACAGCATACGAAAAACTTCACGATTGATGCCTGAGCGATCGCAAGATGGCGCCAAAATACTTTAAATCGAAAGTTATGGAACTTTAGAGAAGGGGCATAATAATACGGTAAAAGGAACTTCGACATGGTTCTGTTTTATATGAAGCACATATCCAGAGCTGCCTACATTACATCCACCAACCTCCTCGGCAGAAGACAGAATGAAAAGGTTTTGCATAAATGCTCTGAATTTATAATTTTGTGCATGGAAGAATAAATGACTGAATGACTCACTGGATGATTGAATGAATGAATGAATGAATGAATGAATGGATGGCTGGCTGATTGAATGAGTGAATTGATTGTATGTGTAATTACGACAATAATTTATATAGCATCGTCAGTATCAAGCTACTTCTAGTGTACTTTACACTGTCAAGTGTTATCGCAATTGCTAAGAGAGACAAGTAAGTACATTTAAAATTTTTTTAAAACGAAGGTTTTTGACCGCCTGAATAGCTGCAAGAAGACACACTCTCGGCACGAGGACCAACGACCCGAATGGGCAAACACCCATTTTAGTCTTAGTTGCTGGCACAAATACACCGGTGAACTTTGGATGGATGGATGGACGGATGGATGGATGGATGGATGGGTGGGTGGGTGGGTGGGTGGGTGGGTGGGGGCGAATGGGTGGGTGGATGGATGAATGGATGGATGGATGGATGGATGGATGGATGGATGGATGGATGGATGGATGGATGGATGGATGGATGGATGGATGGATATTGGATGGATGGATGGATGGAACGATGGATGGATGGATGGATGGAACGATGGATCGATGGATCGATGGATATTTGCACCACGGTATAGTAGTTAGTAGACACAGTGCATTCGTATTATCATTTTCTGTAATTATATTGCGCCAACGTTTATTCGCCTATCATCAATGGACCGTCTTAGTAAGACTCTAAACTCAATACTTTCCGCGTTACAAGGCTAAGTGACTCAATTGGCGACCATTGTGCCATACTCTGGACTCAGGAGTAGGAATGTCTGCCAGTCTGTCTGTCTGTCTGGCTGTCTGTCTGTCTGTCTCTCTCGTGATTTCTCTGGCTATAATTCTGCAATTTGAAAAATTGCTTTTTGTTTGTGTCAACTTTTATGACAATTAGTTGCTAAGATGATTTTAGGGGAGGATCAGACTTCTAAGTGTTTCTTCCATGAGATCTAAGCATTCACGTCTTAATCGCCGTTACCAATAGTAAATTTCTACATATTGGTTTAAAAAGTCAGCTCTTAGACTCCAAAGAGAAATCCCTCCACCAAAGGCCCCTCGCAGAACTGTTCCTACTCCCTGGAATTTCTAAATACGCCACTGAATCGCTGAATATTATCAAGTCTGGAAAGCGATGATTGATTGTTAAGTGTCTGAATTATGATCATCCACAAGGCATTGTCTGGCAGGCATATGATACTGACACTTGATGCCTCAGGTGTCAGTGTCTCGTGCCAATTACAATTGCCAGCGTGTCACGCATAGAAGACCATATTCATGACATCCGATGGTTGTCATTGGACTGAAGTTATCACTGGAGATTTCAATCGCCAGTGCATTCTTAAACGGTCTCTCTCTGCTCATCTCATTAAATCTCTATTCAGCGTTACAGATCGGCGGGACCGTTTTCCCCGGGTACCTCAGGCAATGTTACGCAAGCTCCATCATTGTTAATTAGCGCCAAATGTGTTGTGTGTACCTAAGTAATAGTGGTGTGCGATCATGTGCCACAAGTAAACAGAGATATGGCTATGCGCAATGCACTTCATGCGATTGCTGCCGAGTGTTTGACTGATGTTAGGCATAATAGAGCTGCTGCTTCTGTTAATGATTATGATGACGATGACGATCATAACGATGATCATGATGATCATGACCTTAAGGCTGGACAAGATAATGATGAAGTAGGAAAAGAGTTTTAAAAAATCACGAAAAGAATCAGGAGAAAAATCAAACGATGATTAAGAATCAGAAAACGAATTTAAATTAGATTCAGAAGAATCAAAATCAGGAGAAGAAATAGAATCGCAAGAAAAATCAGAAAAATCAAGACTTAGATCATAACCAGAATCAAAAGAAGAAGAAGAATCTGGAGAAAAAGAAAAATAACAAGAACAAGAAAAAAGTGTTGATGCTGATGATGACGATAAATGATGATGAACGATGATGTTGCTTGAATGGTGATTCCGATGATTATCGCGACATATTATCATGACGTTGGTGTCAAATTGCATGCTATCGTCTGATCTTGTAATGTTACAATGAGTCAGAATTTTTTATTTCAGGGAAGATACATTATTTTCCATTAGAACAATTGTTCCGAAAAGCAAAGCCGTCATCTGGCTATAATATAGGGAATTTTCGAAAGTGTTCCTTACAGAGTTATTGCTGCATAATATGTACACACTATTGGAATCTTCAAATTGCGCCAAATAAATGTCTTGAGTATTGGTCGATGTAGGTGTAGGTGGTGTACTGGAGACGCGATGTTGAAGCTGCTGATGTGCCTATTTGAGGTTGCAACTGACCAAATGCCCTCGGGCGTTTAGGCGCATACGTACGGAACGTTGTCTTATCTGATATTAGGAACAACAACTCGACAACTGTAGGCCTATCTCCAAAGAGTTTTGTCGCTTCAAGCTACCCATGTCAGTCCTCGACTAAGACATAGTTCCCCCTCATGCCTTCCATATATGAATGTAGGTACTGATTAAATAGTTGCTTTAATGATTATGATTGTGATATACCTTGACAGTTAACTATGGCGCCTTTAAGGGAAGCCTTGCAAAAGCGTTGCCCGCTCCAATCTATACGATGTTAAAGTCATTCAGAGAAAGTCAATCAATAAGCAAATGATGAGAAAGTATACTGATGATTACAACTAGGGCCTACTATAGTGGTGATGATGAAAACGATGACGACGATTGACAAGTGAGTCGTTGCTGTCTTAAGAGTGAAAGGCATCGGATTTAGAAAGGGTTGAAAGACGGTGTAAATGTATACAGATTCTACTTTGTATGATATCGCCAAAACTACTGACGCTTCGACGATCCGCTCCAAGTCTATGAAATTGAGGATGACCTGTATAGTGTATACCTGTCGCAATAGTTGTGTTGCATTCAGTCTTACCTGGCGCATGTTCTATGCAAACTTTTACCTACCAATCCTCTGGGTAACGGACTAACCTTTCCCTCTTTCAGTCTCCGCAGACCTTTTAGCTCTTTCGAAAGAAAAAGGCAACAAAGCGACAAGAAAACTTTCTAAATTTAACCTTTTGGGCTAAAAATGGGAAGGGCTAAAGCATCTCTGCGCCGCACTATTTTCAAGTGGTACCACGTATTCCTCTGGCCACTGTCCCGACGACTTTGATGATCCTCATTATGACGGTTATGATGATGTCGACAGCGACTACAATTATGTTAATATCAGAAATAGTAATGATATCACCAAGAGTCTGTTCTTCGGGCATCGTTACATCGGAACACAGCCTGAAAAGTTAGGATCAGAGTAATGACCTTCAATCAGAATAAAGACCAAAACAGGAATCTGTATATATTACTACATCTACTTAGAAAGTAGTAAATAGGCTTTTTCAAAGTCATTTGAAGCTATTCACTCTAACCCATAAGTTTTAACCCATAACGCTTTAATTTTCACTCACTTATCTGAACACTTGACCGAAATTAAGTCTAGTTTTCTGTATGCTATCATTTTTTTTCAGTTTCCTATGCATCTATTTGTATAACCTGTATTTTAACCACAGTGCGTTTGCAGATGGTATAATAAAGAAAATACCTACTCACTTACTTCTAAGAGACCTCAACATCCGCCTCCAAAGTTTTCTGTTCGTTATATCTCTATCGATACGACACAGTAAAAACAGTAGGGCCTACATTATCTACTCACCGATTGTAGGGTTTTTGCTTACAGTAAGTCCTGTTTAGACGTTCCGAAATTCGGCCCCAGCAGTAAACGAAAAAGAGAGAGAAAACAGTTGAATATTTGAGCAGAAAAACTCTACTTCTCGAGAGGCAATTATTCGTTCATATAATTATATTTGCACAACAGAGCTGTCCTAGACCACACTGCAGGATGAATATTTCTCAAAGACTGAGCGTTGAGTGCTTCTTGGCAAAACTACTCGTTTAAATCTACGTGTTTACTTGCACGACACCTGCCGTTCTTAAGAAATGCGAACGAATTACCTTGAAACCCTTGAAACTGGTTCTCCTGGGGCCGAGCCGTGTCAGCCACCTGCCGGAGCGTTTTTATCTGTGGCTCGAAGTCCGCACGTAATGTCACTTGCAAACAGAAATTAGACCTACATCCAATTCCACTCTCGGACATTATGTCAGCCTCTGTAGTATGTAATAATGACTTTTGTATTATTATTATCGATGGATTTAATTGCTCATTTCAATTCTCTTTCGTGGCCACAGCGCCTGTAATCCGCTGGATTGCTATTTTGTGACGTTTTCTGTACTCTCCGACTCTTCGATCGTATTAGCATGAAAATGACACGTTATAAAATCATATTAAAATTCAGTTTAAAGTAATAAATAATTCTTAATACGACTATTAACGCGTACTTTAGCTCATAACTAATTGAATTTAAACAACTTAACAGTTTAAGAATGAGTTCAACGGAAATACAACTCAATTAATATATATTGAACAACAAATATGAAGCACAAATACTTTCCTGACTTTCCTCACCACTGGTAATCGGCGCCAGATTCTTATGTAAAATTGGACGCATGTTGAGCTATTAAAACGTTAAATTGTCGAAATACGTATTTAATACGTAAAGTTTCATATAAAATTTAGGGCAAATGTTTTGTACTCAACTGAAATTTACAATCAAATTCTGCAATAGCCTACTTCTAATTGACCACTCGTTTCTGTGTTAAAAAGGTTTTGTGAAAATCGGACAAAACTTTCCGATAAAAGAAAGCAGTTTGTATTTTGAAATACTTGCCCTAAGGACAAACTTCTCATAAATTCTAAACGAAGGACTACTCTGTAAGAAAGGCAAAACTACTTCATCAAATCCCTTAAAATATGTCGTGTCCTATAAACCTATAATTATAACCAAATAATTATGTTCGTTGACAATAGGTTGCTCTAGAGCGCGAAGTGCCATGCACCTTCCTGTTGAAATTCTGTTTGCGATTCTCGTGGGCATCAAGCCTAAACTTATGGCCTCGACATAAATACCGGCTTTCACCTTTCACAAGAGAGCGAAATATATGCATAGGGGCCTATATTATATGGATAATTTAGATGGATCCGGTTTCCAGCCTACATCAGTAAATACACACATATGCTTTATATTTAGATCGATATACCCACAAACTTGATTTAAGACGGGAAGAATCCGGTCCTTAACGTTTCTCTATTATAAAAAGCGTCCGACTGACTTTCTGGATATCTCCTGTCTTCAAAGTGTTCTGTGCTTCCCTTATTCGGCGGTGACTGCGAATTTTAATAGTGTTACGATCGGGATATGAATAGGTACCGGTACCGAAGATGTAAGCATTATCTGACTTTATTAAACTTTTTATATAAAAATTGTGCGAATGGAACATAAAATAACTGAAGTGATATATGTGCAAATCTTATGTTGAAAAATTTATAAGTTCGGGATATATCCGGATTGCTTAACTATAATATAGATAGGCCTATATCGCGAAAATCTAGTAGTTCTTGCTATTCGGTTTCGGAATAGCTTATCTAAAAAATAAATAGAGATCAATCAGTACGAGAGACTCGGTGGAGGAAGTTCCATTGGATTAATTTATATCACTTGTGGGAGAGAGAGATGCACTTGGAAAATCCTTTGTTTCTACTACTATGTTGAGTCCATCACCCAAGACCGAAGTTCAACGATGAGTTGTATAAAGTTGTTATTTTTCGTATTTTTTAATTCTTTTAAAATGATTACCGGTAATTCATTTATTTCATTTATTTACTCTTATTAAATGAACTAATTAGTTCATCGACTCTTCAATTAATAAAAATAATAAAAAAAATAACGTGGATTCCAGTGTATATATATGTTCCGATCGGGACGTTCTGTCGGGAGATCATGTGACTCTATAAACGCCTTAAATAGCAGTCATTCTACTTGTTCAAAGCTCTCAGTCTAAGCTCGAGTATTATATTGATGACTTAACAGGGAGGTTCAAAGAAAGAGCAAGTGTCTTTGACAGCTCAAGTGACTATGCATAAATATGAGGATCGTCTGAGTGTGTGACAAAGTTGACTCAGAAGTTGTCCAAGTATTTCTGACTTGGCGCCATGAAGTACAGACTCTCACCAGTCGCGTGTCAGCAGCTTGTTCATGCTTCCCACCCTTTGACACCATCTCCGGTATTATCGCACCTGCGTAAACCGTGCTACAAGATTAACTGTTTTTCATGTGATAATACAGAACGCAGACGATGGCAGATCGGTGATGCATTTTGTTTTAATCTCTTCGTCCAACTGGGAGTCGAATTTCGCTCTTCTGTCTTGTTTCTGTCATAGAACCCATAGCGGAAATTTGCAATTTTTTAGATGGATAGTTTTCTATTTAATTGCGCTATATAACGTGCCTTATTTACATATTGCAAAGACTTCTGGTTGCTAATTGATGAAATGTTTGTTCTTAAATAACTCTAAAATCGTTGAGGTTATAGCGTAGCCTTGGCGAGGTAATAATATATAGACGCTGAATTTGCCTGAGTGTCCAGACACACTTAATTGGTGAAGTGTCTCTTCATGAAGCGAATACATCCTTTAACCCTCCGAACTTCGTCCGACTCTGAAGACTAATAATACTTTTATAGAGGCGCTTATTAGATCATAGATGAGTAATTAAAACCAGAACAGCCCCCTAACCGACCTTGAGATAACCAATGTGTAGGCCTATACAGTTTTAGCAACATCACTTTTCGTAGACTTGGCATATGGGGCGGGTGACCAGCCCTATCCCTAGCCGTCTGATCCTCCCACTAGGCCAGAGTGTAGAATTAGTGTAGGCCAGAGTGTAGAATTAGTGTAGGCCAGAGTGTAGAATTAGTGTAGGCCAGAGTGTAGAATTAGTGTAGGCCAGAGCAGTGGCTTCTATCCCCCCCTAAACAACCGGGCTCAATCCCTCTTTCCGCCCCTTCTTTCACAGAACCCCCTGTAAGCTCTATGCGATTCTCCCTTACTGTAAAGCCCTTCCATACTTCGCCTTTCCTTCCTCCCCTATCCCTCCCCACCCCATCCCTCACCCCTTATCTCCTCCCCTCTCCCTTTACCACTCCTGTACCATTCCTGCCTTTCCCTTCCCTCCCCTTGAAGCGGAGAGGTTCGGGGTCCTCCCCGAAATTTTTTTGGGATTTCTACATTGCCGTATATAGGTGAGTTTTAGCGCATTTTTGGAGAAAGAAAACTGGTTTTGGAAAACTATACATTTTAGTTCAACTGAACTGTTGAATTAATTTCTGTAGGGCTCCCAGTGCACTTTAAAAATGTTATGGGACAGACTGCAATATATATGGGACAAAATTTCCAAAATATGGGACGCGTGTTAAAATACTGTGCAATATGGGACACTGCTTATCAAATATATGGGGATTTTAAAGACTGCATTATGAATGGTGTAAATGCAGTGGCAACAGGCTCCATCCCTGCCTATTGCAGTGTTACCCAGACGACAATAATTTATTTTGGTGGAATATTTCAAGAACTGATAATTCCATTTTCACTGCACTACACGACAATAATTGTAGCATTGATCAACTAGTAATTTTTAATCAACAGGATTTTGAACGCTTTTTTCAATTTTAAAGCTTTTTTGCATCCTACATCAGCAGAAAAATAGCGGAACACAATGCATGGTCAATAGCTAAAAAGAAAAAAGTAATAATGATACACTATAACACTGCTTAGACACTGTAAACTAAGCATAGGCATAATTTGTGGGAGGTACGAGGGGTACTCGTACCCCACTTTTTGGCCTGGGGGAGGCCGTACCCCACTATTTAAATAATGCCAAGCAATATTTTATTATTACTGCAATGAAAGGATGGCTTGTTTTTACTGACACAAAAATTAATGAGAATACTGGCAGGGTAATATGTCCGAAATGGTCTCCATGCGAAAAGCGAAAGTGGAGAGAAATAATTGGTACTCCAACTTTTTAGACCAAAGTTATGCCCCTGAACCTAAGCAAATATTGAATGGCCCTTAATACTGATACAAATAATAACGACAAGCTATAATACTGCTTAGACACTGTAACGTAAGCAAATATTTCATGGCCCATAATAGTAATACATCAAAATACGAAGTTGAAAAATGCCGTTCGAAGGCCTTCGCAACATAGCCAATAATGGCCAATAGCAATGTTTAATCTAAAATGTTCAATCCTTGGATTTTGCAGGATAAAGCATTTTGCTGGCCAGTCAGTGGAACAGAAACATCCATTTCACTAGGGGGGACGTTCCCTCTGGCACAAATTGGAAGCAGTCTGATTCCTTCCCCCCCCTGTGCCTGTGAGCAAAGACTCTGTAAGACTGTAACTTGTAGGGAATGTGGTAAAAAATTGAAAAGAAATACTTTCCCCCCTGTTTTTCACTGGGCTCAACTTGCGCCCACCCTAAATAGGGATAGAAGCCCCTGGGCCAGAGTGTAGAATTAGTGTAGGCCTGCTCAGTATATCCGAGTTCACTTACGGTTGCGATTAGAGTGAACTGTCGAAACAGATTTCTGCGGGGTTTGAATCCCGATCTTGCAAGTGACAGTCTAGCAGGCTATCGCGCAGAAAGCTATAGCTAGGAGAGCTATCACGTTAATTAATTATTTTGATGTAATGAAACATAGTGAAAAATTACCTTACTTTACATCGACATACAGACATGCACTTACTAAGAAGAAGATGAAGAACTGCCCCTTAAGTTAACTCTGAGAGGTAGCCATGTGTATATGTACGAAGTGTTAGCGACTTCATTTTCTTAGCCTCAGCTAATAAGGGCGTTGTCTTCTTCGCTTCCTGATCGCCACTCCGACAGTTTATGGTCAGGATACCTGAGTTGGTCAGGGGTGCAGATGAAGCAGAAACCTCGAAACAAATTTCTGCTCTGGCAGGGATTTGAACCCGAGCTCTCAGTTGACAGTCACTCCAACACCCTAACCACTAGACTATGGCGTACCCAGACAGACGTTTGTGAAGTGCTTTTATAACTGAGTCTGATTCCCTTTGTGTTACGATGAAACTTCTCCAACGGATAATAATACGCCTAATCAATGTTGATGGCGGACCATCGACCACTGGATGCCTTGAAAAATTGATATTGTACCAGAATGCGGTGTGTCATCCTGATTCTAACAAACGAATATATTATATATTGTGTATTTTATAACGGCTCTTTCATGGGCGTCCGCACGAATTTTTTATGGGCAAAAATATTTTAAGGGGTGCAAACAGACGTTTTGGCATATAAAACAAATTTGCATAGAAAAAAATTATAACTGATTGATAATCAAGGACTTTACTTAAATAATAAAGTGTTTTTCGCATTGAAAATCGTGTTGGGATTTTTATAATCATCATAATAATGAAACATTTTATTTTTTTGAAATATTTGCAAAATCCAGAGGGCAAATGCCACCTTATCCTCCTATCGACGCCCATGGGCGCTTTAGAAGTCATTAGATTAGATTAGACTCCACATTCAGCGTGCCTGCAATCAAGACAAGCTGTGCAGACAAATGTAAGCCAAGATTTCCATCCTTAAAGTTCTCGCAAAACAAGACAGTGAACCTCCTCGCAACTCAAAATAGTCTATCTGTACAATCTAGGCTTCAGTTTGCTGGGAGAATTCGGATTTTGGACCATGAACAGAAACAGTCTCTATAGGGCGATTAGTCACAACAGATGAGATTGGAATAAACCGATCCACAAACAAATGGTCAGCTGAATTTGAGACCGCAAAATACCAGTGCATTCAACTCTGTGGAGAAAGCAAGTTCAGCGGAGGCTGTAAGCTAGAATAGACTAAAGTGGATATATTATATTGGAACTAGAAAAGGCAAGAATGAGACGACTTAGGTGCGAGATATATAAACCAACGATTCACTATATATAGATGGCAGTAAACTATGAGTAATCGCCTGAAATAAGAGATTCGTAAAAATCTTTGTCTATTTCAACTAACGTTCACTGAGAGACGTGCACCGCGATGCTATGGATATAGGCTATTAAATATCTGTTATAGAAGTCAAAATCTACAGTGTAGTTTTGGATATCGATGGATAATGATGGATTGTACAATGGATCTCTTGACTTTGTTGAAGATCACGGGCAATCTACTGACCCAAGTCTGCTTCGTACAAGGTAGGTGGAGTTAGCTCTGTTTAGATTAATCTGAGAGGGTTTCCAGTTGGAAATATTCAACCAGACAGAATTAAGAAAACGAAAAATGACAGAAAAAGAAAAATAACCAGATTGAATGAAAGAGGAACGAACATGATTGTATACGCAGGTAACCAGTTGGAAGACGGAATTACAGATGGACAGACAGATAAACCAGTGTGGGAACTGTAGAAAAAGACTGACGTGGGTTGAACATTTTGTCCGTATTTTGCAAACTTATGTCAACGAAATTTGAAAGCAGCTAATTTCAACGCTAACAGTTTTGAAAGTCAGACTGCAATCAAAATTAATTTCTTTGTTGAGAAATTTCAAAAATTCATATATGATACAGCATGGAAATTTCTTTTCTTTGTCAGAGAGTCAGAGTCAAATAATGTTAAATCACACTAGCACAACTGATGGGGTTGGAAACAACTCCCATGAGGTGTGCAGTGAAGACTTAACTGTGGGGGTCCCAAAAAGACTAGGGGTTGAACCCCAACTCCCGACAATTGCCACCCTGAGATAAACAGACACGCAGAGAGACGGATCTGTAGACATACGGACGGTTAACATCATTTCTAAGCACAATGTAAAAGAAAGAACATCTAGGTTTCCATTGAAAAAGATTTCTATCGTATGAAATAAAATTTCAATGTAAATATTCATCAGCCTTTGATTTTGATCAAGACCCAATTCTTCATGGTCGTTTCAATGAAGCGATATTTAAAATTTTACTTTATTCCCGTTCTGATAAGAAATGTCGTGATGAGAAAGATGATGATGATGATGATGATGATTATGATGATGACGATGATGATCGTGGTGACGATGACGACGACAATGATTATGATGATGACTATGACGACGATGATGATGACGACGATGATGGTGGTGATAATGATGATGATGATGATGATGATGATGATGATGATGATGATGATGATGATGATGATGAAGATGATGATAATGATGATGATGATGATGATGATGATGATGATGATGATGATGATGATGATGATGATGATGATGATGATGATGATGATGATGATGATGATGATGATGATGATGATGATGATGATGATGATGATGATGATGATGATAATGATGATGATAATGATGATGATAATGATGACAATGATGACGGTGCTGGTGATGATCATATGACAATGACAATTGTGACAGCATTATAGTGATTTAATAATTACTTAATGACGAAGGTGACTCTTGACGATATAACGCAGCTTTTGGCAATGATAACAACAACGACGAGGTATGATTATTATCAGTTGGCTAAAATACTAACAATTATAACATAAAGAGTTTTGCAGTGAACGAAGATGATGATGGAATGATGGCAATGACGATGGGAGTGATGATGACAATTAAGAAGAAGACGATGATGAATTATGTTGACTTTGATGTACGTTGTGGAAACACTGGTGATAATGAAAATGATAAGAATAAGGTCTTGTCGACGACAGAGTTGAGGATGATGATGATGATGATGATGTCATTGAGGAACATGAAGAAGATAATTAAATTGAGAATATGGCAGTGGTGATTGTGAATATGATGAAAGCGATAACATGACGATATTGATGAATATGACAAAACGATGACGATTACGATGTGACATGATGATGAGGGTGATGATGTTGATGATGACCATGATGATGACGACGACGACGATGATGATGATGATGACGATAATTATGAGGATGATGGTGATGATGACGACGATGATGATGATAATGATGATGACGATGATGATGATGATAACAACGACAACATTCTTGTTTTATGTCGTTCCAATAATAAATGCTTTTGATGCGTGAAACTCTGGTCTTGGTTGTTTTGGTCGAACCGGACTGAGCCGGGGGCAAACAGGATCTCGGAGCCCCGACTGAAAAAGTTCAGCCACCCCACTGCTCGGGTTTTTATGTTCGATCCCTAGCTAAGCCCGAATCTGGCTGCAACTGGTCATTGGACGACAGCGTGCCAAAGGGGGCTGGCCAACCCCGACCGGATTCGCAAGGGTTAGGGCGCAGCTGGCCTATCCAAAACAAAACGCAGTCATCCGTGACTCGAGAGAATTCGCCCATAAAGGGAACAATGCATTGAACCAAATGGCAACAGTCGTCGTTGGCACATAGGCGATATTCGCAGCGTAGCTTAGACGAGTTGTTGGTTTCATGCAATTCAGTCAGCTTAGAAGCGGAGAAGGCGATACAGAAGCTACCCAAAAGACAAACAGGACGAGACTGGACGCGACAAAGAAAGGGAGTAAGACAACGAGGAGACAAACACGTAAGAAAGACAGGACGAAGATACAAGGAAGGAGAGAAGTGAAGAAAGATATAGTGGACAGAGACAGAGACATCCATATAGGAAGACAGTCAGAAGAAGAAACGGAGAGACGGAAGAGAGGAAGGAAGACAGAAATTAAGAAGAGACGTAATAAAGGAAGAAAAGAGGAAAATATAGAAAGAAGGAATATACGGGGAACAGGAAGAAAGGACAGAATGATGAGTTCTGGTCTCGACAGCTGGAAGCGACATGACTCAGGAGTGAAGTCATCGGACGATGATCTGGAAAACACGTTGACCGTTGGAGAGTTCGACGGAGCCTTGACCGGACTAGACCTGGCGGACAATGAGATCAACAACAACTCCATCAGCCACTGGATCAGGTCAGTCAAGCTCCTTGCTCTTTAATGGGTGCTAGCTAGTCAGGGGCGTAACTTTAGTCTAAAAAGTGGGGAGTACCAATTTCTTTTCCACTTTCGTTTTTCGTATGGAGACCATCTCTTGAAAGGCGAAATAATAAAATCTTGATTGGCATTGTTTAAAAACTGGGATGTACGGTACCCCCCCCCGTCCAAAAAGTGGGGAGTACAGGCAAAGATTAGACCACTGTGTCATTAAAGGGGTGGAAAAGGAGAGATAAGGCTATAGTGGTTTGTGGAAGGGGTGACCGAGGAAGTATAAGTAGCAGTTTCAGTTTAACGACACTGTGAGATAACAAAGATCATTAGCGTTGCCCTCCTCCTTTATCTGGGCTTGGGACTGCAGAGTACGAGCAGTGACTGAGTTGGGAAATATAAACGTTTGTTCAAACATTTTATATGATACCTCCATATGACTAATCGTCAGATGCCTGGTTTAAGAATCTCTCGACTGAAGCATAAATGCGTTCCTCCAGTCTAAAGACAGGACACGTTTTCTTCTACCTATTGCGAAGATGGTAACGTAAGTAAAGTAAAGTAAAGTAAAGTAATGTAAAGTTAAGTAAAGTAAAGTTAAGTAAAGTAAAGTAAAGTAAAGTAAAGTAAAGTTCCCATGTCTCAGCAGCGCATCGCAGAAGTTGCGTCATCTTTCAGACTGAATAGGCCTAAAACGCTACCAAACAAACATCTGTAACAACATCGATCGCTTACAACTCGTCTAAGGTCGTTTTACATGGAGTCCATTAAGCAAGCTCGAACCTGCTATAGTTGTAATTGTAATCGAGAATTTATAAAGTACCATAATATAATGTAATGTAATATAATATAATATAATATAATATAATATAATATAATATAATATAATATAATATAATATAATATAATATAATATAATATAATATAATATAATATAATATAATATAATATAATATAATATAATACAATATAATTAAATTTAATATAATTTCATATAATGTAATATATAATGCATGATATATAATTATAGTATTATATAATATGATATAATATGACATAACATAATATAATATAATATAATATAATATAATATAATATAATATAATATAATACAATATAATATAATATAATATAATATAATATAATATAATATAATATAATATAATTAAATATGATATAATGAAATATAATATAATTAAATATAATATAATATAATTAAATATAATATGATTAAATATAATATGATTAAATATACAACATAATATATTTATGTAGGTATCTTGGCTTTTATATAGCACATTTTGGAACCTGTCAAAAGCGCTGTGCCCCATTGTTGTCTAAGGGTTAAACAGATGCGTCTTAAGAAATGCCGAGAATGTCACTGTGGCCTAGTTAACATTACCTTACATAGCACGCGATGAATTGACATTACACAACAGAGAATAACATAACAATGCATTACCTTACCTCACATTACATGACATAGATAAAAACCTAGCATAACAATTTACAATCATTTCAGTGTAATTTGCATATATCTGGATTCACGTTGTGCAATTATAACAGTCGAGTGTCACTACATCTGTAGGGGTAGTATTAGTTTTCGATGGCTTTATTGGACTGCAAGTGCGCGCAACGCAATCCTAAGGCTGTGCTTAATTCGATCAATTATATATGTGTGTGTGTGTGTGTGTGTGTGTGTGTGTGTGTGTGTGTGTGTGTGTGTGTGTGTGTGTGTGTGTGTGTGTGTGTGTGTGTGTGTGTGTGTGTGTGTGTGTGTGTGTGTGTGTGTGTGTGTGTGTGTGTGTGTGTGTGTGTGTGTGTGTGTGTGTGTGTGTGTGTGTGTGTGTGTGTGTGTGTGTGTGTGTGTCATAGTTTCTATCATATAGATTTACATTCAGAGGCTTTAATAATTTACAATTGAAGGGGTATAAGCTCTTGGATACGAAAGTGGGGCCTTATTTAGGCCTAACCCTTATAAATCCTTACAAGCTGCAAGATTTCCGTCGGTCATAGTCCAGTACCTGGTGTGAGGACGCGTTTGGGGAATTTCTCGCTTCCACTTAGTCAGTGGGTCCCTAGACATGAAAAATCACTTAGGTGCTTTTCTGCCACAACGTCACGGATTACGCTATGGCAAAATCAAAAATGGCCGCCATCGGCCATATTGGAAAATTCATCTTCACATTGAAAGGTCACGGTCAAGGTCATTTTGTTACATCGACGATTTCGATGGTTTAATATCTCTGCTCAACTAATTAATTCAACTAATTATGACTTTGTTAGATTCGTTACTGATATTGTATTATGTCATTTTTCAATACATCAATTAAGTTGTCTTCACAAGACTGTTAACTAAGACTTCTTCAATGTGTGCAAGGAAGTTAGTCTGATAATGCTTTCGTCATTCGGGGTCATCTTCACCTTAAAAGTTCACGGTCAAGGTCATTTTGTGACATCGATGACACCATGAAGCAAACTTTTCACCATTCGATAAAGGTAAATTTTTATGTTTTTGCCAGAGGCGGATTAAGGCATGTTCAACATGTTCGGCCAAACAGTGGCCCACACTTGATGTAAAAAGTGTCACTCTAGGGACACCACACATGCAAGAGTGTGCGCAGACAGTTGAAGCAAACATTTATCGATTGTGCGGTGTTGGGACCTGTCGTGATAGAGTCGGTGTTGGCAGAGCTCAGACTTGGCCTAACACTCCTCAAATTCCCGGAACTCCTGATGCAACGCCTCCACTTGTCCAATCAGAGACTCAAACTGGTTTTTAGCCAGTGTAATTTGCAGTATCTGCAACTGTGCCAGCACAGGATATGCAGCTTTGTCCTTGTGGTTCCAGAATATCTCCCACTGCAGCGACCAGACCAGGTCCTCCGCAGTAAGCATACCTGCGAGAGCCCTGACGTAATGGCTGCCATTCAACACCGACTCTATCACGACAGGTCCGAATACCGCACAGTCGATCAATGCGTCATCTGGGCCAGAACCTCGGAGCAGTTTTCCCTGGCACCAGGGCAGAACACGGGTCCAATGGAAAGCGCCCATGCACTGAAACAAATCCTTGAACTGTTCCGTCTCGTCTAGGTAAAAATCACAGGCAATGGCGAACACGCCCTCATCGCACCGTACCGCAATTGATGCTTGACTCAGCTGTCTGCGCACACTCTTGCATGTGTGGGCCCCTCAGACTTGGCCTAACACTCCTCAAAGTGTGGGGCCTCTGTTTCTACTGCTAAATTTGGCCAAGTTTTAGTTATGTTAAAGTTAGTTAAATTAATTATTTGAATTAGATACATTACACCTGTCTCTATTGCTAAGTTACAATCGAAATCGTCGCTGTAACAAAATGACCTTGACCGTGACCTTTCAAGGTGAAGATGACCCCAAATGGCGCAAACAATATCAGAAATGTATTCCACATACCGAAATTAGTAACATTAAAGGTATTACTCGTACGTATACTCTAGAAAACAAAAAAGATGAATTTTCCAATATGGCCGACGGCGGTCATTTTGGATTTGGCCATAGCGTAATTCGTGGCGTTGTGGCAGAAAAGCACCTCAGTGATTTATTTTTCATATCTAGGGACCCACTGACTAAGTGGAAGTGAGAAATTCCCCCAACACCATTTTGCAAATGGGTCCTCATGCCAGGTACTGGACTACGATTTTGATGCGTATACACTTATGAAATGAGGAAAACTGTTCTTTGGTCACTTCGTTGAGTTTTAGCGTATACACGAATTCAATATTGCATTATTTATTGACAAAATGAGAGATGAATTATGGATTTTAAGTGCTATGTAAAACACGAAATAGGTTGGGCTCGAACAGACACGGTCCGCGTGTGGACCTACACAAGGCCTGCGCGGAACCTTTCGAATAGGTCTTATTCTCTTGACAACCCTCTTGACATGACGCAGCGTTCTATAAGCTGGAGCGCTGCGCTTAGCTTTTAAGTAGACAGTGTTCTAGAAATTTCGAGGTAATGAAAACACTTACGTTCTTCTTTGTTAAAGTGCTGGACTGCAATTGAGATATACTTCTTGTCCATGAAGTTAAATTTCCTTGTCGAGGTTTGGGTCTTTTGGCTTTCGTCCGACCCCCATCGAAGAATATATCCCCGCCGCTGTTAAGCTGTCTATTATAGACGAGACAAGTTGGCTTTAGCTTCTGGTCTTTGCGGTAGGAGATCAGGGAGATTAAGGACAGCTTGCAAAGAGGTCACAGCATGTGTGTAGTCAACACAGCAATCAAAAGCTAATTATTGCCCCTACGGCTGTTACACTCAGCACCACTTGAATCCAAGATATATGCAAATAACCCACTTTAAATTAATGCAATATGTGTATTATTTTGTATCATGTTACGCTCTGACATGCTATGTATCATGCTGTGTTATGTAAGGTAATGTAATGTCATGTTATGTTACGTAATTACATCGCCTATAATGTTTGAAAAATCAAGGAAACGATGCGCTTCTAACAGTGTGTGGTCTATCATGTGTGTCCGAGGGCCACACCTGCTGCTCAGTAGTTAGGTGCCTGACTGCTTGCCATGAAGTCAGTGGATCGAAACCTATAATATAGCTCGGATAGTAAACCTGCAGCTCATACCGAAATTTATTTATTTATTTATTTATTCCGGATATTTCTATAGCGCCTCTCGAAGTCAACTACTACTCAGAGGCGGTCCCGACTACAGCATTTGATACTGTACCGAAATTTTCACGCCGAAGCGCCACGAGCAATTGCGAGTGACGGACTTGCCCAAGGTCCGTACGCAGCGGTTGGAGTGGGATTCGAACCTGCAACCCTCCGGTCACAAGGCGCCGAACTTACCAATGAGCCACCACGCCCCACGCCGAAATCTTCAGATGCTGTCGCCTGACTTGAAACTAGGCTAGATGCACTTTGCGTTTGGCATTAATTTATTTACTGTATCCATTTATGAAATAGGCATAATATCTTTAGTGGACTGATCTATCTGTTAGTGAAATAAGCAAAATCTTCTATGGAATAACCTATGTGTTATGAAATAGGCATATAGTAGGGGCCTATACCTTTATGCATTTGTTTATGGAATAAGATGGCTTATCCATTCATAAAATTAACCTATCCGTAAAATAGACTTATCTACTTAAGAAATACTTCTATCTAAATGTTCGCGACGCTAAAACATACGGCGGATACCGAGGGAGGAAACGCAAAATGGATCATTGCGTTGATTTTCATTTTACGCCTCTGTACTGCGGCTCTGGTGTGTCTCTCTTGGAGTGGCGCTATATAAATTTGCTATTACCATTACCATACGCCGCACTACACTTTACTGGACTAACATTATCTAAACACTACACGACAATCCATTACATTGCACTTAACTGAACTGTATGCATTTTTATAGATTTCGTGTGTCATCGTAGCAAATTACATCATTTTACATATAGATACCCATTATATTGACTTGTTTGTAATTCTTATTCTTGGTGATCAATGCTCTAGAGTTGTCTAAAGAAAGTAGTCTATGTACTTATTGGCTCCGTCGCGTTTTCTGGATACTTGATAAAAAGCGTGGATTAAAGCAATAAATCACATCCATACAGACTGAGCCAATTTCTGATATTTCTCAATTTTACATTTAATATCCACCAGCAGGAGATCTCATTTACTCAGATTGTTTTTTTTTACTTCCGAATTAATTCAAAGGCGAAGGAATCACGAAATGTTAAGCCTGTATTGAAAATGCTCTTCGTAGTTTGTATAGCGTAACGGGACCTCGCATGATTGCATGCAACACTTAATGTCTGACCATTGGCACGCAACAAGGCTTTCTTGTAATCATATGCAACGTTATTCACAAAAGAAAATGAGAGCTAAGAGCAAAAGCTCGATAAGACCTTCTAAATTTAGAAACTGACACACGCAGAATCATTCAAGGCAGGAGCATTCTCAAATACCATCCATGCCTTTTTTCCAGAATATTTTTTGTCAAGATGCAAGAAACCCGTATTGTTATTGTTCACCAATCGATTCAAATAGTTCTTAGAAATTAGGTTTGATGTAATTTAAGTGTAGTGTATGTCTAATCGGTAACGCGCTTGATCTGATTGTGGGTTCGAACCTGTTGAGTGGACTCCGTGTAATTACACCAGACAAGTCGTATCTGTCACCAAGCAGTAGAATTTGATGCCGGTGTAAGCTGGAGAGTAAGTGCTGCAATTGTAATGTACACTTTTTTCTGAACTGCGTGCCTTCGACCCTGCTCGTTTTTCAATGAATTGATCAATTGAGATCCTTCGCCACGGGCAGGTTTTATTAGGTACCACGCCCTTTAAGGTTCACGGTAATAGACCGCAATCGCCTGAATGCACTAACCCCGTCTCCGTGACCTTAGGTTCCATTACTGGTTTAAGGGTCGAAAAGCGAAAATGAGCGCCTCTGCTGTGTTCCACTACTGGATATGGCAGCTGCGCTGTTGTGTTGCACATGTGATGAGAAGTCAGTGTTGTAGCTAAGTAGTAAATTAAAGCCAAAATAGTTTGTGAATGATAATGAAACTGCGCACATATGGCGATCCATCTTTTCCAAATTCGTTATTTTACCCTATTAATTATGAATATCGCAATATGTTCCAGAAAAGGTACTAATTTTACCAGAAAGAACCGAGTTTCATCTTACACGATATTAAATGGATTTTCGAGCATAAAAGGCTGCAATCCGGAATTTCGGTTCATCTCTGGCTATTAAAAGAACAGATTTTAGCTAGACATACGAAGCGAAATAGATGTAAGAATAATAATCTTATTGAGATACACTGTCACTGCCGTTATGGGCAATAGTGGAAAATCCAACACAAACCGGTTCGGCATTTTTGGCTGTTCCGCCGAAGACTGGATTCCCATTGACGGCTTATCATTGACGGTCGTCTGACGAAGTCCAGCCAAATCTAGAAACTGTTTTCGCTGACAGCTCTTCATTAAGCAGTCGCCTAGTAGTGTTAACAATAGCAATAATAGCGACGTGAGAGGAGCACGTACACGACGCGTCCAGGTCATATTATACACGCGTTTGTATACACACTAGGTATAGATTTATCGTCGTGATATGCTAGTCTCCATTCAGGCATTTCTGCAGAATTCTTTGGACTCGTAATAAATTGCGAGTGGAAAATTTGGCCGGTAATTCAAGCGACTGCCTTGCTGATGATATAAGTTATTTATTGCGTCATAACTCTGAATATATTGCTTACATAAATGTGCGTATAGTAAATTTGTATTGTCATTTGTAGTGTAGCTAAACTATGTTATAACTGATGCGCTTTTGAACACTGAACGTGTAAGAGAAGCATTATAAATGCTGTATTACATTAGAATATTAGTAATATTTATTCATTTATTAATAAGATTAGAAATAATATTGTTATCAATAACTGCGTGTGCTTACGGCACAACGGTCATGATCGAGTGATACTTTACGGATCAATGAACTTTAAACAATGAATTTCAGAGTAATAGACAAACAAAATTGCTAAGAATAAACTCGAAGGTAGATTAGGCCTACGTGTACCTAAATTCTACTCTAATCGCTGATTTATTCTAATCGCGATCC
This sequence comes from Allolobophora icterica, assembly GCA_963556255.1. NCBI lineage: Eukaryota > Metazoa > Annelida > Clitellata > Crassiclitellata > Lumbricidae > Allolobophora > Allolobophora icterica. The sequence goes on along the minus strand of OY744603.1, from coordinate 25,941,756 downwards.
TCTCTAGGTTATAATGCAGAAAATCAGTATGAATACGTGAACCGAGCAACACCCAGCGTTGCGCTCTGGCTCATCGACAATGTGTAGACTCATTTGCAACTTCTTTGTAGATGTGAGTGGCAACTGAGTGCGGATATAATCTAGTGCAAGTCCACTGTTTTTTACTAAACACGCACACTGCTCTAAACTGGACTGGCCAGGGTGGTCTACACGTTTTCACATAGTGCAGGGTTCATCTGGGCATTCACAGAACGCCTGTAATGTACCTCTCGTTATGCGCTTGAAAATGCACTACAATGCATGGGTCGTAGCATGAATTGCATCTTGTAAAGATGACATCTGCCCTTGTCACAAGTCAAAAATAACAATAATGATATATCGCGTTTAAAGCAGAACTACTGTTTTTCATATGAAATAATTTTATGTCATCTTCAAGCGTCAAAACATACAAAAGTCTTTCCATGACGCGTACAGCCGTACAACCTAGCATCTTGAAATTTTTTCAGGCTGTGGGGGCGTACATTCGATGCAAGAGGTCCCTGGAGCAGGGGCGGGGCTACACCATGTAAAAAAGCTCTTGCCCTGGTCGTTGCCCTGCCAGAATTTTTGCCCTGCCCATGATTTGTTCAGGGCATAAATCGCCCTCTGCACTGGTTACTTGTATGACTGCCCTGGCTATGCCCTGGTTACAAAACTTGGCTGGCACCGCCACTGCCCTGGAGAAAGCTCTTATAAGATAATACAGTAACGGTTTACACGCAGATCTTCTTGAATTTGCACGCACATCGTAAACCTACTCTACCAAGGAACATTAAATAAAGTCATATGTGTTTTGTGCATTTAAACTGAATAGCAAAACTTCCACGGTCGAACCATTATCAATTCAGAACGGAAATTGAGCGTGTGCGTTGCATATTGACTTATTCGTGTAGGCGTGACCTGTGTACTTATGCATACATCAGGCGGGCAGATGAGCAGGTGCTCGTAGAAGGTTGATGTTATTCACTTGTCTTCCTCTGCTTTATAGGTTCGTCGAGTGTAAAGAATATCTTGCCTATCAACGTATTCAGTCACAGTTGAAACATATGACATTTTTCTTCTCTCGTTCTCTCTGTCACGCAGTCACTGTTTTTTTTCCATTTTCTTTTCTATTTCATTAATGTATTTTTTTAAAATAAAATATGCTTCTCTTCTCCTCGTGCATAATCGTGTATTTAATTTTGTAGTTTCTTCTATTTCGATTTTTGTTAATTATTTGTAATTAATAAAATTGGAAGTTTTATCACCAATTTACGGTGAAGTATTAGGGCCCTATGTTCCGCTATAGAACGTTTACTTTTCTCAATGCTTTACATTTTCTAAGCCATCGGATTTAGTTCTGCATAAGGCATTTGTAACAGAATTTGGAAACTTAGACCTTTCACCCTTTCATGGTTAAGTAAAGCTAATTATATTGACATTCAGCAAATTGTTTAACTTAGACACTTGCGATTTATCTGCAAAGCTGAAGTTACACCATACGTTTCTCCAGCAACACTTCTAGTTATGATTTCCAAACTACAATGAAACACCGTGACGATTTACAAAAATAGTATGATCATTATGCCTGGTAGTGTGCAAAAGCAGCAACTACCATCAGGCTTCCCAAGTAGATCTGGAAAATGAACAATCCCAAACTCTCAGCGCAGTGCAAAAAATTACGAGAACAAAATCAACTTAATCGAATCGGATCCAGCTCGCTGACACGCTCAGAAAATACTATCAAAGTGAAACAAACATATCAGCTGCATAAATTTGTATTATTGTATTGTATTATTGTATTGTATTGTATTACTGTATTCTATAGTTGAGTTGGCTAGCAACTAAAAGACCGAAATCTCGAAACAAATATCTGCCTTATTGAAGATTTGAACCATAAACCTTTGGATTGCGTATGTAGCAAGCGAACCAGTAGACTATGGCGCAGACTAATCACTATGCCTATAATCCGATGATCCTGCGAACGTGAGAACGACGCTATTTTAAGCTACAAAGCCAACTCATGCTAAACTGTTTCATGTGAACGACCGATGGTTGAATCTTAAACCAAGTTTATCTTCATGCGTTTGTGTATCGTTCGCGTATTTATCTAAGCTGTTGACATCCTCCTGTAAGTTTATACTCGTCTCCTTTCATCTTCATTTACCTTTTCCTAGTCTCGGAGGAATGACCTTACGATGCTGTCGGTCCTATATAAAATCAGATAATCTTGTTTTTCAATTATATTGGTCATCTGCGTGTCGAAAACAACTTGTGCAAATACGATCAGTTATATAGATAAATTATATAGACTTGTCATCGAATAGGAGACGGTGGAGTGTGTTCACCAGGATGATCGCTAGAGCTCCACGAGCTGACAGCACAAGGTGACAAGGTGATATAGATAAATGTTTGCACCCGCATTATTTCAGTATATCTACGTTCGAAGTGTGTTAGATTTTCCCATGCATGGCAAGCCTTGGCGATGGTCTCGCTCCAGACGTTTGGACCTTGTAAGTTAGCAAACAGCGCGTTCAGGTCTATAGCTGAAGCATTCACAAAGTTAATCTGATGTTTCTGATTTCCAACCTTTTCTACACCGCATGCATAAAGACCCAAAATGAAATCACAAAGCTTCGTAGGCAGAATAAAAGTCACTTATAGCACTGTATGACTATAGAATTCGTATGTAAAAAGTCTGTATGTAAGCCTTTGTATAAAATTCGATATGTTAATTTTCTTGGATCAATGAAAAATGATTGATGATTGATTGATCGATCGATTGATCGATTGATTGATTGATTGATTGATTGATTGATTGATTGATTGATTGATTGATTGATTGATTGATTGATTGATTGATTGATTGATTGATGATGGCCTAACATTTGGTCATTGAATATCAATACGTGTCGTCTTCAGACAAATTGCTTTAATCGTAGAAAGAAAAATTAACAAGTAAATTGTCAACATCAAGTTAAGTATATATAAAGTTTTGTATATGAAATGGAAAAACATGCCTACAATATGACCGTTAGGTGTGTTGTATAGGCCTATCTGAATATTTGCAACAGCGCGGATTAACGGCATACTTCATACTAAATAATTCGTTTCTTCGTTACTTAATTACATTAATTAATTCATTGTGCGCTTATCTGTTCGTTCGTTCATTCGATCATTCAGTAAGATAATTATGTAGCGCTACGCCATGTCTATTTGAACTGTTGTGTTATTGCGTCTAGCGGAAAGCACAAGGAGTCATTGCTCAATTCTCCTCCTCTTCCAACTCTGTCGTTTACTCGCGGCCATCCCTCTCCTCATCACCCGGCCCTTACTTCGACTCCATGCCTGCAATCCATCCCTCACCAGCAGCAGCAACAGCAGCTATCGTATCATCAGTTTCCGTCTCCCATTCCAAGTGGTAACGGTCAGCATCATCAGATCCAGCAAATACAACCACAGTCGTCTCATCAACGCTCTGACTCCGGCAATTTCTCGCAGTCAGATTGGACCAGCTTCATCACGTCCATCAACTTGGGACAGATCTACGATACACAGTAAGATAGTCGCTCGTCTTAACTTACTCCATATAGCATGTCAACATTTTGGCTTAACAATACAGTTTCTATGCTGTTAAAGGTCTCTATTTGACACAGATAAGACGTTAACATGCTTGAACTTACACCGTGAGACGTAAGCAATTTGGCTCTAAAATGTCTTCAATCCTGTTAAGGGGTCGGCCATTACTTATGTCAACATAATGAGGGAGGGAGGGGTTTGGAAAAGTTTGACAATTCTTCACAAGGGGGTGGGGGGTCAAGACAAATTGACGTCAACAATAATTTAATCAAAAAGCAACCATAGATTCTGAAAGTCTTTATGAGTGATCTATTTCTTTTTTTGTTTGCAATTTAATCAAATGCAATATTTTCTTCATTTTAAATTATCTTAATTGTTTATTGTTCCAAGATTAATGAGAAAATGCGCAGAATAATCTCTTAAACCTGAATATCCTGTGTTCTTTTTGAAAATCTAATATTTTGAGTTTCTTTTCGACGGAAAGATAATTTTTTGAGAGGGGGGGTAAAATTATTTTGACATAATTTTCTTAGGGGGTCCTTGAATGTTTGACAGTTGTTGACAAGGGGGAGGGAGGGGGTCAAAAACTGCCTAAAATTTGTTGACATAATTACGTGGCATAAATAAATTTGAAAGCGATTCCATTTGGCTTGAGAAACTGTTCGCTTTCCAAATGTAGTGGATCATCTACTTTTCTTCAATTCCAAATCATGCAGTTTCCCATACTTCTGTTTTTACTTCAGGTACCAGTACATCATATCAGCCGCAACAACACCGTGTACGAAACTAAACGAGGAAACACTCACCTATCTCAACCAAGGTATGCCATTAATTAATGGACGCAATCGTATTTAAAGCGAGTTTTATTGGCCCAGGGGTCGTGAATGAGCTGGTGCCCCGCGCGTGACTTTCATGTGGCGCTTTAGAAATTTCGAATATAAGATTAAGATTGCATTACTCACAGGTCTCTAGTCAAGATAAAAGTGACAAGGCAGATAATGGGCCATCAGCCTATAATTAGGGGGTCTGATCGGGGTTGAGATCCATGGACCAGACACTCAGATATTTGGACGGCTATCACGGATGGTATATGTTTAGAATTATAATTATCATTATAATTACACGACCATTTTTTGAAATATATGCTCCTAGAAGGAATGTCAGGATGATCACTGACATCAATAAATGTCGGTTAATAAAGCAAGCGTTGTGACCTTCATGTAATCGAACTGTATATTGCTTTCTCTTTGTAGTCTTTAGTCAAAATTCTTTCACAGTAGTCATCATTAGAGTGATTTTGCTTTGACTTTAGATTTAATTTAGGTCTAATCGTAACCATACTGCGTTGTCTTTCTGAATTTAAATAATTCAATTTTTCTTTTTAATATCTTATCTTATCTTAGTTGAACATTTATAAAGCGCTTCTCTCAGCAGGGCTATACAGAAGCGCTCTCAACGTGATAGGTCCGTAAACAGGTAGGGCCTTAGTCTTTAGGTAGCGAAGAGTGCTGACATTTAAAAAAAATGAAAATGAGAAATTGCAGGACTTATTATTATCCACGGGTGTGTGTATGCATATATAAACGGAATTCATAGCTTTATATCTTATATAGTTGCCATCTGCTCGCTGTGACTCACTTGCCTGCAGGTGTTTCTTTAACTTATCATTTTTATGGCATGCTGAGACAAAGTACGTCCTGGCAGCAATTGACGGTTAATATGAGTAACTAACTACATTGTATATTTGTACGCTCATTTCGCACAGGTCAATCATATGAACTGAAACTGAAGAAAGTAGGTGATTCAGTCCAGATAGAATGCGAACAGGTTCTGAAGGTAGGGGAACCGATTCGTTCCTTTTGTTGCTTTAAAAAAGAGTAATACATATAGGCCTACCAACTTACATTCAGATACAGATTACAAAGCTACATGGACACGGCGTAAATTAGTTTCTGTTTGCCAAGGAAACCCGTAAGAAGGCAAGTAACACCTGTTGAAATTGTTTCGAAATGCAACATTCGCTAAGTGCAAGAGATCATATATATTTATTAAATAGTTTTGAAATATGCTATTGTGTCATTATAACACATCTTTTAAGATTATGAGAAATTGGCTATTTGATCAAACTATTTTGCTATCACATAACTGACTACCTTCCAGCTAAGCAGAATTATTCACACAAGTTTCAAAGATTTGAAATTAAACTGAAAAGTTTTAAGCGATTACATTATATTATAATAAACCAGAACGCCAGTTGTGCAAATAGGCCTACGCGATGATGCATGAAAGTCTTTTTAAAATTTAATCAATCCATCATTCAATGGTTATCTATTACGTTGCAATAACATTTTTCTTGCATCGTTGAATCTAAGTTTGTTTTGGATGTTTGGTCAACAGAGCGTGGTGCGGGTCATTTTCCACGAAAGAAGACTGCAGTACATGGAAAGAGAGCAACTGGAGATCTGGAAACAAACACGACCAGGAGAACGCATCCTTGACATAGGTCACCTATTACATTTACTCTAGTATTATTAAAACCACTTGAAACCTCGTGAAACTCCAAATTTATAGAGCGCTACTTCAATATACGCGCAGGGCACCCAGTTATTCACTGGCGCTGCGTTGTGACAGAGGGAGTGTTCTGAGATAACAAGCGAAGATCCAACTCCGGTTGTTAGAAGTTTGCATTGATGTACTGTATTGAACTGTATACATTAGTTTGCATTGCCTTGAATTGCAATTGTTTGCATTATATTGTATTGCGCTGTATTAATTTATTCTCTGTTTTATTGCATCAGTCTATATTGTATTTAAATTATGCTTATTGCATTACGTTGCATTGTATTGCATTAGTCTGTGTTGTATTGTATTTTATCAGATTGTATTGTATTACGTTACGTTGTATAACATTGCATAACGTTGTATTGTATTGCATTAGTCTGTGTTGTATTGTATTTGATTAGATTGCATTGTATTGTATTACGTTGTATTTTATTGCATTACGTTGTATTGTATTGCATTACGTTGTATTTTATTGCATTACGTTGTATAGCATTGCATTACGTTGTATTTTATTGCATTACGTTGTATAGCATTGCATTACGTTGTATTTTATTGTATTACGTTGTATAACATTGCATAACGTTGTATCGTATTGTATTGTATTGTATTGTGTAGATATTCCGTTGTCGTATGGTCTGCTGGACGTTAAGATCGATCCTCATCAGTTGAGTTGTATTGAGTTCACTTGGGACCCGAGACGAGACAGCGGAGTCTACATCAAGGTCAATGCCATCAGCACCGAGTTCACTCCGAGGAGACATGGTGGAGAGAAGGGAGTGCCATTCCGTATCCAGGTGGAAACATACTCTCTCCAGCCAGATGTGAGAGACTTGACACGACTCATCCACTGCGCCTCCTGCCAGGTCAAAGTCTTCAAGGTAAGTCATCGATTGGAAGATTATTAATATTATTTTTATTATTATTTTTAATAATGATAATAATAATAATATTATTATCATTATTATTATTATCATCATCATAATTGTTATTATTATTGTTGTTGTTATTGTGCGATGCACACAGCTGAGTTTGTCATCATTAAGCATCATCAACAACAAAACTTGTGATTATGATGCATGTATATACATACATATGCAAGCGTAGGCATGGATGCCAATATGTAAACATACATTCATGCATACTTGCATGCATTCGTACATACAGACCTACATACATAAATATCTACATGAGTACATTCATACATACACATATGCGAACATACATACATACAATCATACAAACATACATACATATATACATATATATAAAAACATACAGACAGACATACATATATATATAAATACATACATGTATGCATACAGACATACACATATACATGCATGCTGCAGATTACTACATACATACATTCATGCATGCATACATACATACATATAAACATTCATACATACATATATATACAAACATATATGCGTACATGCAGACATATATATTATACATGCATAGCATACATACATACATAATTATAAACATTAAACACATGCATACATACATACATACATATACATACATACATACATACATGCATGCATACATACATTCAGCGTTACAAATTTAATTAATAATAATAATATACGTAATTTATTTCATATATTTGACACCGACTGGATGTATTTGATTGTAATTGTAATCGAGAATTTATATAGCGCCACTCGAGATCTGAGGCGCTCACGAGCCGGGTTAGTGTCTTCACTGAAAAAGATAAATGGTTTCAGGCGCTTGCGAAACTGGACAGGAGAGAGAGAGAGAGAGAGAGAGAGACAGACAGACAGACAGACAGACAGACAGACAGACAGACAGACAGACAGACAGACAGACAGACAGACAGACAGACAGGACGAGGAGGGCGAGGAGGACGAGGAGGACGAGGAGGACAAGCCTAAGGGCCTGGGGCAGGTGGTTCCACCTGGAAGGACCCACAACGGCAAAACTACGAGATGCCTATGATGAGCAAACAATCGGGATCTATACATACAACGTCAATACATAATGACGATTACTCTATTTAAATAGAATCGCATCGTCATAATACTGATCACCTCAAGGGCCTTTAGCATCGTGTAGCTATTCATAGCAACAACCTAAATGGTAAGACTTAGTATAACTGTGTATAAATAGGAACTCCATCTGTGGCATGGCATGCAGCTAATGATCATGATGAAGTCGACGACGAAGACGTCTATTGATTTAAATTGTGCCATTAATTCATAATGAGATGTCGTGGATATTGATTGAACGATTGACAATTTCAATTGCATTTGCTAATGGACCTAGCAACTGTTATGACACGCCAGCGACGCTGTGGGAGGTCCAATTGATATAATAATAACAGCGACGATGATGACGATGGTAATAATCGATTAAAGCTGTGGCAAAAGTATACAGGCAGAGTGTCATCCGCGTCACCTATACAAGACCATTAGCGTAAATAGCAACAACCTAAATGGTAAGGTAAGGTGAACGGCCCTGGCAGCCGCAAGATATCGTTAACCACTGTATGCAGCTATTGCAAGGGTCTCTTAATGTACAAATGACTACGTGTCACTCACAAGTCCATTAGCAACCACAGATCCTACTCTCTTCTATACCGACCCTATTCAAAGAAAGAATCTGCAGTCTTTATTTAGCTATTTACTAAAGAACCCATTCACCCTTACCCCTCGCAACCCCAGGGGTTACGATTATGGTTGATTTTATAGTAATCAAGTGTTTATTGCGAGGCCGAGGGAGAAGGGGTTGAAGCGTGCTACTAACGCCCTGGCCAGGTTTTATGAATACAAGGC